>CM069457.1:15261220-15346048 GCA_035610835.1 Ophiura sarsii | reverse complement strand
CCATTCCTAATGTAAAAATGAGACTAAACATACACATGAGCACACCTGTATACATTCACATGGAAATCCCGCCATCAATTTCCTCCAAATTATGAGAAAATAGTTTAACTCGGTTTTTCAACATTTTCGATTTTCGAGTTACTTGACTCGGTTTTCAAAATTTTCAATTTGCGAGTTACTTGACTCGCTTTTAAAAAAAAGTCAAAATGCGAGTTAAGGCTGTAATGTTCAAAGTAAACATTTAATGCAATTGAGTAGTTTTATAACGTGATCAGGTGTGAGGCTGGGTTGAAATTCAAACATTTTTAGAGACAACTTTGATTTATTAGTTAAGTATTTCTTTATATAATTAAAGCATGCATTTATTGCTTATATTCAACACATAAATATCATTCCTAATGAAAAAATTAGACTAAACATACACATGAGCACACCTGTATACATTCACATGGAAATCCCGCCATCAATTTCCTCCAAATTATGAGAAAATAGTTTAACTCGGTTTTTCAACATTTTCGATTTTCGAGTTACTTGACTCGGTTTTCAACATTTTCAATTTGCGAGTTACTTGACTCGCTTTTGAAAAAAAGTCAAAATGCGAGTTAAGGCTGTAATGTTCAAAGTAAACATTTAATGCAATTGAGTAGTTTTATAACGTAATCAGATGTGAGGCTGGGTTGAAATTCAAACAATTTTAGAGACAACTTTGATTTATTAGTTAAGTATTTCTTTATATAATTAAAGCATGCATTTATTGCTTATATTCAACACATAAATACCATTCCTAATGTAAAAATGAGACTAAACATACACATGAGCACACCTGTATACATTCACATGGAAATCCCGCCATCAATGTCCTCCAAATTATGAGAAAATAGTTTAACTCGGTTTTTCAACATTTTCGATTTTCGAGTTACTTGACTCGGTTTTCAAAATTTCCAATTTGCGAGTAACTTGACTCGCTTTTTAAAAAAAAAATCAAAATGCGAGTTAAGGCTGTAATGTTCAAAGTAAACATTTAATGCAATTGAGTAGTTTTATAACGTGATCAGGTGTGAGGCTGGGTTGAAATTCAAACATTTTTAGAGACAACTTTGATTTATTAGTTAAGTATTTCTTTATATAATTAAAGCATGCATTTATTGCTTATATTCAACAAATAAATACCATTCATAATGTAAAAATGAGACAAACATACACATGAGCACACATGTATACATTCACATGGAAATCCCGCCATCAATTTCCTCAAATTATGAGAAAATAGTTTAACTCGGTTTTTCAAAATTTTCGATTTTCGAGTTACTTGACTCGGTTTTCAAAATTTCCAATTTGCGAGTAACTTGACTCGCTTTTAAAAAAAAATCAAAATGCGAGTTAAGGCTGTAATGTTCAAAGTAAACATTTAATGCAATTGAGTAGTTTTATAACGTGAACAGATGTGAGGCTGGGTTGAAATTCAAACATTTTTAGAGACAACTTTGATTTATTAGTTAAGTATTTCTTTATATAATTAAAGCATGCATTTATTGCTTATATTCAACACATAAATACCATTCCTAATGTAAAAATGAGACTAAACATACACATGAGCACACCTGTATACATTCACATGGAAATCCCGCCATCAATTTCCTCCAAATTATGAGAAAATAGTTTAACTCGGTTTTTCAACATTTTCGATTTTCGAGTTACTTGACTCGCTTTTGAAAAAAAGTCAAAATTCGAGTTAAGGCTGTAATGTTCAAAGTAAGCATTCAATGCAATTGAGTTGTTTTATAACGTAATCAGATGAGAGGCTGGTTTGAAATTCAAACATTTTTAGAGACAAATGTGATTTATTAGTTCAATATTTCTTTATATAATTAAAGCATGCATTTATTGCTTATATTCAACACATAAATACCATTCCTAATGTATAAATGAGAATAAACATACACATGAGCACACCTGTATACATTCACATGGATTGTCGAGTTACTTGACTCGGTTTTCAAAATGTCTAATTTTCGAGTTACTTGACTCGCTTTTAAAAAAAGTTAAAATTCGAGGTAAGGTTTGATTTGAAGACCTGACAAATTACTAAATATTTATACCCATTTAAATGAATTTCTATGTGTGAAATATTTTTAACTATTACCTGAAATTTGGTGTAACCAATTGAATGTTTGAATAGACGGTCGGAAAAACGTGAAACAGTGTACATTGCAGAAAAATGAAAAAGATACGCACATAGAAATTCATTTAAAATTGTATAAATCTCTAGTAAATCATCATGTCTTCAAATTAAAATTGTAAAACTTTTAGCAAATCGGTCAATTCTTTTGGCAATCGGACATGGCGCCAAATTTTGCTTGATTAAAAAAACGATTTTTTTCTTTTCTTTTCAGGATCGGGTCAGCGTCTTTAATGTTTGGTCTATCATTAAAACAACATTATGTACATACAGTGCATATGTGTTAAATTTTATGAAACCTCGAGGTCTTCGCTTTAATTTGATATCAAACATTTTGGATTAAATTAGAATATTAATCCCGTTACAAATGATTCAAAGAGGCATGTGTGATCCGAAATGGGACTATTGTGGTGCAGAATTCGGCACCCCAAAATTATTTAGAGGGAGCACACCACTTGCAACCGCGATGATCGCTTCCGCTCAGAGTTCATCGGAGTTGAGTACGACAATAGTTCCTATATAAGTGAAGAATTTTGACTTTCTTTTGGATTATAAATCTTTTGTTTTTGTTTGTACGGGTTCTATGGAATGTATACTATCTGTTTTGATCGTCAAACTAGGCAATTTGCTCTCAAGTGTAACATTTGATGACCGATTTACACATACGGACAATACCGGGCCTAGAGGGCGCAAAATGTGTGTAATATCAATACGTTTTATATTCTGGCTTATAGCAAAAAATAATGACGGAAAAAGTGTTTTGAGTTTCAGATATGTTGAGAGGACAAAATTTCCAATAACATATCAAAATTTCATAAAATAATTGATCCGCGATTTTCAGATACAGCCTGTTAAAGAAGACTCTTTCAACGTGTAAGTCTATGGGACAGCGCAATAGTGTTGTACTCCCTTAAAGGCAACACACGGAGCTACACAGGTTCCCCTCGGCGAATGGATTTAATCGCTTGTGTGCATTAATCAATGATTAAAATAAAAGTCGGGTCCGACAAAATGCCCGTGTCGGGATGAAGCGCTAATTTTGAAAACGGGCAATGGCAAGAAGGGAGGGGGGGGGGGGGTGGATAGAGGGCTTTGACCGGCCTTAAAATTGTCGGACAATGCGTTATTTTGATTTTGGATGTAAAGTGCATGTCTTTGACAACAAAATGAAATCATTTTTGTTGGGATTAATGTCAATGAAAGTGGTTCAAATTTTATTTAGGCCTTTAGAGAATGTGTGCGCGACTTTTTGTTTGTAAAAGCGGCAAAATAGTGATTTCACGCTATGCTTGGCCATTGGTTATCAGATCATATCTCAAGAACGGGTCATCCAATATGCATAATGTTTTGTCAGTTTATTTAAAATTTTGTATAGAACAAAATGAAATTAATTTTGGGTTGATTTTTCAAAACTTGGTGCTCTTTAAGGCAACACACGGAGCTACACAGGTTCCCCTCGGCGAATGGATTTAATCGCTTGTGTGCATTAAACAATGATTAAAATAAAAGTCGGGTCCGACAAAATGCCCGTGTCGGGATGAAGCGCTAATTTTGAAAACGAAATTGCCGGGCAATGGCCAGAAGGGAGGGGGGGGGGGGGGTGGATAGAGGGCTTTGACCGGCCTTAACATTGTCGGACAATGCGTTATTTTGATTTTGGATGTAAAGTGCATGTCTTTGACAACAAAATGAAATCATTTAATTTAATAATTAATGTCAATGAAAGTGGTTCAAATCTTGTTTAGGCCTTTAGAGAATGTGTGCGCGACTTTTTGTTTCTAAAAGCGGCAAAATAGGGATTTCACGCTATGCTTGGCCATTGGTTATCAGATCATATCTCAAGAACGGGTCATCCAATATGCATAATGTTGTGTCAGTTTATTTAAAATTTTGTATAGAACAAGATGAAATTAATTTTGGGTTGATTCTCAAAAATTGGTGCTCTTTAAGGGAGCACACCACTATTGCAACCGCGATGATCGCTTCCGCTCAGATTATAAATCAATTTTTTTGTTTGTACGGGTTCTGTGGAATGTATACTATATGTTTTGATCTTCAAACTAGGCAATTTGCTCTCAAGTGTAACATTTGATGACCGATTTACACATACGGACAATACCGGGCCTAGAGGGCGCAAAATGTGTGTAATATCAATACGTTTTATATTCAGGCTTATAGCAAAAAATAATGACGGAAAAAGTGTTTTGAGTTTCAGATATGTTTGAGAGGACAAAATTTCCAATAACATATCAAAATTTCATAAAATAATTGATCCGCGATTTTCAGATACAGCCTGTTAAAGAAGACTCTTTCAACGTGTAAGTCTATGGGACAGCGCAATAGTGTTGTACTCCCTAGAGAAGTTAAGTGCTACCTTAGAACACAAAAAATATGTTTGTTTTTTTCAACTTATGATGCTTTTGGAATGATTTGGACGTTAGTTTTAAAGATAAATCTCAATTTTTATAGAGATTGACGCATTTAAACAGAAGTTATAGGCCTAAGCGATTGCAATGGGTGGGCTATTTTGGGGCTATTTTACTTTGGTAGAAATTCGCTGATCATCAAATGTTGACCCTCTAGATAACCATCTTGCTCATGATGTTTGAAGAAAGTTGCAGAAACATATTCATCATATACCGCCAGTCCTGGAACTTTCAAATTTTTCTTGAGGTGCAACTTTGCTCCTTACTTTGGGAGTTGAGGAGCAACTATGTCAAGTTGAGGTGCAATTTCCAGGTGCATTTTACAGGGTTTTAAAGTGAAGCAGGGTTGTAAAACAGTGTGAAAATGTGGGTAGTATTTGACTTGTAGTTTGCATGTGAGGCTTGATATGAATAAAAATGTATAATTCAAGGTTAAGAAAATTGAGATAAAAACTCCGGGGGGGGGGGGGGGTACTCAGGTGACAAGCGGTATTGGGGATGTGCCAAGAAATTGTGTCCCATTTTCCCCTCTGGTAAATAAATGACCCCTCTCAAACCTTAATTTTGGTAAATCAATGGGTCGTCATTTTTTGCACAATCCTATTTTCGCGAAATTTTCGAAAAAAATCTCAAAAATTTTGGAAAAATTAACATAAATTATGCAAACAATTCTCAAAATCGGGGCAAATTCTTGAATTTTGGTAAAAAATACGGTTCCAATTTTGGGTCCAAATTTGGTAAATGCATGGGTCATTTTCCCAGCGGCACATCCCTACCAAAAACAATCTTGAGTACTGTACAAAACCTCTATCGCAGTTTTGCACCAGCTTTTTAAAAATTAATCGCAGTTCCACATTTTTGAGTCACAAATTGCGATGCGATACGAGCAAATTCTAAGACTGTACCGCATTTAAATGCTATCTTCAGAAGATAGCAAATCGTAAATACCATTTTATAGGAAAGTTTTAAGCTCATTTTGGATAAGTATGATAAGTCAGCACCCGCGCCGTGGTTGCTATAGAGCGTGAATCAAGCGCCGACGCACACTTTTGGTGAGTTATTTCTACGCTCTTGACGCGGGTTTAGGCTCAGATAACGCAGGCGGCAAGCCTTCGGACACTATGCACAACTGGAATTTTATTACTAAACATCTCGGGAAAGACCTCGAAAGCAATGAAACATGAAAATCAGAAATGAAGAGTGATTGTAATCGAAATGAATGTCAGGTCTAACATCAGCACATAAGTCAATTACATGATGTTTCTATAAAATCGCTATAACTAAAAAACTCTTGACCAATTTCAATGAACATTTGCTTATCTTGAATATTTTTCCATGACTTAAGGCTTGATAAGTTGACCAAAACCCTTTTCTACATATATACGATGTTTTTATGGAGAAAGTTTGTGTTTTTGCGAAATGTACGAAATAATGGTGGAGAAGGTGAATTTTATATGATTTTTCAGAAAATCACGCATAAGTAATTTTTCTTTCGATAAATAATTTTTAGAAAAATTAAGTAAAAAGAAAAGCCTTGTCGTAAGAACATCTCAAAATTTCAAGATCATATATTGTGTTTGTTCGAAGTTATTAACCATCGAGTACCATCAAAAACGAGCAAAATGTGATTTTTATTTTGTAAAAGTGGCCACGGAAGTTTTTGTACATTTGCTTATTTTGATGTTTTTTCGTTGAAATCAAGCTTTAAAAGTTGACAAAAAACCTTTTTAAACGTGAAACAGTGTACATTGCAGAAAAAAAGGGGAAAAAAGATACGCACATAGAAATTCATTTAATATTGTTTAAATCTCTAGTAATTCATCAGGTCTTCAAATTAAAATGGTAAAACCTTGAGAAAATCGGTCAATTTGTTTTGCAATCGGACATGGCGCCAAATTTTGCTTGATTAAAAAAACCGAATTTCTTCGAAGGATTGGGTCAGCGTCTTTAATGTTTGGTCTATCATTTAAACAATATTAAGTACAAACAATGCCTATGTGTTACATTTTATGAAAGCTCGGTGTCTCTGCTTTAATTTGATGTCAAACATTTTTGATTAAATTACAACATTAATCCCGTTAAAAATGATTCAGAGGCATGTGTGATCCGATGGGACTATGGTGGTGCAGAATTCGGCACCCCAAAATTATTTAGAGAAGTGCTACCTTAACTCCTTTTTTAATATGTGTATCACTTATTAATACAAATCCTTTAAAAAGGAAAGGCAGTAGCAAAGAAAGAAGTTAGCGAGTGATTTGATGAAGATCTGCATTGTACTTTTCGGTTTCTAGTATATTCAACCACTTGATAATGTGCATTATCCTTTGTATGTTCTGACCAATAGGATAGGAAATTTGATGTGTAAATAACCCTTACAACCAGGCGCGTAAACACTTTGTTGAGAGTGGGGGGGATGAACATTTTCCCCAAATCATTTTTGGGCTACTTTTGGAGCCCAAATACTCAATATATCTTAAATTGGGCTATTTTTGGAGCCCAAGCAGGGATTTTTGGAATTGAAAGACCCCATTTTTGGACATTTTCGTTCTGTACGATAGTAAAGACAAAATGAAAAGTATGCTGAAATGGACAACTGACTCAAAAAGTAGGTCTCTGAGGCGCGAGTAGTAATATTATAGTCATGATAGTAGAAACAGTAAGATATGCGCGCGTAGCGCGCCAAATTTTGGAAATTGTTGCCCTCTAAGCCTTTAGTTTTGGACACGTTTTTCCTGTATATGATAGTAAAGAGGAAGTATCTACAAAGATATTTGCGCGTAGCGCAAGAAAATTTGACATTCGAAACTTCTGAACTAAAAATGTGATTTACGAAAGGGTCTGAAAGCCTATATAAGAATAAATAATTAATCTTTATTTATATATATATTATCTGAACAATCCTGAGGAACTTTCACCAAGTTATTGTCTAAAGCCTTTTTAGGATTTATAACCTCATGAAACAAAAACGATAACATGCGCGCGTATCGCGCAACATTTTGGAAAAATATATAAGGTATGGTATAAATGTTGACTATTAGAGTTTTGAACACGTTTTCCTGTGTATGATAGTAAAGAGGAAAGTATATAAATAGATGTTTGCGCGTAGCGCAAGAAACGTTGACATTCAAAAGCGCACATTTTTTGAAATTGTTGCCCTCCATAACTAAAATAAATCAAAGGTATGGTATGAATGTTGGATACAAATGTATTAGAGTTTGGACACGTTTTCCTGTGTATGATAGTAAAGAGGAAAGTATCTAAATAGTTATTTGCGCGTAGCGCAAGAAAATTTGACATTCAAAACGTCTGAACTAAAAATGTGATTTACAAAAGTGTCTAAAAGTCTGTTTAGGAATTATAGACTCATGAAGCAAGAAACGATAACATGCGCGCAAAGCCCGCACAATTTTAGAAGTTGTTGTCCACTAAACCTCTAATAGGCAAATTTAATTATATAGAACAAAGGTATGGTATTATATAAATTGACCAATAAAAAACGTGACCTATAATAATGAGCAAGGGACTTTTAAGGGTTATTTTGAGTAAAACAATTCAAAAATGGCAATATTATGGTACGGACCCATGTTTCACCGGCTCCAACGTATGCGTTCCAATGTGACTCACGATCGTAGGGAACCAGCGAATGACAGAAATCGGTCTCCATACGCATCCCAAGAACACAATTGTGTGGACGAAAATATCGTGTCCAACGTCGTCTGGGTAATAGCGCTAAGGGTGCACACAACCAAATCAACCGGGTGCACGCCACTATTATGGTCATTGCGCAGCTTCCTGTAGAAGTTGATCACGCTAAAAGTCCCTAAATGAAGGCCTATTTATGTCTCGTGTGGACATTTTCGAGTCCAATTTTCATATATTTTGATGTTTTTGCATTAGTTGGAATGTATTGATGATAATTTGAAACAAAAACGGAGTCATTTGATATAATTTGGTATTTTAACCGGCGAATGAATACACATCGTGTGTTTACGCTAGGCGGCTTGCATTTTGGGCTGAAAATGTGTACGCCAACTTCATGAGCATGTAGCTAAAAAGTTCGTCGGTAGTGCCCCCTGAAATTTTGATAGAAAATAAATACATCGATGTTTAACAACTGTGCGAAATTTTAGGAATCAATTCCCAAGGTAACTCCAGTTTCAGACGATCTCCGAGAGTGTTTTCTAATTGAAACGCACGTAGACGCGCAATAGTGGCGTGCACCCTTTAAGTGCACCAAGGGTTGTTTGGCTCCCGACCTTCGTTGTGGCTTTAAACTCCTTGGTATGCATTCTATATTGGGTTTAAAAAACTTATGGACACCATCCAAAACTTTCAAAAACCCGTCAGCAACAGTCGCAGACATATGCCTACCCGAATTGTGTCAGCCGGAGCTGGGGGGGGGGGGGGGGGGGGGGGGGCGGGGGGGGGGGGGGGGGTTATTGTCTCATTTACATGAAGCAATGTGTTTAAACCTGGTTTAAATCCAGTGTGCTTATAACTTAGACTTCTTGAATGAATTTAAGTAAAAAGGATTGTATTTTTTTCTGTTCATAGATCATGGTTTTCAGCCGTAGGCCTTACAATGCCGTATATCGTTGAAAAGGTAACTGAAAAGCGTCAATTTCAGATCATTTTGGAGTGTCGGCGGGCCGCCTCGGCCTCCAGAATATTGCCGTATATCATTGAAAAGGTACTGAAAATGGTCAATTTGATCATTTTGAGCTTGTCGCGGGCCGCCGCGGCCTCCATAATCTTGTTATATTTCAAAAACGGCTCTAACAATCATCATAAAATTTGACAATTTTATTCAAAATATTGTGCAGAAGCCGATAAAATTAAAAATATAGGAATTTTGACAAATTAGACCCCCTTTAAGGGTGCACGCCACTATTAGGGTCATTGCGCAGCTTCCTGTAGAAGTTGATCACGCTAAAAGTCCCTAAATGAAGGCCTATTTATGTCTCGTGTGGAAATTTTCGAGTCCAATTTTCATATATTTTGATGTTTTTGCATTAGTTGGAATGTATTGATGATAATTTGAAACAAAAACGGAGTCATTTGATATGATTTAGTATTTTAACCGGCGAATGAATACTCATCGTGTGTTTACGCTAGGCGGCTTGCATTTTGGGCTGAAAATGTGTACGCCAACTTCATGAGCATGTAGCTAAAAAGTTCGTCGGTAGTGCCACCCTGAGATTTTGATAGAAAATAAATACATCGATGTTTAACAACTGTGCGAAATTTTAGGAATCAATTCCCAAGGTAACTCCAGTTTCAGACGATCTCCCGAGAGTGTTTTCTAATTGAAACGCACGTAGACGAACAATAGTGGTGTGCACTCTTACGTCACTTCCTGAGAAGTTCATGACGAATTGAGTCCCTATTGTGCAGTAAACAGGGTGAGTTTTTGTGCGTTTTGTGCACAAATGTGGGTCGGATTTGGTGTTTTTGAATTCAGTGATATGCCCTCTTGATAATATGTGAAGATAGCGCGGAGATTTGAAGTATTTTTAGATTTCGAGGCGGATAAACACACATTGTGCATATCGGTTAGGAGGCGGGACCGAATCACTGAAAACAGCGCCCTGTCAAAATAAGGGCCGATTGTGAAAATTCTAATCCAAAAAACCGGTCTGAAATTTTGATAGAAGTTGAAGGCAACGGATTTGTATATTATAGTCAAATTTTATATTTTACAAATCCCACATAAAGATGTATCTCAGTTTCAAACATTAAGCCCTCTTGAAGGGTGCACACAACCAAATCAACTTATTACGTCACTTCCTGAGAAGTTCATGACGAATTGAGTCCCTATTGTGCATTAAACAGGGTGAGTTTTTGTGCGTTTTGTGCACAAATGCGGGTCGGATTTGTTGTTTTTGAATTCAGTGATATGCCCTCTTGATAATATGTGAAGATAGCGCGGAGATTTGAAGTATTTTTAGATTTCGAGGCGGATAAACACACATTGTGCATATCGGTTAGGAGGCGGGACCGAATCACTGAAAACAGCGCCCTGTCAAAATAAGGGCCGATTGTGAAAATTCTAATCCAAAAAACCGGTCTGAAATTTTGATAGAAGTTGAAGGCAACGGATTTGTATATTATAGTCAAATTTTATATCCCAAATCGGTAAAGAACTCTAGTTATTGCCGTTTTCGCGAGAGTGATTTCCCGTAGGAACACACACAACGCGCAATGGTTGTGTGCCCCGGTTCCCCTAAACGTCTAAAATGTCGCCATCAACGATAACTTGCAAATATTCGCGGCAAGATGTAGGCTTGTAAAGATGCGTGAGCGTTGTGGGCGCATTCACTATAGAATGTTGCAGGCGGCACGGGATATTATCATGATGACGGTTCTGATCTTTAGTCTGGCAAACCGAATTGGTCACACCATGGTCACACAAACACGTATTATAATTGGTATTATAGCAATTTTCGAGAGAGAAAAAAACCGTGCAAGGTCAATAAGCATAAGAATCATACCATTTGAATGAGGTGCATTTTGCAGGTTATAGGCCTAAGGAAATCTTTATTCACAACGAATCGTGCGGCTCATATACCTTTCATACATCATTACTAAACGTTTTAAAAGTAGAAATTAAATCATGGGATCCCGGGATTCAAACTCAAACTGGTGGACCCACTTTTTTTGGTACAAGGAGTCTTACAATAGAAAGCGTTTCATATGCCACCATAAACGGATGTTATGTGGTTAAAAAATGACTCCCCTTTTCGTCATTTTTACCGATCCGATTTGACAATTAAGTCTAATAAGGGCTAGCCTACTCTTTAACAAACTTGCCAGAATCCTTATACAGCTTACCCAAAATACTCCGATTACAACAGGTCTCATTGGCTTTCCAGTCTTTGTATTTTCGGCTATAAAAAAGGTAATTATGGTGGTTACAAAAACTTTTGAACTTTTGCTACATTTTACATGGTTAATGAGAAAATAGAGGCTTTAAGTTTGTGTTAGAAAATGTAAAATTATCAACTTGTTTCATAATGGACAAGATGGGTCAAGCTTCCTCTTTATTACGTAAAGAGGAAGATGCAATACGGAACGGTGACGCGTTGACACAGGCGCATTGAAGTTTATTGTGGAATTGGATCTTATAGGCCTATTACTCTATTAGGTGTGGATTTGTTGTTGTTCACATCGCAAAACGAAAACAAGGCAAAGTGAAAACAAATTCAAATTTCGAGTACAAAGTAGTTGACCCGATTTTGGACCCGCTCTAACACGTTTTGTTTTCTATTGTATATGAACATGATGAACGGGCATCATTTGAACAGTCTATTTCCAAAGTTATGCAGCGGTTCAAATTTTAGACGGCAATGTTCACTTTAAATCTGTTCGTAGACTCAAACGTTGTAAATTAGTGTTTTATTCCAGATCACGATTGTTTCCTTCAAATGCCTATTGAAATAGATGTTTTGATGTGCAGCGAAAGTTCATAATGGTCATCATGGTGGTTACAACAATGTTTGAACTTTCACAACATTTTCGCTCATAACTTTTAAAATCAACGTCTGTAGGGGCTTTCATTTGAAACCACAATTCAAAAATTGATCGGGTCACAAAACGTTACCCGATTTGTCAGGAACAAAGTAGGCCTAAATATGTAATGCAATTTAACTTCTTATAACGTTTTCAGATGTGAGACTTTGTTGAAATTTAAACAATTTTTGAGACAACTTTGTTTTATTAGTTAAGTAGGCCTATTTATTTATTTTGTTAAAACATGTATTTATTGCTGATATTCAGCACATAGATACCATGCATATGTCAAAATAAGACTAAACATATTCAATAGTACACTTGTATACATCCACATTGAAATCATGCCCTCAATTTCTTCCAATTATAAGAAAACTACAACTCGGTTTTTCACAATTTTCAAATCTCTAGTTACTTACTCGGTTTTCAACACTTTCAAATTTCGAGTGACTTGATTCGTGTTTTTTTTTAAATATTTGTAAAATATGTTAAATAATGACTTTGACTTTACAATGAGCGCGAAGCGCGCTGAAATTTTGACATGATTTTAATTTTAGGGTTAAACCCTGTAGCCTAAGGGACCTTGAACATGATGGGGACAATTTTGAAAATGAAGGGCCCTTGATCATCAATGGGGCCCAGATAGCTTGGTACAGGTGGCCAGACGGGTCCAGAATTTTTTATTTTACTCTTTTAATTTATCGATTTATTTTGAATACTTTTTTAACTCCAAGATTTTTGGGCCCTGAAACAAAGGTCTTTGGTGTCCTTTTTCGATTTAATTTGACTTATTTTGAATACTTTTTTTTAAACTCCATTGGGCCCTGAAACAAAGGTCTTTGGTGTCCTTTTTCGATTTAAATTTACTTATTTTGAATACTTTTTAACTCCAAGATTGTTGGGCCCTGAAACAAAGGTCTTTGGTGTCCTTCTTCGATTTAATTTGACTCTCTCTTTTTCAAAATTGTCTTGTTGTCTACTTATACTAGATATAGGCCTACTTAGCTTCCCCCTTTTTTCTTCTACTTCTTTCTCTTTTTCCCCTTTTCTCTCTTCCCCTTTCCCCCTTTTTCTCTCTTCTCTTTTTTTTTTGAGAGGGGGGGGGGGTGGGGCGGGCCCGTCGGCCCCCCCCCCCCATGTATCCGCGCCTGATATAGGGTTAGGAATAGGGTTAGTGTTTAGCGTCAAGTCCGCCAGTTGAAAATCGGCGGACTCGACTGTAAACGCTGTAGTAAACTTAGTAACACACCACTTCTCATTCCCACCCACATACCACATGCAATCCCTCACACCATAGCTTACAAAAAGTTGTATTATGCTATTACAGATTGTACTACGAAGGCTATTTGAACAATGTACCTGTTTCCACAAACATAGGCGGCAACACATTAGCGGAGGCGGAGTAGACTGCTTTGACGATACGCGTCTCGGTTTTCTTCAAATTTCTTGTTCCTTGAGTGCACCCCCCCCCCCCCCCCCCTCCCCCTCCCAAGCCCACCCATTGTTCATGATCAATATGAAACGCAGACCAACATTCTCATCAATGACAGTGATGGAGAGACACCTGTTTTCGAAGATAAATTGAACCGATTTGGACATTCTGAAAGTGTCCCAAGCCCTCCCAAGGTGTGGGAATGTTTTCACCCAAAAGAATACAAGACAGCCTATCTCGCTCCCGATGGAGGACTAGAAGTGATTGTTTGGCGCGTAAGAATCCCATAGGAGCTACAAAGGCGTATGGTATTGATTACCACGATTGTTTAAGATTGTTTAGGAGATCATTGTGTAAGCGTCATCATTCTGATCTGACAATCAGGGCGTGGCCGCCAGTTGACAGGCCTTGTGTTTGAAAAAGTATTTGTCGTCACTTGGGCATCGAGCTCTTTTCACTGAGAATCGAATGAAAATGAGGCTTTCCATTTTAAAGACCATGCCTTGCAATACCAAAATTCCTATTTTAACATAACACAACAGAAAAGAACACGCAATTTGCCATTCGCAAATCCGAAATTTAAAAAGGGTTCGCTAGTCCGAAAATTACCCTAACCCTAATCCTAATCCAATATTCGGACTAGCGAACCTTCGGACTAAGGAGTGCCCCCCGAAATGCTGTCATCAATTTTCTTCCAATTATGTGAAAATAGTCTGACTCAGTTTATCAAAATTGTCAAATTTCGAGTTACTTGATTCGGTTTTTCAAATTGTTCAATTTCGAGCTACTTGACTCGGTTTTCAAAATGCTCACATTTAGAGTTATTTGACTCGGTTTTCAAAATGTTCAAATTTCGAGTTACCTGACTCGGTTTTCAAAATGTTCAAATTTCCAGTTACCTGACTCGGTTTTCAAAATGTTCAAATTTCGAGTTACTTGACTCGGTTTTTAACATTTAAAAATTTCGAGTTACTTGACTCGGTCTTTATAAAAATAGAAATTTCGAGTTTTACAAAGTAAACCTTAAATGCAATTAAATTGTTTTCTAACGTCTTCAGAAGTGAGGCTTGGTTGAAATTCAAACATCTTTATTGCTGTCCGAAAGTCGTCTCATCATAAGTACATGTTACATAGCCCCCCCCCCTATTTCAACATTTGAAAGTTACATGACCTCCCCCCCCCCTATATTTTACCCAACCACCCCTCCAGCATAAATAATGAACGGTCCCTAAATATCCATGTTCATTTTCAGGTGGAAGTGAATCCAAATGTTATACAATATTTGATATCGTATAGATTCACTAAGTATATCATAATTATTTTTTCATACATTGCATATTTTAAAATATTCTTCTTGTAAAATATGAATACTGCGACTAAATTAATCATTTGAAATAGCCCAACTTTTCAAGTCAATGGTTACTTGCATATTTGTCCTCATCACTACAACATTAGAAGTAGTTTCCTTTCTTCTTTTATAAGTTATATATTTGTATATTAAAGACAAAATATACATGTTTTCTTAAAACTTCCAAGATGAGAACCAAACAAATAATTTAATGTGGCCTAATATTATTATGGGTGATTGTAAATGAAAGCAATGGTAGGGTGCATGCATGTTCCGATAAGTACTTTAGATAGAATTAAACACAACTGAACAATATCTGATGACATCTTTTTTTTAATTAAATCTGTATATTAATGGTCAGTTTAAAATATAAAATTACCACTGCCACAGAGATAGTCGACGGATGCCTTTCACATATTTAACTTAAAACATTTTCGAAAATGTTGAAAAACCGAGTTAAACTATTTTCTCATAATTTGGAGGAAATTAATGGCGGGATTTGCATGTGAATGTATACAGGTGTGCTCATGTGTATGTTTAGTCTCATTTTTACATTAGGAATGGTATTTATGTGTTGAATATAAGCAATAAATGCATGCTTTAATTATATAAAGAAATACTTAACTAATAAATCAAAGTTGTCTCTAAAATTGTTTGAATTTCAACCCAGCCTCACATCTGATTACGTTATAAAACTACTCAATTGCATTAAATGTTTTCTTTGAACATTACAGCCTTAACTCGCATTTTGACTTTTTTTCAAAAGCGAGTCAAGTAACTCGCAAATTGAAAATGTTGAAAACCGAGTCAAGTAACTCGAAAATCGAAAATGTTGAAAAACCGAGTTAAACTATTTTCTCATAATTTGGAGGAAATTGATGGCGGGATTTGCATGTGAATGTATACAGGTGTGCTCATGTGTATGTTTAGTCTAATTTTTTCATTAGGAATGATATTTATGTGTTGAATATAAGCAATAAATGCATGCTTTAATTATATAAAGAAATACTTAACTAATAAATCAAAGTTGTCTCTAAAATTGTTTGAATTTCAACCCAGCCTCACATCTGATTACGTTATAAAACTACTCAATTGCATTAAATGTTTACTTTGAACATTACAGCCTTAACTCGCATTTTGACTTTTTTTCAAAAGCGAGTCAAGTAACTCGCAAATTGAAAATGTTGAAAACCGAGTCAAGTAACTCGAAAATCGAAAATGTTGAAAAACCGAGTTAAACTATTTTCTCATAATTTGGAGGAAATTGATGGCGGGATTTCCATGTGAATGTATACAGGTGTGCTCATGTGTATGTTTAGTCTAATTTTTTCATTAGGAATGATATTTATGTGTTGAATATAAGCAATAAATGCATGCTTTAATTATATAAAGAAATACTTAACTAATAAATCAAAGTTGTCTCTAAAAATGTTTGAATTTCAACCCAGCCTCACACCTGATCACGTTATAAAACTACTCAATTGCATTAAATGTTTACTTTGAACATTACAGCCTTAACTCGCATTTTGACTTTTTTTTAAAAGCGAGTCAAGTAACTCGCAAATTGAAAATTTTGAAAACCGAGTCAAGTAACTCGAAAATCGAAAATTTTGAAAAACCGAGTTAAACTATTTTCTCATAATTTGGAGGAAATTGATGGCGGGATTTGCATGTGGATGTATACAGGTGTGCTCATGTGTATGTTTAGTCTCATTTTTACATTAGGAATGGTATTTATGTGTTGAATATAAGCAATAAATGCATGCTTTAATTATATAAAGAAATACTTAACTAATAAATCAAAGTTGTCTCTAAAATTGTTTGAATTTCAACCCAGCCTCACATCTGATTACGTTATAAAACTACTCAATTGCATTAAATGTTTACTTTGAACATTACAGCCTTAACTCGCATTTTGACTTTTTTTCAAAAGCGAGTCAAGTAACTCGCAAATTGAAAATGTTGAAAACCGAGTCAAGTAACTCGAAAATCGAAAATGTTGAAAAACCGAGTTAAACTATTTTCTCATAATTTGGAGGAAATTGATGGCGGGATTTCCATGTGAATGTATACAGGTGTGCTCATGTGTATGTTTAGTCTAATTTTTTCATTAGGAATGATATTTATGTGTTGAATATAAGCAATAAATGCATGCTTTAATTATATAAAGAAATACTTAACTAATAAATCAAAGTTGTCTCTAAAAATGTTTGAATTTCAACCCAGCCTCACACCTGATCACGTTATAAAACTACTCAATTGCATTAAATGTTTACTTTGAACATTACAGCCTTAACTCGCATTTTGACTTTTTTTAAAAGCGAGTCAAGTAACTCGCAAATTGAAAATTTTGAAAACCGAGTCAAGTAACTCGAAAATCGAAAATGTTGAAAAACCGAGTTAAACTATTTTCTCATAATTTGGAGGAAATTGATGGCGGGATTTGCATGTGAATGTATACAGGTGTGCTCATGTGTATGTTTAGTCTCATTTTTACATTAGGAATGGTATTTATGTGTTGAATATAAGCAATAAATGCATGCTTTAATTATATAAAGAAATACTTAACTAATAAATCAAAGTTGTCTCTAAAATTGTTTGAATTTCAACCCAGCCTCACATCTGATTACGTTATAAAACTACTCAATTGCATTAAATGTTTTCTTTGAACATTACAGCCTTAACTCGCATTTTGACTTTTTTTCAAAAGCGAGTCAAGTAACTCGCAAATTGAAAATGTTGAAAACCGAGTCAAGTAACTCGAAAATCGAAAATGTTGAAAAACCGAGTTAAACTATTTTCTCATAATTTGGAGGAAATTGATGGCGGGATTTCCATGTGAATGTATACAGGTGTGCTCATGTGTATGTTTAGTCTAATTTTTTCATTAGGAATGATATTTATGTGTTGAATATAAGCAATAAATGCATGCTTTAATTATATAAAGAAATACTTAACTAATAAATCAAAGTTGTCTCTAAAAATGTTTGAATTTCAACCCAGCCTCACACCTGATCACGTTATAAAACTACTCAATTGCATTAAATGTTTACTTTGAACATTACAGCCTTAACTCGCATTTTGACTTTTTTTTAAAAGCGAGTCAAGTAACTCGCAAATTGAAAATTTTGAAAACCGAGTCAAGTAACTCGAAAATCGAAAATGTTGAAAAACCGAGTTAAACTATTTTCTCATAATTTGGAGGAAATTGATGGCGGGATTTGCATGTGAATGTATACAGGTGTGCTCATGTGTATGTTTAGTCTCATTTTTACATTAGGAATGGTATTTATGTGTTGAATATAAGCAATAAATGCATGCTTTAATTATATAAAGAAATACTTAACTAATAAATCAAAGTTGTCTCTAAAATTGTTTGAATTTCAACCCAGCCTCACATCTGATTACGTTATAAAACTACTCAATTGCATTAAATGTTTACTTTGAACATTACAGCCTTAACTCGCATTTTGACTTTTTTTCAAAAGCGAGTCAAGTAACTCGCAAATTGAAAATGTTGAAAACCGAGTCAAGTAACTCGAAAATCGAAAATGTTGAAAAACCGAGTTAAACTATTTTCTCATAATTTGGAGGAAATTGATGGCGGGATTTCCATGTGAATGTATACAGGTGTGCTCATGTGTATGTTTAGTCTAATTTTTTCATTAGGAATGATATTTATGTGTTGAATATAAGCAATAAATGCATGCTTTAATTATATAAAGAAATACTTATCTAATAAATCAAAGTTGTCTCTAAAAATGTTTGAATTTCAACCCAGCCTCACACCTGATCACGTTATAAAACTACTCAATTGCATTAAATGTTTACTTTGAACATTACAGCCTTAACTCGCATTTTGACTTTTTTTTAAAAGCAAGTCAAGTAACTCGCAAATTGAAAATTTTGAAAACCGAGTCAAGTAACTCGAAAATCGAAAATGTTGAAAAACCGAGTTAAACTATTTTCTCATAATTTGGAGGAAATTGATGGCGGGATTTCCATGTGAATGTATACAGGTGTGCTCATGTGTATGTTTAGTCTCATTTTTACATTAGGAATGGTATTTATGTGTTGAATATAAGCAATAAATGCATGCTTTAATTATATAAAGAAATACTTAACTAATAAATCAAAGTTGTCTCTAAAATTGTTTGAATTTCAACCCAGCCTCACATCTGATTACGTTATAAAACTACTCAATTGCATTAAATGTTTACTTTGAACATTACAGCCTTAACTCGCATTTTGACTTTTTTTCAAAAGCGAGTCAAGTAACTCGCAAATTGAAAATGTTGAAAACCGAGTCAAGTAACTCGAAAATCGAAAATGTTGAAAAACCGAGTTAAACTATTTTCTCATAATTTGGAGGAAATTGATGGCGGGATTTCCATGTGAATGTATACAGGTGTGCTCATGTGTATGTTTAGTCTAATTTTTTCATTAGGAATGATATTTATGTGTTGAATATAAGCAATAAATGCATGCTTTAATTATATAAAGAAATACTTAACTAATAAATCAAAGTTGTCTCTAAAATTGTTTGAATTTCAACCCAGCCTCACACCTGATCACGTTATAAAACTACTCAATTGCATTAAATGTTTACTTTGAACATTACAGCCTTAACTCGCATTTTGACTTTTTTTTAAAAGCGAGTCAAGTAACTCGCAAATTGAAAATTTTGAAAACCGAGTCAAGTAACTCGAAAATCGAAAATGTTGAAAAACCGAGTTAAACTATTTTCTCATAATTTGGAGGAAATTGATGGCGGGATTTCCATGTGAATGTATACAGGTGTGCTCATGTGTATGTTTAGTCTCATTTTTACATTAGGAATGGTATTTATGTGTTGAATATAAGCAATAAATGCATGCTTTAATTATATAAAGAAATACTTAACTAATAAATCAAAGTTGTCTCTAAAATTGTTTGAATTTCAACCCAGCCTCACATCTGATTACGTTATAAAACTACTCAATTGCATTAAATGTTTACTTTGAACATTACAGCCTTAACTCGCATTTTGACCTTTTTTTTAAAAGCGAGTCAAGTTGAAATTTTGAAAACCGAGTCAAGTAACTCGAAAATCGAAAATGTTGAAAAACCGAGTTAAACTATTTTCTCATAATTTGGAGGAAATTGATGGCGGGATTTCCATGTGAATGTATACAGGTGTGCTCATGTGTATGTTTAGTCTAATTTTTACATTAGGAATGATATTTATGTGTTGAATATAAGCAATAACTGCATGCTTTAATTATATAAAGAAATACTGAACTAATAAATCAAAGTTGTCTCTAAAAATGTTTGAATTTCAACCCAGCCTCACATCTGTTCACGTTATAAAACTACTCAATTAAACTATTTTCTCATAACTGGAAGAAAATTGATGGCGGGATTTCCATGTGAATGTATACATGTGTGCTCATGTGTATGTTTAGTCTCATTTTGACATCAGGCATGTTATTTATGTGATGAATATAAACAATAAATGCATGCTTTAACAAAATAAAGAAATACTTAACTGATAAATCAAAGTTGTCTCTAAATATGTTTGAATTTCAACCATATCTTCATATCTGAACACGTTACAGTTAAATTGCATTACACGTTTACTTAGACAGACACTCGAAACCCGAAAAGTCGATTTTTGCCTCGAAACTCGAAATTTTGACTCGAAACTCGCAACTTGAAATCCTGACTCGAAACTCGAAATCCTGACTCGAAACTCGAAATCCTGACTCGAAACTCGAAATCCTGACTCGAAACTCGAAATCCTGACTCGAAACTCGAAATCCTGACTCGAAACTCGAAATTTTGACTCGAAACTCGAAATTTTGACTCGAAACTCGCAACTCGAAACTCGCTACTCGAAACTCGCAACTCGACAAAAAGTAACACACATTATTATTATTATTATTATTATTATTATTATTGATACAGACTTTTTAATACATCTGATAGCTACATTTTGATACCTCATGTAAACTGCCCCAATAAAGTATTTAAACACTTACAAATGGTCAGATTTATCGGAACCTGAAATAGTATGCAACAAAATAATTAATTAATTCGATTCACAGTTATCTTCTTCGCATTTTGACACCTCTATGTTGCGCTACGATGTTATTTGGCGGATTTATGAGCACTTGAGTGGCTTAAGGTTGAATTTCAAAGTTGCAGAAGCCCAGCGTTGTACTGCGACGAATAAGATCAGCATTATTTGTGCCCGCCTTTTTAATATAAGGTCACAGGTCACTAATAGGTATATCAAATAAGGTGGGGCCGTTTCAAAAAATCCTTTAAATCGTGATACGTGTCTCTATTTTAAATAGAATTTGTCAAAAAAACATAACATTTTTGGTATCATATTAAAGACAATTTATCCAGCTACCGAATAAAAAAAGGATTAAAGGCACATGCTTAGCAACAGTGAAGTTATCAATTTTAAACGTCGAGTGAGTCAAGGGTGGGGCCGGTGGATGTGGCGCCGGTGGATGTGGCGCCCATAGGTTTCTACACAAAATAGCGGGAAACTAGAACTTTTGAAATTGATGTCATTTTAAAAGTATACATAGGAAAGTTTTCAAACTCTCATATGTGTTAATAACATGTGCCTGCTACTATGAATAATAATATTGAATTGTTATCTAGACATTCTCTACTAGAATATGATGTTCAATTCAGGGAGTGTTTTAATGTAAAAAATACACAGTTTTAGTCATTTTTTTGATTAAACAATGGCCAAATCGCAGTCTCTCTATTTCATTTGTGTGACTCTTCGGTCCTTTTCTACCCTGGTTAGTTAAACATTTAACTAAAAAAGCCAGAAGTGTTTCTTCACAGAATTGTTCATAGATTTATGAAAAATTTGCTATTTAGACCTATTTCGGACCACCTTGTATTCAAAATAAAAGAAACTTTAACGATATTCATGTAGTTCATTTTGATAACCATTTTCTTTTAAATTAAATAGTCCATGCTAACTAAATTTCATAGAATATTATATACAAACCTTCATTTTATGCATTATTTCATCATAATTTTAGACACCCTGTACTTTTCCTGTGTACATTTTGGGCAAGTGATTCTTAGCAAATTTGGTAGCACCTTCTGCGGTTGTTCTGATTTTGGTGACTATCTCCAGCTAAACCCTAATTGTACAAACTATCAAAATATTTTGTGAGGAGCAAAAACGATCAACTTTTTTATGTTCCACCCTGTAAAATTTTTACACACCTTGTATAATTTAATTCTTTTTTGCAAAAATGAAAAACCTTGAATCATAAGCTTTCCAACAATATATAGTTTGTGGGTCATTAAGTATGTAAAACTTAAGTTTTGTCCCGTTTAATCAGAATTGGTGCATTTCTCAACATTATTAGAAGTGAAACATTTTTTTGGACCAGTTTGTGACTTCTGACCATAAATGATTTAATTGTCGCGTGTTGGGTAAATCGATTGCGATGAACATCAGCACAGGGGTGTGCCACTGAGCTTGCCGATCGGGTCCACTTTTAAATTGAACTTAGTCAGCATAGAATTGATGGCGCTATACTGATAAGGCGTGATTGTAGCAGGGTTTGTAGCAGACGATGGTAGACACGAACGGTCGTTAATTTTGAATTTCCATTACTTTCAATGTAACAATGGATTTTGCCCGGGATTTTGATTATATGACCCCATAACATTCATCACACGTTGGAACTAAATTATTTCATCCAAAACCCGCTGGAGTTGGATAACCAACTCCAGTGTCGGTATCATTTTTTGGCTGTGTGTAAATCTACCGGCGTGCACAGCGCCACCAATTCTATGCTGACTAATACGCCGGTCACCGACGCATTCCAGACGATTATCATAATTTATTCAAATATTCAAAAGGACCGTTTTCGCTACGTGCGTTAGTATACGAATTTCCTATCCCAAAATTAATAGTATCCCTGATCAGCATTAATTGTCAATAACAAAACAAAAGGGTCAGAGATGGGTGGCATAAATCAATACTGCAATAAATTTCATGGTTAAGTAAACAGAACAAATTGGTGTTTTTTGTTTTTTTCTTTTTCTTTTGTCTGTGTGTGATGCTTGTGTGAGTTCCCTTCTGGAATTGGGGTGAATAGGGGTATTTGCAACTTTGAAATTCGACCTTAAGCCACTCAAGTGCCTATAAATCCGCCGAACAACATTGTAGCGCCACAAAAGAGGTGTCAAAATGCGCAGAAGATAACTATGAATCGATTTTGTTTTTTTGCATACTATTTCAGGTTCCGATAAATCTGACCATTTGTAAGTGTTTAGATACTTTATTGGCGCAGTTTATTACAAAATACTACAAATAAGGATTGATAACGATACATGAAACACTATGCAGTTCCAAATGTCACAATGTTTTATGATAACGCACAATGAGTGACGCACGTGACATTTTGCGCGCGTAACCTTGTTATTTGTGACATTTGAGAATTCACGATTCTTCGAAAAACGTCGGAAATATTTGAAAATTCGAAATCTTTGATAGTAACTGAGGTATCGAAATGTAGCTAGCACAGTCAAGGTGTATTATTCAAATGTATGGTCTCTCTTATTAGTGTAAGTCTAATTCAAATAAATGTAGGCCCCTATTTAGTAAATTAATATTTTATTTTTTCTTCTTTTCAGGGCGACTGTAATGACTATGAAAGGAGGTATGATATGTTTTTTGTTACCCATTAAGGCTTTTCAAAAGTGGCTGGGATATGATGGGGGGGGGGGGGGGGGGGGGGGTCGAGGGGAGCACCGACAGGTATTTGTGATACACTTTCCGTATATCCTATAGAATACGCAATGATATAGTCATGAGAAGAAGCCGGAGTTAATCCTGACGAAATTTGGATAATTTAAAACTTGACCGTTATGAAAATCGTTACAGGTTAACTTTTTTTGAATGTTAAATTGTCAATTTTCAGTGTCGGTGAATGTGGCTGGCCTTGGTGGCAAAAGGCTGTAGCAGGAGTAGCAGGCGGAGCAGCACTTGTTGGCGGGGTAACTGTCGGCCTTCCTCTGCTTGGTTTCACATCTGCTGGTATTGCTGCTGGATCCGTTGCATCAAGTCTGATGTCGGCGTCTGCGGTATCCTCAGGTGGTGGCGTGGTGGCAGGAGGTTTGGTTGCAACGGCACAGAGTGTGGCAGCTACGGGAATGGGAGTAAAAGCGGTTGCCATGACTGCAGGAGCCACTTACGCCATTACTGACGTCGGGAGTCGTGCTTGGTGTTGGTTGAAGAATGAAAGAAAAGAAAATGAAAAGAATTAGGTTGTGTTAAACATGATAAATAACCATGAAATGTTACTCTATGTATACCATTAGGCGACGGAAAAAACACCCTGTTCTATGGGCCCGATCGACCCACTTTTTTTAGAAATCGATGAAAAATGTTCTCGTGTAAACGAATACCGACCCAATTTTTGTTTTTTTTGCATAAACAAATGTGGCAAATGTTTTAAAGATTTTTTTTTGATTTGACCTTCATGTGAACAAAGTAAGAAAGAAGAAGAAGGAAAACAAGCCAGACCAACAGACCCAACCTAAGAGGTCCGTTTGCCCGTAGAACAGGGTTTCTTTTTCGTCACCTTATTCGAAATATGAAACAACATCGCTCTATAACGCTACATAATGCAACCATACAATGAATAATGACTTTAGTTATATATTGTAGCCTAGTCACGAATACCCGGTGAGCAAATATACAAAGGATAATAATGTTATGTTTATCTTATCGAGACTGGTATTGAGATCGTATCGAGTACTCGATACGACGAGACAACAATTAAAATATATTACACGATACCGCACCACCTTTCCTCCCCTCCGTTATATTCAGACAAGGGATATTATGCTGCTCGATAAATAATTCCTTGCTGCTCGATACGAGGCTCGATATTTGTTTCCTCAAATCAGTCTCGATAAAAACTCATCGAGTCTCGAAATGGAACCATTCCCTAAATGGGGGATCGGGGAAGGATTAACATTAAGACCACCATTAAGTTAAGGTATCCTAAATGACGTTCCATCAGGACAATTGTGGAGGAAATAGGGAAATGTAATATTTATGTAGCAAAAGCAACCATCATCATCTATCAGATGAAATTCAATAAATATGAGCAAAATAAGGAAAGATCTGGCATACCTCTAATAATCACAAATTGAAAATTGATGAGTTGTGGGTTATGTCCACGGGCATTGTGATGTAAATATATGAGGTCTCTTTGTTGTTTTCCGTTGTCTTGGTATGCCAGGCTCCTTAACTGGATAAGTCCATTTGACTAAAACAGGTTTTTTCTTCTTTCTGGAGGGTGTTTTGAGGGTGCTATATTTACATTTAGCATTATATATCTCAATTGCTATTACTTTAATCCGATTGTTAATAGTTTATTTTGGAATTAAAAACGGTTTAAGGTACTTTTAATTATTCAATTAAAAGAAATGCAAACGTCTTAAACTGGAAAACAAAAAGCACATACTTAATGTGTTTTGCATTGTTTATCAGTTATCATGGAGACCTATGTGTATCCAGTTGTATGCATTACATTAATTGAATACATTTGTACTGCAGAACGGTTTAATGAGAGATTTATATAGGCCGTTAGTTAGCAAATATAGGTATCCTAAAATACCCATGTTATAAAGCTCTCACCACAGGAAAATAGTACTTTTATTGGATTTGTTCCCCCTCCTGTGAAATATTGAGGAAATATTCTGAATATTTTATGTCTCATGATGCAGTGTCTACCAATCAAATGACAGGTATATTTGTATGGGTTATATAATATTTATTACTGTAATTGCATTGTAATTTGTATGTCTTTGTTTTGAGCTAAATAAAAATATGAGAGACAACTAAAAAGTGCGGTTTCGACGCTTTCGCGGTTGGTAAGGCGCGCGGGGATGATAATATTTCCGTGCGGAACCTTGTCAGCCTGCATATAGTTTTCCGAGCAATTTATTGACTGTATTGGTCAGATACTCTTTCGCATATGGCAAAAAGCAAGGACAGTGAACCTGCAAAGATATGTACCGCACAATTAAACTTATCTAAAATGTATCCATAGCGATCGACTGATGCATGCTACATAACACTTCCGTACCTCGTATTCAGTAGCCTAAAGGCTGTATCACACTGTTGCGTATAGAGCTAACGTGTGCCCGCCAATATTTGAGTCGTGTCGGTCGAGATTGGCACTGTCGGTTGAGATTGGCACTGTCGGTTATCAAAAGCTCGATTTTCGCGCCGGTTTAGGGGATAACACGTCACCCCCTCCCCAGCTCACAAGTTTCTGACTAGGCGGCAATTCTCAAAAGCTGTCTTTCTGGTCAAGTCATTGGGGTTCACTTTCATTTTTCGCCCCATACTGAGAAACCAAGCTTCGGCACTGTGCCCGACGTTTTGGAAATGTGGGTGTACGTTCGTGTAAGTTGTCATTTGTTAGAGACATATTTGGCATAGTATACGGTGTATTCGTTAGCGATTCGCTCGTGGTTTCGGTTCGCAGCGGTACGTTAGGTTTTTATGAACTTGTTTGAGTTTCAATTTGTTTGCTTTATGTTTAAAATTTTGAGCGTGTGACGAATGAATGACAACTTAAACGAATGTACACGCACATTTTCCCGCTATTATCTTCACGCTGAATCAGAGAGATCAATAGGAGTTACTGCAACAATGGAAATGGGCACTTTTCATCTGTAAGCACATACCGCGACAACAATACTTTATCGATTTTAACAAACAAGGTGTCAAAATCACCGTAATTAAATTTTCCGTCTCCTGGTATTTTCATTTTTAGAATATGAGTAACAATTTTAAAATTATAGGTGATTTTACAACAGCCGAGTTACTTTTTTTGCTGTCTTTATTTGAATTTCTCATGAAATTAATCATCAGATGATATATAATTGTCAAAGGTTACTAGGTCGGTATATTAATTATACCGGCTAGTGAATATCTCCAATTTTTATTTTAGATATTTTTAGAATTTTCAGAAATATTTTTTAAGGATGTACCCTTCCCTGATCTAAACTGCATTTTTGAATTCCTCTAGTTCCAAGCTTTCCAAAAATGTATACTTTTGCTATCTTAGGTTGAAAACTTTTTCTGTTATAGTCATTTGTATAAATCCGGTGAATTGAGGCTGATCATTCATGTTGACTGTGTAGCGAATAGGAAGAAAGCTGGTGATCATTGTCTTATCCATAATTAATTAGTTGTTACAAATACAGGGTGTCCCTAAAAAAATTGTGCACATGTTTGCGCAACTTGTTGACCATGAAGTCCTAAAGTTTGGTGTAATATGTTTATACACACGGAAAGGAAAAATACGCAGCTTTCAAATGCCGTTTATTTTATCTGATTTGGATTTGTCAATCCTGAGATATACCCAGTTTATCAAAGCTACCCAAAAATCGATGTTGTGCCACTTTTACAGAATAAATGATTATGAGCGTCAAAACGATACTAACATTGGTCTATCCATGGGCATCAATCGTCTTAAAACATTGAGGTGAGCATTTGACCAGAATTGTTTAAAAGAGGCTGAGGAACAAAAATGATGTCCTTGGAATATGTGGTAAGGGATTTCTACGAGCAGTTATTCTGGGATCCCTCTGAAGTGCACGCCGCACGTTATCAATGTGTTACTGTGTCCTGCCACTTTTCATAGTCTTCCAGAATGTTCTTTATTCATATTGGTGCTTGTACCATACCATCTACCACGCATTTCCAATACTCCTTTTTATATAGGTGTATTCCTAGATAGTACGTGAGTGTTTGAGAAATGAATAGCAAACTCTCTGGTGACTCTTCTGCTGGACTTCTCGTTTCGTGATATTTTAAGATCATGAACACCCTCTTCTATCATGTCTATTGAAAATTGAGGCCGCACCCAGCCATATGGACGTCTGTCTTGTTTTGGAAATGTAGGCCCAATAAACCTTTTGTGAAACCTCGTCAAAAGGACTGGTTCGAATCATGTACCAAACATGTTTATAGTCAGTTCTGCTTGGATACACAGGCACTCATTCTAATATTTAAACCTATTCAATCTCAATACAAAAATGTTATTTTGCATAACACTGGTGAACATGGTGAAGGGCAATCGTACAAGTGGAAGTTGTATCTTAGGAGTAACCTTTGAAACTGTTAAGTGGCACAATATCGATTCTGGGTAGCTCTAGTTAATTGTCCATATCTCAGGATTGACAAATCCAAATCAGATAAAATAAACGGCATCTGAAAGCTGAGTGATTTTCCTTTTCGTGTGTATAAACATATTACACCAAACTTAAGGACTTCATGGTCAACAGGTTGCGCGAACATGTGCACAATTTTTTTAGGGACACCCGGTAGTTGAAAAGTATGTTGAACCACATACTTAAAAGACTTTTAAGATATCCTTTAAAATGGGACCAGAATGATGTTTGTAACATTAAGGGATGACTAGTTATGGTAAAAAGAACAAAGCATGGGATTATCCTCATTGAGTTTGTACAGGCAGCACCCCTTCCGGCGGCACCCCTTCCAGTACCACCCCTGGTCCCTAAACTTCAAACAGCTGTAGCTCCCCTTTTGTATTAGCTATACCAATGCTATTTTGCAAGCAGAACGCTTGTTATTAGGGCTTTAAAATGATACCAAATGTGTTGAGATAGCTTTTGTGGTTTTAAAAATATTTAAGGAATATGACAGCATAAAACTAAAAAGTATAACAGCACCACCCTATTGGGAGGCGAGTTCATAACGCGTGACCATATATAGTATTTGGCGACATCGCGTGATTTGTGTGGGTTATCTTGGATTCCGTGACCAATTTCTTGATACCTTAGGGAACAGTTCCATTTGTACGCGATAAAAATTGCGAGAATGTTCCGGGCCCCGATGAGTTTTTTATCAGGCCCCGATGAGATTTTTATCGCGAACAGTTGCGAGTAGCAAAGGATTATTTATCGCGTAGCGTATTACCGCTTGTTTAAATATAACGAAAGATAAGTGGTCGGTATGTAAATAGAGCTTCGGGTTATTTATTCTAGTTGTAAGGTACAAATATATCGAACCTTTTGTTTTGGAGGGAATAGTGTCACTGATGGGTGATAAATGTAACTCGGTTGGTATGGTTACTTTTAAGTATCAATTCAAATCCACTCTTTTTTATGAACATGATAAATGAAGCCAGGGGAATTAGGTGTCATATTTTGGAGAGGAAATGTGCTTTGTGATACCGATTACCGATTTTAAATTAACTAACAAAAGCACCGGATCAGGGAGGTTTTGTGTTAGGTAAAAATAATGGGTTTACATTTATAATGTGTTAACTATTATTGAGTGAACACAGACACGTTGCCATGGAGCATAACATCCCCGATAACCAGAGTTAGGTGGTGAATATGACACCTTACCTAACCTGCACCATGTGTGCAGTTATCTGATCTGTAGCAGCGTTGAAGTGCTGTCTGGGTTTATGTGTTTCGTACATGCTATTGCTATACATGGAATAGGCCCTAATCAATTGCGTCAACAGTGACTCCAGGTACTACATTTGTCCCAACCCCGGCCACTACCCTAAAAGGCTAAAACAGGATCAAGCCCCACCCCGTTTTGTCCCACAAACAAAAGAAAATGTTGATTGTTAATGTCAAAACTACTGAAAATTGTTCTGAAATGTCTAATTCAGATCATATTAGCCCTAACTCTACCCCACTTTTTCAGAATTTTTTATTCAACGTGGAAAATCGACCAAAATATCCCCGACCCCCCCCCCCCCCCCCCCCCGGGATTTGATCCAGAGACCTCCAGCACGTAGAGCTTACAATTCCCCACTACACCACGGCTCCCAAGCATAGTTAACGCAGTATATTGCGCAAACTATATGGGCTGGGTCCATTTTTTCATCGAAAAACTTCCTCGCCGGGTGGTACCGTTGATAGTTTAAACAGCAAAATAATATTTATATTATATATATGTGTTTATACTTACTTGTAGATAAGACTCTCTCTGTGTTTATATATATATATATATGTATGTATTATTTAAAAAAATGTTATCCCAATTCGTCGAGGGTATTAAATGGTGACGTATTATAATGTTATAACAAGATATTTATAAGCTTTTGGAACACAAAATCAATTTTTTGATTACCAATTAACTGATAATATTTAGCTTTGGGACTTTGTGAAAATAATGAAGACAACGATATTTGTAAACAATAGGTAACACAACACAAAATCAACCAAAGTTTACCATACGTCACTATGTAATGCCACCGACCATACGTCACTATGTATTGCATGCTGAATTGACATTAATGTAAACAGGTAAAGGTAATATATAACTTGGTTTTGTGCACTTTTAAAACTTGCATTCAAATGTGTAAACATGCACCAATTAACCACGAGTTACCTTCTGTATGTATTCACCGTATAATCATATCAAACTTTGTCTGGCATATATTCCAACTCAATTGGAAATATTAATAATGTATCTACAAAGAATGCTTCAGCCGTAACATAACTTTCATGGGTGGTGTTTTTAAAACATATTTATAGGACACAAAGTATCAATTTTCAAAATACATTAATGTTTCCACCACCCCAGCCCTCGATGGACATGATACAAATACATTAAATTATTGTAGAATATGCTTTTTGTACTGCGAATTATCTACAGAAAGATACAAAGCTTTATAAAGGTATCGAAACGTTTGGAACATTCTGTGACTGGTAAATGGTATGTATGGTTGGGAAGATATGATGGAAAGTGTTGAGTGTTGTTTATGACCTCTTGTACTGTAGCTCATCAATTATCTTTACCATACCTTACTAGAATTATGTGTTCATCTTTCACGTCAATTATATCTACGAATGTACTACTACTGCAAGTTTCAATCGTGCAAGGTCAACAAAATAGGTGAACTTTCTTTTGTTTAACTGTGCATTACTATAATAATTTGTTAAATAATGCATGTTGCTAGTGGTAACAGCCTATGTTGACCTTGAAAGCTTTAATTCCCGGCAGTGCATTCGAAGAGGCGCTATAAGTCCCGGTTGATCGTCTCAAATATCTATAAACATATTGATTAATTAATTGTTTAACACACCATTGAATTAAAGGAAAGCGGTTATGTTGAGGAAAAGAACCGCTGACGGCGATTGTTGGTCCAGCTAAACCTTAGCTAATAACTAATACATCACTTATATCACACGATAGAAAATGCGTTCAATCAAATGAAGGATGGTTGATTGAGCGCGCCGTTCACATTGGGTTAAGAGATTGTTGTAGAGTCGCACACAATACCGCTTGTATGTAAACATACGTAGAACAATTACAGACTGCGCCAATGTCCAACTTGTAGATTCAAATAGTCGCCGCGCGCTGTTCAATTTTCGTTAGAATCCTCACCATGACCGTTTCCCTTTAAGAAACTGGACATATCATATATCTACCAACTGCTATTAAATAAATATTGTGTTTTGGTTGCTCTAAATCAATTATGTCTAAAATGAGTACAAAATCAACCGATATCCATATCGCTATCATTTTCGTTACCATCAATTATATTTCACGTTCGTGATGGTCGTAACAATTAAATGTTTTGCTGATCATTATATTTAAATTATCTATTTTTATTTGATGCTCATATCATGCGTTTTCAAACTCATGAGTGGCACTGCACAACAGGTGGAATCAAAAGGGATTGTGCGAGGGTCACTTGGTTATTTTTGAATCTAATGTGTGCAGTAACCATGCAATTGTTGTTTTTATAAAACGTATCACATTTATATACTTCATCTTCTGAAAAAAATGAAAGAAATTGACAAAACAGTAAATGAAAATGTTACATGTTTTGTAAGCCGACTGACTCATTTCACCATTCCAGCGGGAAAAGTAAAGTTGGTTTTGTTAAAATAACCAATATCATCGCATCGATTGTTGAAATGTTCCTGTGATGAGCATAAATATAATCTCCTGATTCCAAAGAGGCAAAAGAACTGATAGATCTGAATACCAGCATCACCTGTTACAGATCAAGAAAGCGAGATCTTGTATGAATATTGTCTCATTATATTTGCCATGTATCACAGTAAATCATACTACAGTAACATGTCATGACGTAGTTGTATACATTCCATTGAAATGGTGAAAAATTGGGTTACCTAATAAACTTTTTGCTTATTTTGCTTTTGATTTCCTTCATTTTTTCAGAATATGAAGAAGTTAATCTGATACACATTGCACAACTTAAGGCAAAAGGCCGAGGCGGCCGTTACAATCCATGTACAGATTTTGTTTTAATTCACTCGGTTTACTTAACAAACCAACATTATAGTTTATACATTGGCTATTTGCAACTAGTAAGCCGTCGATGAGGTTAAATAGCAAAATAATATGTTTGTGTTTATAATTATGAATATGTATTATTTAAAAACATATTATCCCAATTCGTCTGTGGTATTAAATGGTGACGTATTAGGGGGCTGGCATTTTCTTCGGAAGGGGGGGGGGGGGGGGGGGGGGGGTCCCAAAAATGTGGATAGACCCAGACCATTTTTTCATGACCCCCCCTATCCAAGAGCTGCATATTTTTATGACCCCCCCTGCCAATACAGTCCATTTTTGTGACCCCCCCCCATTTTCAATGAAATAATTTTATGACCCCCCCCTGTTTTCATGTCAAAAAAACTATGACCCCCCCCCCCCCCCCCCCCAGTATATTTGGGACCCACCCCCTTCTGAAGAAAATGCCAGCCCCCTTATAATGTTAAAACAAGTTTTTAAATAATCATACCAATTAACTGATATTATTTAGCTTTGGGAATTTGTAAAAAAATGAAGACAACGATATTTCACAACAATAGGTTATACATTACAAAATCGACCATACCCGTACTATGTACCCATACCGACATACGTCACTATGTAATGCCACTGACCAATTTACATTTTGTAAAGGTAAAATCTTGGTTTCGTGCACATTTACAACCTGTATTCAAATTTGTAAACATTCACTAATTAACCACGAGTACCTCTTGTATATATTCTCCGTGTAATTATATCAAACTTTGTCTGGCATATACATGTATATATATATAATATAGAATAAAGCAATCTGTTGTGGCTCCTACTAAACTTGTGTAAAAATGTTTTCTTCTGTTATGTGTGCTGCACCGTACAAGAATAATGTAACGATGTGGAGGGAGAGAGAGGGAAAGGGAGAGTGGGGGATGAAGGGAGACTGGGGTGATGGAGGGAATTTGACAAATTTAGCATAAAACAACTAAATTTGGCGCGTAAGCGCCCATTTTCATACCAAATTAGTTAGGATAGGCCGAATTTGACAATTTTAACCTAATATAGCCAAAAAATGATGCTTTTTATTATAGTTATATTATAGTGATGTGGTATATTTACCGTCGGGTGGGGGTTAAACCTAGACTAATGACCTTGATTTTTGAAATAAGGTATTCTATCTAAGGTATTCGTGTTTCTTTCCTCTTCTTCTTCCTTTCCTCAAACCCAGGCTACAAAATGCATCTCCTCCTACATCTTACATGCTTTAATCACCAGAATTGGTCAGTAGAACCCCCACCTAATCTTCATATAGGGTCTTCACAGTTTGGGGTCAAAGGTCACACAGGTGTCACTAGAGGTCAAAACATGATTTTCACTTAAAACGCCCTTGCAATTGAGTGAATAACCTAGGACTATTATACCTACGTGATTCAAAACGATTCAATGATCAGATTCATAACAGCTGGTTGTGTGAATTAAACTATCAGGGGAGAAAAACAGGTCAAATTTCTACCGTCTGAGCTATTATATACGGAGCGTTAGGGTTAAAATGTTTCCGGCCATTTTTTTAAAATACTAAACTGATAGCTTTATGTTGAAGATAATAACTTCTCAGCGGGAGACACTAACTTTCAACACTGTAATTGAAAGTGGGTTCGATTTTTTACTATTATGGCGACGGATATGAATAATAGGCTATGGCAAATTTCCAAATATCAACGCGACATTTGAATGCTGAACGCGTATTGCATGATCTTAACGTCGATATTTATTAACAACAAATCCTTGCTGTCTCATTATTTATAAATGTTTGCATGTGAGAGAGTTTTTCATTGTACAGGGTGGTTCAATAAAACGTTGACAGTTTTTTGAAGCCATTTTTTTCTTCAAATTCTGTAGATTAAAAAAAAAAAAATCTTCAATATTCATCAACTATATGATCTTGACCATCTATGCTGAAAATATCGTTACAAATAACCTTACGGTTGCAAAATAACAGCTATTGTAACGTCGCGAAATTAGTACCCGTGGACAAAGTGAAATGGGACAGACTTTGTTCAAATAGCTGTAATGCAACCGTAAGGTTATTTGTAACGATATTTTCAGCATAGATGGTCAAGATCATATAGTTGATGAATATTATAAAATATTTTTAAATCTACAGAATTTCAAAAAAAATGGCTTCAAAAAACTGTCAACGTTTTATTGAACCACCCTGTAGTATAGTTGCCGTGCAACACAAAAACCGTGTCACAATTCTAGATAGAATTTAGAGGACGAGACCCATACAGATTATCAGATTTAATGACCGAATACTAGACAAAAGAATATTGTAAATTTCATTAGCGCAATAACATTATAATTTACGTCAGAATTTTATTCTTCGAAGTTAAAGCGTGTTATGAATTGAAATAGTGTACCATGCATGGGGTAAATATCTAATTAAAGGTATATTATGTGATCTTTCAGGGAACGCACTCAACATCGAGAAAAAAAATTGAAAGCAGATTTGCTTGCAGATTTACATTTCTGATCATAAATCGTACATACATTCCAAGTTACAGGGCGATACGATTCTTAATAACTTCAAAATCATGGTTTTAGAGTGAAAATAAACTGTCGGGATTCCGACAGTTTATTATTTTCACTCTAAATTCAATCTAAAACCATGATTTTGAGGTAATTAGGAATCGTATCGCTCTGTAACTTGGAATGTATGTACGATTTATGATCAGAAATGTAAATCTGCAAGAAAATCTACTTTCTAAAACAAATCATGAATAGAGGGCGCTCTCTGGAAAAGATCACATAATATGCCTTTAACATTCTTGGCTGAGATATATATGGAAATGCAGAATTAGTATTCAGTGATTGATGCCTTTCTGAAAAATGGGCGCCATTAGAACAACATTGCCAAGTAAAAATGGAAACCATATCTTTTTGAAATGTTATGTTATTTCAAGTGAACATGGATCATTACAAGATTCTACCTGTATGACATTGAAACTCTGATGATGGTGTGACCGGTGACGTCATGTATTTACAAATGGGACACCCTCTGTTGATTCCCTCCAGGCAGAATATAGAGTAAAGTTAATGAAGACAACATGAAATTTCTTTCTAATGAATTGTAAAACTCATTTATTTTTAATTTTTTGTGTGAAATGCGATAGCTTATATAGCATTCCTAAACAAGTTTAAAGACAGTTTTGATAACAATTTGCTGTGACACCACAATCTAGTTAGAAAACAAGATCTATATGTATAAACTATAGGAACTCTTGCCCGGTGTGTTTTGTCTCAAATCAACAGAGGGCGTCCTAAATGTAAACAACGGTCACCTCGATCATCTATAGATGCAAATATGTATATTTCTAGATTTCCGGTACCATTTTGGATTTTATTCACGGTTGCAGTGACTCAATTATACTAAATGATTGTTCTAATGGATCCCTTGACCCCCAAAACGTGGGTGTAGCCCCTTAAATCACAACTCTAAGTACATTCTGGGTTGAGATTATGGTCAAAATAAGTCTGAAATGGTGGCCATTAGTTGAGGTTCAACTTCTTTTCATATCTGTGGCCAAGATATACCTATTTATAGAAAACATCAAGTTGAAATCGGGCCAGCAATCGGAACATGCATCTACCTTTAAGAAGTAGGCCTACTGACACAAATATAAATTACCTGCATTTTTTTTCAAAACTGACGACTTGCAAAAGATAATGGCCATGAAATAATCAGACTACCACAATATCACTGCGATTTAAATCCGGATGAAATTATTTGTACTATAACATCAAGGTTAGGACATTTTCTTTTAGTCCAAAACGGCCCGAAAAAATGCTTTACACAATGGGATCGGAAAAAGGGCGTTTTCGGAAAATAGGGGTGGGAGGGGGGCGTTTTCACAAAAAAAGGTACATTATAAAAATAAAAAAGGTACATTGGTACCAAAAAAAAGAGGAGTTTTTCCAGATTGGGGGGGGGGGGGGGGGGGGCTGGTTACGGGCCTGCATGAGGTTTACATTGAAATCGGCAACGGGATTACTTAACAATAGGACATATTTTAGTCCAAAACGGCCCGAAAAAATGCTTTACACAATGGGAAAAGGGGGCGTTTTCGGAAAATAGGGGTGGGAGGGGGCGTGTTTTCACAAAAAAAGGTACATTATAAAAAAACAAAAGGTACATTGGTACAAAAAAAGGACTTTTTCCAGATTTGGGGGGGGGGGGGGCGGCGGGGGGCTTGGGGGTGGTTACGGGCCTGCATGAGGTTTACATTGAAATCGGCAACGGGATTACTTAACAATACAGAACCTATTTTTTAACACTACATGTACACTAGAGTCTCAAAAACCCAAGCCTTCATGCGCCGTTTAACCAAGTTCTCGAACCCGGTTTAGACGACGGGGGAATCATACCGTAAAAAATCCCAAAAATGTGGCCGTTCTTTGTAATCAAATTTGTTTTGGTCGGCATTATTGCACTTGGAATTTTGTTCACCAATTTCTATGGGTCGGTCGGGCCACCCGTGAACAGGTTTCTTTTTCCGTTGCCTCTGTCTTATAGTGCATGTTCGGGAGGACAGTCACTATACTAAAAAATATCAGATCAAATATTTGAGAATTGCAACAAGGTACGGGTTAATAAATAAAGTATTATGCATCTTTCGCATCTAGTCGTAGGCCTACGTCGATGTGACGACGCATGCACGCGCACACCACCAATGACCACGCAGTGCGTCATTCTTCGTTTACATGAAGTCTGCACTTTATAGGGAGAAAGCCTAAAGAGAGAATGCAATCGCGTCTTCAGAAATTACTAGTTTAGACCTACTTTCCGGATATTTAACAAACATCTCAGTACTGAGATGTATATCATCGCTTTTAAAAAAGCGATGATTATAATTAAAACTGTGGTCCCCTAATACTTGTTAAGTTAATAACTCTCATAAAATTCAAACAAAAACCACAACCCATAGAGCGGGAAATAAATAATAGTGAATTTTGCTCTTGCTCATAGATACCGTATTGGAAACCACCCCTAAATCAAATCAACCAGTATTATACGGTCGGTTCCAGCGCCGTCTGAGAAGCACACTTCCAGCGTCTGTTGCTAAGCGACTCCCATGTGTATGCTGCACTACTTCCGTGTTTACGCTGTTTACACATCTCCCGGGATTCTCCCCATTCAATTATAACACAGCGCGTTGTCTGTCTTCAACACAACAGTGAAAACGTTGGCAGTTGGAGCGAAGCTTCGTTTATATTTTTACATTTCGTTATAAGAATTGATAAGAAATGGCGGTGAAGACCTTTCAGGGAGCACCTTTTGGTACTCAAAAATCAAGGTAAGCACGGGTTTATAATATTATATTTATATTAAAAATATGAACATGATGTCGATGAATAGACTCAGAGACTGACCACAAAAAAAAGAAGCTTTAGCGTACAGTAGCCTAGCCCTAGGCCATAGGCTATTATTATTAATGTAAAATATATATACAGTTAATAGAGTACTAAAATTAAAAAAGCGTGTGTAGAGTATCATGGACTTACTGAGAATGAGACTATCATGTATGGTCAGAGTTATGTGTAGCCTAGGCTTCTTTAATTATGACTTCCTATTAGTATTATTTAACAATCCGGTATTTATGATGATTATTAGGCTAATGAAATATGATTCCCAGTTTCCCGTTTCATATTTTTAAAAGAGTGGGTAGCCTAGGTGTCTATTTCATTATTCATTATTTCACTCAATTTCATTATTGCATCTGAAAGAAAGGGGTGTTAACTACTAACTAACTGTTTATATTACACCTTAATTAACACTTTTTAACACTTTGAAAAACAATTAAGGAAGCATTTGTAGATGTGTTATTGAAAATGTCAACAAATCTGTCTGAAATATTGCAACGTCAATTACATCTGAAATCTGAGTAGGTAATGCAAACAATTTCATTATCAACCATATACCATGACACCACTGCCATAAAAATCCCTTAAAATCAAAAGGAAGATATGCCTGGTATTTTGAGCCACTCAAAGTTTTGATTTTTATTCAAGTTTGTCAGAAAATGTAATTTTGCACAAAATAATGAAAGTTTTGGTAAAACTGAAAAGTTGGGTCGGTAGGGAAACGGGAAACTGGAAATTACATTATACTAGCCTTAGGGGGATAAATTGATTTGACGGAAAAAACGATCAACAAGATTCATAACAAAAAAGCCATCAACTCAAATTAACCTTAATTTACAATTGTATTCTTTTTATCATTGCAGATTTGATGTGTCAGGAGTGCATCCTCAAAGCAAAATGCCTGGTACATTCACACAAGTTTGGTATTGTAATAAGTCCATGGACAATTTAGTAAGTACAATTTTTGTCAGCGCAATATTTAACATAGACAGTCGGCGTCATACAGTGGGGGTAGCCAGAGGGGGAGGGGTTGGGGGAACCTCCCCCACCCCAAAATTAGACTTGTGTCGGTTGCGAATCAGAATTGTCGTTTGAGATTGGCACTGTCGGTTGATATTAGACTGTTGGTAATTTGGTTTTTGAATGCATTTTATTTTCTTCGTGCGGTTGCTTTCTGGTCAACAAGTCCTTGGTTCACTTTGATTTTTCAACACCCCACCAATAAGGAAAACCTAGCTACGCCGCTGGCGTCATACATTTATTGTAGCTGGAATAAAAATACTACGAATAGGGCGACCCACATTCAAGTCAGTTTTCTTGGAAATTGAAATAGGGTGAGCTATTTAGCCAATACATTAAGGTAGCACACCTCTAAATAATAGGAAGTCGAAATTAGACGACCATTTTGCACCTTATTTTGATCGATGCGCGACGCTTCAAAAGATGATATCTCAATGACCATTGTGATTTAGGAATTGATTTTGGTATCAAATTTAAGCCCAAGACAATGCTTATAATATGTTTATAACGATAGATCGATTTTAACGATTTAAAGTTAGGAAAATGTTAGGCCTACGACTATGCTAGAAACCCGACATTAGCAAAAGACAAGTTTTTGAATTACGGCCGATGCGCTTAGATGCTCGATTGCTTAAAATCTAACGGTTTTCCACGTATATTTTACAATTTTAATCGAAAGCTTGCTAAAATAGCTAGAGTTTAATACCAAATTGAAAGAATTTCTATGTATAAATTTCTATTTATGCCCCCAAACTATGACGCATTATACACGCAGGCCAACGTACTATTAGATTTTCCGAAGATTTAAACCATGTTCTGGCAAGGTTATTTTTAAATTTACACATAGAAAGTCATTCAATTTGGTAGTAAACTCTAGCTATTTTAGCAAGCTTATGATTAAAATTGTAAAATATACGTGGAAAACCGTTAGATTTTAAGCAATCGAGCATCTAAGCCCTCTACGGTCATTTTTCAAGTTGATTTTTCGCAAGACTTACGGCCGTGCACCGTGAAAGTAGGACTACTATTTATTAACAAAAAATAGTTAATATTATTTGTGAATGATCTATCATTAAAATTCATATTGTTAGCTTTAATTTGATACCAACCTCGTCTGCTGAATCACTGTAGTTCCCGAGAAATCACTATTTTAATCACGCGTATTGATAAGAAGTATTGCGCAATAAGAGTTGCAAGTTTTCGCCTGGAACTATTTAGAGGTGTGCTACTGCTACCTTAGAACAGTAACTTTGATTTTTTATATGATCATTTTGTTTCAATATTTTGAGTTATTTATAAACCAAATATTATTTCAAAATCATACACAAATTTTCTTCGATATTGGTTAAATAGTTTTTGAGTTATACTTGTTTTTACAAACCCGGTTGACCCCAACATTGATCCGACGACGCCTGAAAACCTTGAATTTTCGATGTTGTCGTCTTAAACGGTGTATGATTTAACAATGTCAATGTTGCCATTTCATTAAATATTAATAATTTCTTTTTTCATTCCATTACATTGCATTGTCTCTGCTGACGATATCCTGAAAGTTTCACCAACATTTATGGACGTTTGGTATACAATCACTATCTTCAGAAGATAGCAGCTGACGGCGTAAGCTGCGTACAAATACGCGACTTTCAAACGCGTCCGTCCGTAGGCATCAGAGTATGTTGTGTATAGTTACGCCGCATGCTGTCTTCTGAATCCATTGCTTTCTCCCGAGGGGGGGGGGGGGGGGGGGGGGGGGGTGCTTGCTATCTTCTGAACATTTGCTATCTTCAGACGATAGTAAAGGCTTAAAAAGGCTACATCGTTTAGTGTTTAAAAATCAAGCTTAGATTTAAGGTTCAGTTAGGGTTAGGGTCTGATTAGGGTTAGGGTTTGATTAGGGTTAGGGTTAGGGTTAGGGTTAGGTAAATTGGAATAACTCGAAAACTATTTATTCAATGGCAATGAAACTTTCGACATGAGTTTAAAATTGTATTTGCTTCATGAATAATTAAATATAACAACACCAAATTTGAAAATAAAAAACCCCATTGTGGTTCTAAGGTAGCACACCTCTAAATAATAGGAAGTCGAAATTAGACGACCATTTTGCACCTTATTTTGATCGATGCGCGACGCTTCAAAAGATGATATCTCAATGACCATTGTGATTTAGGAATTGATTTTGGTATCAAATTTAAGCCCAAGACAATGCTTATAATATGTTTATAACGATAGATCGATTTTAACGATTTAAAGTTAGGAAAATGTTAGGCCTACGACTATGCTAGAAACCCGACATTAGCAAAAGACAAGTTTTTGAATTACGGCCGATGCGCTTAGATGCTCGATTGCTTAAAATCTAACGGTTTTCCACGTATATTTTACAATTTTAATCGAAAGCTTGCTAAAATAGCTAGAGTTTAATACCAAATTGAAAGAATTTCTATGTATAAATTTCTATTTATGCCCCCAAACTATGACGCATTATACACGCAGGCCAACGTACTATTAGATTTTCCGAAGATTTAAACCATGTTCTGGCAAGGTTATTTTTAAATTTACACATAGAAAGTCATTCAATTTGGTAGTAAACTCTAGCTATTTTAGCAAGCTTATGATTAAAATTGTAAAATATACGTGGAAAACCGTTAGATTTTAAGCAATCGAGCATCTAAGCCCTCTACGGTCATTTTTCAAGTTGATTTTTCGCAAGACTTACGGCCGTGCACCGTGAAAGTAGGACTACTATTTATTAACAAAAAATAGTTAATATTATTTGTGAATGATCTATCATTAAAATTCATATTGTTAGCTTTAATTTGATACCAACCTCGTCTGCTGAATCACTGTAGTTCCCGAGAAATCACTATTTTAATCACGCGTATTGATAAGAAGTATTGCGCAATAAGAGTTGCAAGTTTTCGCCTGGAACTATTTAGAGGTGTGCTACCTTAACCCCAGTGGCGTAGCCAAGGGGGGGCAAGGGGGGGGCAGCTGCCCCCCCTGTGGGGTTCTCTGCCCCCCCTGTTGCCCCCCCTGTGGGAAATGTCAGTTGAAATAATTTGGGACTAACCTATTCACAACACAAGGAAATTCAATCCTCAATTTGGTTGTTGCCCCCCCACCAAAACTCCCGGCCCCCCCTTTGCCCCCCCACTGAGAAAAACCTGGCTACGCCACTGCTTAACCCTTACAGCCCCAGATCCCATGAAATCCCATTTCCCAGCATCCTGGTTCCACCTGGCGCCGAGGTTTTTGTGTGAAATAATGGCCCCGGGCTATATAGCTGGGCGAATACACTCGCCCAGCACAGCTTCCCCCGTGGCGCAGTTGGTAGAGTGTCCGCCCGCCAACCGAGAGGTCGTGGGTTAAAATCCCGGGGCGTGGCACCTCTTGTTGTGTGTGCTTTTTTCGCTTGAAAAAAATTTCGTTGGAAAATCCACCGGGTGGGTTAGGGTTAAGGAACGATTTTTTTTTCTTCTTTTTAATTTTCCCTTTTTTTCTCTAATTTTACCCTGATTAACCCTTACAGCCCCAGATCCCATGAAATCCCATTTCCCAGCATCCTGGTTCCACCTGGCGCCGAGGTTTTTGTGTGAAATAATGGCCCCGGGCTATATAGCTGGGCGAATACACTCGCCCAGCACAGCTTCCCCCGTGGCGCAGTTGGTAGAGTGTCCGCCCGCCAACCGAGAGGTCGTGGGTTCAAACCCCGGGGCGTGGCACCTCTTGTTGTGTGTGCTTTTTTCGCTTGAAAAAAATTTCGTTGGAAAATCCACCGGGTGGGTTAGGGTTAATATTCTTTCAACATTAAACATGATATCTGAAGCAAAAGTTGGACGTATTCTATTCAGAAAAGTTGAACAATATTGATGAAAATATCTGACACCGACTATGCTTTAATTTCATAGCTCTAGACTCAGACAGAGAGCTATCATATGATTCAGGGCTAACCAAGGCCGGGATAACGATTGATTCACATTTTTTCACAATGAGGTTTGAAACATAAAAGACTCCCAAAACTTACATTGTTTGAAAGACCTACATGTACTCTGTCATGTTTTTTAAAGAGTTTACAGATTTTTACAAAAGTTTATGATTGTTTTAAGACTCTACATTGAGAGCCAAGCATCAAAATTAGGATGTTACACTTTATAGGCGTCATTGTTAATTGCAATCTATTCTATAACATGTATATTTATTTTCTTCTACAGAGGAGAAACATGGGGCCGGGCAGCTATTCAGCCGATGAATTTAACCCTGTAGGACACTTCAGCAATAGGAGGGTACAAAGGAACGCGTCTGGCCCGGGCTGGGCGAGAGCGTATGAAGTATCACGCATGGCATCACTACCACATTTATTACACAAAGAACAATGGGAAAAGAAAAGAATTCTAGAGAAAAATCTTGGACCTGGAACTTATCATATTAAAGACTTTTTACATACTTTGGCCGATAAGCCACGGAGTACAAGAGGAATTTGTCAGACTAAAGAAAGGCGCTTTAAAGACACAGCAACGGTAAGTATTAACCCCCTGGGCTCTACCTTACAGTGGTTCTGATTGGTTTATTACAAGGTCTACTCATATGAATAGCCAATTCAAATGCAGCTTGTAAAATGGTTTACTCCCATCTTTATCAGGGATACAATTATTCCAACAATGTCTCTCAATGGTGCAATAAATGATGTATCCATCTTTCTGACCAATCGGCTGGTAGTTCTCAAGGGGTTAAGTGTAAAAAATTATTTGCAACTTTTTTATATCGCATGATGAATGGAAATTAAAAAATATAATTAACACAATCTTCCCAAATACAAGGGGGGGGGGGGGGGGGAAGGGTGCAGTCAGTTCCTGAAAATAGGTGATACTGACATGAAGTTGGTCATTTGAACATGTTGACTCCCCTTTTAATAAAGTTACCATTGACCCCAACCATTTTAAACCTGTCACCTCTTACATCATACCATAAGTATGCATGACCACCAATTTTCAAAACACCCGCTATATGCGTATTGCCTCTAAAGCCAACATTTGCAATAAAAAGTAGATTTTGCATGCTCCCCCAATTTGACCCCCTTAATGCATAAAATCAGAAGGATAGAAATAACCCATATTCTTGAAAAAAGGGACAATTTGTCTTGCAATTTACAAACGTAACACGCCAGATCTAAAAACACACCTGTCCCCTTATAACTTGCTTTCCCCGTCCCCACCCAAAGATATAACAAATGTTCCATTCATAGAAGTGCTCTGTAGGCCTATATGCAGATGTTAAATTATTAAATAATCTTCTCTACATACCTCTCTTCAGAGTTCTGTTCCTGGTCCAGGCACCTACGGAGAGGGTGGTATACCTCATTCAGCGGTGGAGAAGAAAGCCCAGCTATCAACCAGCACCGTGGGTATCTTAGATGCAGGGTCTTCAACGCCTAGGAATTTACCATCAGTAGTAAGTATTACATGCAGGATTGGTGCAACCATGAGTTCGGGAGGGGATGGGGTGTCCAAGTCAAACCGCTAGCTCAAATCTACAACTGATTGTTGATACAATGGGTCAAATGAGAGCTAAGGAGATTTGTTTTATGAATATGTATTGCTCCTTATATGGTTAAAATGAAATGGATGTGACTCACTTATATTGCATTAGTAATCAGTTGATGTGTTTGTCAGGATACAATTGCTTCAAGAATGATGCAAGAAAAGGCAGAACAAAAATACATTCATGATGAAAACATACGGTACCACACTAGACCCTTGTCAATTACTTGTAAGCATGATAAGTGCATACAGCATCTGTAATCTACATAATATGCAGGGCCTTCACATAGCAGAGAGTTAATTAACACAATACCTGTAATATCATCTAAATCAAGATCTATTCATGGAGCGGGTAAAATAGCCAAAGTGTTATAAAAAGTAATATTCAGAACTCCATAAATATTTCCAATGTACATAACTATATCTACACGAGTAACCAATTAATTAACCTTTTCTTTCCCTAGGGTTGTGCACTAGGACCGGGCACATACGAAAGCAAGAGTTTCACAGAACAAATCGCCAACAAAGTGACCAGCGTACGAGGTCCGTACGACCTATTCACCGGCGATAGAAACACAATCGTCAAAACCGGACATCTAGCAAAGTCTGTAAGTATCTCTTTTGCCTGCTAAGCGTGCATGCCATGCCCTCGATTGTCACTGCAAAGTTGTAAACAACATTTGATCTGTTGCCCTATACTGTCAAAAAAATTAAATGCATGTATAGCTATTATATATAGATGGTGTGACCGGTGACGTAGTGCCCGGCAGTATGCGTGCGCACCTATAGGGAATGTGCTTTAATTCACACTTGATTGATCATTACTTACAATGCTTACGGTGTAATAGTGCAGTAGTCATGGTCTGCATCCCGAAGCACAGAGAGAGACCAGGTACTAAATCTGGTTGCCCTGCAGTATGCGTACGCACCATAAGGGCATGTGCTTTTAAAATTGGCGCTCAGTGATGTGTGTTTTGCTTTCGAATAGTATGTATGCAGTAGTCATGGACTAGTACCTTTAGCATGTCTTTAGACCAGGCGCTAATCAATTTGTAAACACTACTGATGTAAACAACGGTCACCTCATCTATATAGAACCATACCTACTCATACTAGAGGATTCAGCAATTTCACTGGGTTAATTTCTCGAGGGTGAAAACCCACAATGATGGCCAAAATGTGTACTATAGTGCAGTGTTTTAGACAGTAAAACAATGAAATTTTCATTATTTTTCACTCCTGAGAACAATTGTGAACCCCGTAAATTTTGTAGAATGTTTATATTTTAATTTCTTTTCTTTATATTTTGCACAGGGCCAACATCCTTTAGGACCCGGTCAATATGAACTAGGCTCTTTCACAGACAGATGGCAAGATGAACACCATGTATTTAAAGGCAAACTAGGGACAATTGAACAGTATCCTGTACGTCCTGCAGAGAGAATGCACTGCTCTACTTTATCACAATGGCCAAGACCAATGGTAAGGTGTTAATAAAAACCACCAGAATGATGAAAAACAGTCACTTTCAGTACATTATGTTCCCACTCCCTTAACTCTTTTGGACCAGTGATTTTACATTTCACCGGTAATAAATCATCTAAGGATTTGTCTATTTCCCACTATGTGTTCCAATTAAAAGACTGCAAAGGCGAAATGTCAAAATCACCGGTCCAAAAGTGTTAAGGGATGGGAACATAATGTAAATAATGAATACAGTTTTAGGGTTTCAGCACCCGAGACCGAGGTGTACCTAAATTTGAAATGAAATGAGCATGTAGCTACAATCATAAATACTGTAGTATTTATGCTACAAACAAACTGATGAGAACTTCTTAAACTTAGAACTACGAATACAGTACAAACACACAGTAAACAAAACAATTGAAATGGTGATTATTCTAAAATACCCAAAGGTCAACTAAAACTTTTGATTGATACCTGTCTTACAGAGTGAGCCTGGACCAGGGAATTACCAGACTAAAGATTCATCATCACCGCAAGCCAAGAATGCACCTCCCTTCATCTCATCGGCAGAACGCTTTGACAAAAGAGCGAGGAAGTTCTTCACGGGTAATACGGTAAGATAATCTATGATACTTACAGAATAAAGGAATTGCTTTTAAACCATACTTGTGTTACATTGTCCGACATAAATGTGGGCAGTAGTATTATTTTAAATGTGGGCAGTAGTATTATTTTTAAGTGGAACAACGACGCGCAGGCGGAATGCTATACGCAAAACAAATTACTACCGATGGCATTTATGTTAAACAATATAACACAGGTACGGTCGAACAATAATACCTTTATTCTCATTCTTAAACAGTCATATTTTAAACTTTTATCTGTTAAAATTAGTACCTTTTAATGGCCAACTTTTACCCCTATTGTGTTAGTATTGAGAAACCCACAAACATTCCATCCAATACTGTGTGGTGAGTATGCCATGCATCAGCGTGTTGCGACCTTCCATACGGAATACGTCAATACCGAACAGCTGACTTTACTGATCAAAAGAACTGATCCAGTATAACTATCAAATACACTTACAGTTTGGTCTTGCTTGTCGTGTAATCACCACAAATGGAATAAAAGTGAGACAAAATTCTACAGCTCATCACCAATTGTGGTGACAAGCTGTAAATAACATATTTTACCCCAATTATGCAACAGATGGCATATACCCTGTAAATCTTGGAATATGCACAGAAATCAAAAGGATTCCTGACTAATGTCAGGGTCCGATATTTGCCAAGGATTGCGAGAATTTATCAAAAGATTCTGGCAAATACTTGTAATAGGAAACTGTGGATTTTAAGAGTGTTATCTTTTGAGAACCAACTCTATTTGTGAAAATCTTTGCAAGAAATGCATCCCTTTATGGTTCTTGTGTTAGAAGGACTAATCTATGTGATAAATGAAATGTTTTAAAACAATTTCTAGATTACTTTTTCTCATCTCTCAATAGAAAATCTTATTTTATAATATTTCGTTATGATTTCTGTAGAATCCTGTTGGCCCTGGTCGTTACGATCTTCAGCGTTGGGAGGAGGCCCAGCACAGAGATGGTCATAACAGTGTATTCAACTCTAAAGTGAAAAGACAGAGGACGCGCAGAGACGGCATGATGCAGTAAGTGTGAAACAGTAGTATTCTCATAAATATTGAAATTCAGCCTTCCATCTAAACGAGTGCTACCTACTCCTATTTAGTACAACACACTCTCTTTAATTGTTGCTTCATGTAGCTCACTTATATCGCCGTCATCCACTATATCTACTCAAAACATGAACCTGCCCGTCCATTACCGCAGCACATTCTGGCATCCAAAACAAAAATCTTCATCATGTATTTTCATTTATACAGAAATATCATTTTTGTATCTCTTTTTAAATGATTTATTCTTAAAGAGTAAATGTATATTTTAATTAAAGGTATATGTTCCGATCACTTTTTTGGGGCTATGATTTTTTTTAACATCAAGATATTTTGATATCAGAAGAATCCCCATATTTTTCTCATTATGTCTGAAAAATCTTAGGGGCCAGAAATGTTTCATTTGGAAATTAAAGGCTAAAATGCGGCGAATTACTGCCAAAGTTGGTTAACCACCAACCAGTTAAGGGTACAACTCAATGGGCAATGTCTTTTGACCTTGTGCTTCTAAAAATAGAACCATTGGAGTTATGCAACTCAAACTTTGGAATGCGACAATTTTAAGGATGACCTTTCATGTAAAAATAGAAAACATCAAGTTGAAAATCGGGCCAGCAATCGGAACATCTACCTTTAAAGCAACAACAAGTTAACAGAAATCCTTATCCATTAATAAATTCAACAATTCTGGCAATCTTTTAACTTCGTTAATTGTGCCAGACATTGCTTTCAAGCATGCTTCTATGCTCTGTGCCATGCAAAACATGCATGAGTGGCACTTTGAACAGAATTTAGAATAACGCCACTTTGCATAACGTCGCTGTTCTGTCAAAACTGTGTAAGTTTTTCCGGCCCTTCAACATGTATGAAGTAAAACTGCCCAACAGTTATACATGTTCAGTGGCGAGAGCACTTACAAGGTTATAAAATATGTGTTTTTTGGACCTCTAACATGTTTAGAGCAAACTGCCCAAAGGTTACACATAGGAAGTATTTAATACTTTATACATGCTGAAGGGCACGGCACAATGGAAAGACAATGTTTTGACAGAACAGCGACAATAAGCCGTCCATCACAACCTGATGATAGGCAGCAAATAGTTAGCAATGTCCAATCAAAAGCTTTATTTTTGATGATTATTTACACATTAAGCCATCCCCCCACCACAGCATGAGCAAAGGTATTCATAGATATTCTTACATTTTTGATACAAGAATGCCCGCCCCCGGGATATGTTGGGTTCTTATTGATACCGTTTTGGTTGAGCTGTAGCAGTATAGGCCTACTAAAACATTGATTAATTATGTAATTTCTAAACGATTTGTTTTTGTCTTTGTTTTAGGGAGCGCATACGAGCTGTTAATCTCCGCCCAGAAGATAAAACTCACTTAACCACCCCACAGAGCGGCGAAGACTACATACGAGCTAGGAAGGTTATTTATACACAGAATTCTGTTTAATGGAGATATGCTTAACAAAGCAACAAACAATCCGGTTTAATGATCAGACTTCGAGAGGCGCAGAATTTACAGACCAATATGAATCTTGAAGTTTCAACCTTTGATCGTCTAAGAAAAATGCATTTTATGTGTTTATTTATTTGTGTTTCTGTAGATGAAATCTGACAACACCCATCTGAATGTAAAAATATTGTAGTTTGTTCAGTACAAAATAGGCAAAGAATCATGAGACTTCAGTTAACCCCATGAGAACTACCTGGTGATTGGTCAGAAAGATGGATACATAATTTTTTGCACCAATCATAGACATCGTTAGAATAATTGTATCCCTGATCAAGATTGGAAAGAAATATTTTAAAAGCTGTGTTTTTATTGGTTATTCAAGTGAGTATATCTTGTAATTAACCAATCACAAACACTGTTAGATAAGCAGGTAAGTGCTCAAGGGGTTAATCTGCATATTCAAAGAATCCCTGACAACACATGAAGGGAAGTGTGTGTTATACACATCACATGCCAATCATAATTTGTATATTTACAATGTAATGACACATGCCTATTTTGGTACTGAACAAATTAATAAAGATAATTAATTTGTAAGTAATTGCCAATTGATGCTGTTCATCAGATTATTAATTGACAAATGTAGTTAATACAATTTTCAATTTACTCAGTACCTTCCGGCAGTCCTAAGCTATATCGTCAGCCTGCTTCGATAATTGCCTAACTCACTTTTCAGCAAAATTGAGTTTTTTGCATAAATCATGACTTCATTACATTATGCACATGCTGTTATAATACCTAAGTCATTGACCAATCAAAAGTGTTGATAAATGAAGAGCTTTGTTGCAAAAGGGCCACCAGATCACTCCAACATGTTACTCATTTTGCATTATTGAATTTGCATTGACAAATCCATGGAATTAATCAAATTATTGTATGGCTGTGTTCATCTGTTTCTATGACTTGGATTAGTGCATCCATGCACGCCAATTGAGGCATCAACAACAAGTGACATTCCACAAAATGAATATTCATTCATCAATAATGCAAAATGAGTAACAGGTACACAGGTAACAGGTTTCATACTTTTGTTGTTTTCTAAGAACTAGAAAAAATGAGTTAGGCAATTATCGAAGCAGGCTGACGATATACTTTTTAAATCAGTTGGAAGTTTGGGCATGCTGATTGAAGGTGCAACAACACCTGAAAATTCCACTCAATTTTAATCTTTGGTTGAGAACAAAAGTTTTAACTTCAAATTAAATGTGTAAATTGACACGTTAATTTTCTTAAATGCTTTCTGTTTTGCTCCTTATTTTACTTATCATTGTCCTGGTGGGATCAGATATTATGTTGTGATTATTATCCAAAGCTTGCTATATTATATAATATGCAATTGTTTTTTATACATGTAAGTCTTTCAAATATTTCTAATATGATTTATATTATTCTTATGCAGATTTAATGATGTTATATGTGTGTGTAATTTGAGCCAAAAATACAACCTATAAATTGTGTGAATGCATTACCTAAAACTTCCTGCCAATTAAAGTATTTGTAAAATATGTTGCTATTTATTTATATTCAACATTTAATAACATGCTTAGGGTGGATATCAGAAGATATTACAGAGCCTTTTACACCTCAGGTGTAGCCATTTGCTCAAACCATGTAGTACTTGTAAATATTTCCAAGCGTCTTGAACAATATTGGGCAAGTCCATAAATCAACCCATATGTTATTATAATGCTTACACCAAATACCAAATGCTTTGTACCAAATACCAAATGCTTTGTACCAAATACCAAATGCTTTGTACCAAATACCTTGTACCAATACCAAATGCTTTGTACCAATTACCAAATGCTTTGTACCAAATACAAAATGCTTTGTACAAAAATACAAATGATTTGTACCAAATACCAATGCTTTGTACCAAATACCAAATGCCTAAACCAAATACCAAATGCTTTGTACCAAATACCAAATGCCTAAACCAAATATCAAATGCTGAAAACAAAAAAGTTGGCTTGCTCTTTGCGACCAACCCAAAAATCTGTAAATCTAGGGTCGTTTTTTGTTTGTTTTTGATCATCATATTTTAGTTAATTACGGTAATAGAAAAAGGTGTTCTTTTTATGTTTAACTGCATGTCCACTTATTTGTTAAATATTAAAAGTTGGAATTTTAGGAAAGAAGAAAGATGTATTCAGATTCTTTAAAATCTGTGTTCTTGTATCTGTTCGTTCCCTAAAATCAGGGCATTTTTTAAGGGGGTCTTATACCAATTCCAATAATGTAGGCAAGTCATGTTGTAAAGTACCATAAGTAAGGCCATGTAAATAAACAAAATGTTTAGCATCGCCTCCTACGATACTTCATTTTTTTGAGGATGCTTTAAATCTATTTTAATTGTACACTGTAAAACAAGAAAAATGTTTGTGTACATTTAAATTTCACTAAAATTGCGAGTACTTGCTTGCAAAAATGTCATGCCGCGAATATATCCAATCAATCATGTAGCAGTAAATTGCAAAGATACACAAAACTCAAAAAAATATCTGGATTTATAGTAGATATCACTTATATCAGGCACAACTGTTTGAAATGTATGTTTCAGAAAACAGATGATTATTTTGAGGTTTGATGTTGGAAAAAAGGTGTAATGTTGTTCGGTGTTGTTTTTACAGAAAAACAAAACATAATTTATGATAATGTAAAAGACGCACCTTTTATATAAATTCCTAGCCGCTAGAATGAGAAGTTTGTCGAAGGGTGCGAGAATCCATTATTCTATGGATTTTCCACCATTCAATTAATGTGTTAAACAGATTATCCACGAGAATGATCTTGGATTTTCGCAACTTTTCTGTAGGAATCTTGGCGAGAATGGATTCTCAGATTCTCCTCGAATAAATAATTCTGTAAGGGTATTTTTACTTGACCTAAGGCAGTTCATGCTAAAATGGCCAGCAATATTTTAGATATGTAAAGATTATTTGATTTGATCAATTTTTAAACCATTCCATGTATTTTGCTTGAATAACCATCATTCCATTTATATTACTTGAATAAGTGTATTTTTTAAGTTGTTTCAAAATCATGTACAGTAATTTATGTATGTTTACCATGTAAATATGTATTGATAACAATGAAATAAAGAAGCAATATATTTAAAGATGAATTATTATTGTAATATTATTTGTACATGTACCGTATTATCCCTATTAAGCGCCCAGGGCGGTTAGCAAAGTCATTATGGGTGGGCGCTTATTACGTTACCTTTTTAAACTCATTTATCGTACTAATAAAATGTACAAGTGGTCATTTGAAGATGCTGACCATTTGATGGTCATGCATTTGAAGATGCTGACCATTTTTCCGACCATTTGATGGTCATTTGAAGATGCTGACCATTTGATGGTCATTTGAGGAGGCTGACCATTTCATGTACTAAATGAAATATATGTACAAGTGGTCATTTGAGGATGCTGACCATTGAAAAGGTGGGCGCTTATAAGGGATTATTTCTTGGTAGTCATTGAGAAAAACAGGGATGGGCGCTTATAAGGTCCTGGGCGCTTAATAGGGATAATACGGTAGTAGAGTTATGGTATTCTATAGTGCCAAAAAGACTCAAACCAAAAGTAATATTCCAAATTAACCAAACATCAATTTGACCAGAAAAAATGGAAATGACGAGCTTGAATTTGAGAACCTCATGTCAAAATTAGATCAGTCAAGTAGTGTTTTTGTGGATGAAAATAAGTGCATGCACACAAATTCAATGTGTACACTTATCAAAGGGATCAATTAAGCCATATACAGGGTTCCTGCACCTCAAGGAGAGTAAAATGTCAAGACTTTTCCATGGCCTTATTTGAAAATGCATGACTTGATTCATGGTTTGCATCAGCGAAATTTAGCAAATGTTCTTGGGTATAAAAATCACATGAATATTTGAATGTAAATGCATTCAAACAGAAATTCCATGGTCTTTACAAAATTCCATGACTTTCAACGAACCCTGAGAATAGACCCCTCCCCAGAAAATAGAAGAAAGTAAAATGTAAGAAAATCCTGCTTTACAGGATCAAAGGTCTAACGTTTCAAATAGTTTCTAAGCATATGACAAGATTTGTCACAACAAATTCACCTAAAAATTCACCAATTTTGGGTTGATCAGGCACATAATGCAAAGTTGTTGTTTTCCCCATCACCTAATCAGGGCATATTTCGGAGAATAAGCGACACTGCATAAATCACACATTTTTGATGGCATTAATTGTTTTACTTTTACTTCTTTTTGGTACAAATTACAAATATGACAAGAATGTCCAAGTTCCTAATACATTATTAATACATTATTATGATACAGTGGAACCTCGTTAATACAAATCTCCTCATAACACAAAGGAGTTTTGTAAGCTTAGGCAACGGAAAAAACACCCATGTTTTACGGGCCCGACCGACCCATTATTTTGGATTATTTTTTGTATAGAAAAATTGTGAAATATTTTGAAAATTGCCTGAAATTTAACCAAAATAACAGGCGGTGATCAATTTAGTGGGCGTGCCTGTTTGGGGTTGGTTACCATTCCCCCTATCAAAAATTGCACCCCGCCCCCCTGCCCTCTGAACATTTTCATTTTCTCGGAAGACATGCCCTTCTCAAATTTGTGACTCGGCGGCACATTTCCCGAACTAGTCAGTATGACTGACCTGAGAGGTCCGTTAGCCTATAGAACAGGGTGGTTTTTATTCATCGCCTTATATTTGACATTATATATGTAACCTGATAACACAAACTAAAATATAAGACAATAGCAGTTTTGATAAGGAGGTTCCACTGTAAAAGTGACTGTACATGAATTTGCTCATAGCACATACACTTTTTTATGTGGTTTTCCACTTAAGGGATATATAAAGGGTTCAACAAAAGAAGGTATACCACTTTGTTTATGTCATTTTGAGTAACTTTCAATTTGTTTTTGACCAAACAGGCTAGATAGGCATTTAGATGAATCTTTTAGGCATAATTTGATACCAAATTTGCCCCCTAACAACAAAGATAAACCATGATTAGCACCATTTAAAGGAAAATATCCCATTTTCAAAAGTCGCATTTCCAATACACAGCACGAGAAGATTTGGTTAATCTGTCCATTTTCTATCCATTAACATTCCTTTACATTCAAATCCTTCACACATGCATGCATCAGTTTACATTTGAATTAGCCTGCGCATTGACGGATATGTGATCAGTACGGGATAAATACGGCATATGTGTGTGTTAACAATTGGCCCTTTCTTCTCGTGCTGTGTATTAGAAATGCGACTTTTGAAAATGGGATATTTCCTTTAAATGGTGCTAATCATGGTTTATCTTTGTTGTTAGGGGGCAAATTTGGTATCAAATTATGCCTAAAAGATTCAGCTAAATGCCTATCTAGCCTGTTTGGACAAAAACAAATTGAAAGTTACTCAAAATAACATAAACAAAGTGGTATACTTTCTTTTGTTGAACCCTTTATTTGGAATACATAGAATATACTGCACCTATAGGCCTATGCCTAACCGTAGATCTTGAATAGCAGGACATTCAAGTTGATTGAAATCACATTGAAATGTTGTGTAGAGCTGATGTCAGGGGTGTAAGAGGCCATAAATAAAATAAAGAGGAAATCAGACAAAAAACGAGGATAAACAGTGTAAAATTAGGGTAAAAATGCCAAATATTGGCTGAAAATAAAATAAAAAGCTGAAATTTTGGCCAAAAAAAAGTTTAAAAAAGGAGGAAATCAGTGTGCAATACCCAAATTCAATCAAAACCTCTCAATTTGTAACGAAAGAAGGAACCATTGCTGTGATGAACTTGTACCACATATGCACTAGAGGTATTATATATATATACCCTTATTTTTTTAAAAAGAAGAATAACTCTTCTTTAAAGACACTTTTAATCATTTGGCAAACAAAAGATTCAATCATCACCGGTAAAAGCTGTACACAAATGCCCTGTTGGGTAAAGGCTCGTTCATACTCACGCAGTTGCAGATCAGTTGACATGCGCGAGTTGAAGGCGTCTTACAATGTAATTACCTTAAGTGGGTGTGACTTCACTAGGATACAATAAACATCATCCATATGTTAGCTGTTAGGCCTATGTGACATAATATTGTCAGCCAAATAGACCACTACTTGATTGGCAATTAGGCTAAATTAAAAAAAATCTTTTGTCTCTAAGCTCTTCAGTTTTTCAAAACCTAATGCGGAATGCGGGTTTTTAAAAAAAAAAAAAAAAAAAAAAAAAAAAAAAAAATGAAATGCTTGTAAAAGTGACTTTTTGTATTTAAAAATGATGTGATCAATGAAAATCTGAAAAATCTGTGAAATTTTGGGATTTTTTGGGATTTAAAAAAAAAAAAAAAAAAATTAAGAATTTTGTTTTTCTAATGCGCATCAATAAACAGACGACGCTGGACATAGGCGTATTCACGAGTATTCAGGTTAAAATATGCGAACGAGGTTACCTGATCAAGTGAATGGGACGACCGCTTAACAACGGTTTAAATTTAAAAAATAGCATTTACAATTGGGATGATTAGCCATCCCAAACGGTTTTGGATTGGAAAAATTTTCTTCTAACCTATGATGAATTTTATGGGGTCATATAATCAAAATCCATTGTTACATTGAAACCAACGGAAATTCAAAATTAACAGCCGTTCGTAGCCACCGTCGTCTGTCAATAAACTAACGCGCGCGGGAGCTTTGAGACAAATGATTTTTTTAATTTAGCCTTAGAGATCTATAATAATTCCAGTGGCTATTTAGAGCAGTGCTCAATCAGTCAACACTCAGAACACTGCTCAATAAGCCAATGAGAGCACTGCTCAGAAAACCAATCCGACTACAGTTCAGTTGACCAATTTCAGAGCACACATCAGTCTTAAGCCAGGCAGGTTATATAGTAGTGCCTGTCAGCGCACTCAGAAACCGTATAAAATATGCTGAAATTCTTTCGTATTCCACCATGATTATTACAAGAAAAAGTTTTTTCTTTTATTACAAGAAAAAGTTATTTCTTGATCAATAATTTGGGAAAGTCATAGTTAAGGTCAGTCAGAGTGAATGAGCCAACGAAAAGTTAACTTCATCACACGAGCAACAAAATAGAGTTGTACACTATTTTTTCTTACTTTCTACTATTATGATACAATGGTGTTATATCATATTAGCAAGAGGTGTATGGTATCTTAACCAAGGATGGCGTTTTAAGGAGTCCAGGACCCCTTAGATTGACAGTTTTGACTAGTTTGGACCCCTTAAATGTCTAATTTTGTGTAGTTATAGATACCTGGACCCTGAGTTTTCTCGATTTGGACCCCTTAAATCAGCAGGTCAGCTTGCGCTACCCCTGATCTTAACTAGACTTGGCACTGATTATAAAATGGAACCTTTTTTTCTTCTTCTCACTTTCCCAGGACCAAAACACACCTTGTGGTCGAGACATCAGAACAATAAATCTATTACACTTTGTTAATCAACACTATTTGATTGTAACCATTACTACAGGGCATGTAAAAAAAGTGTCTCATATCTATTATTATACATCAAAGTATTGTTTAAAATGCATCCGATAATCACACATTTTTTTGTATGTCATGGATGATATGGACAAATATGTTTTTCTGTGGAAATTTAACAATCAACATCTAGTACATAGATTCTAAGAGTTATGGGCACATTGAAAGTGGCCTAAAACCGAATTTGATATGCTTCAATAGATTTGCCTTATTTGATAACGAAAGCTCCAAACCAGATCGAAACATATTCTTTTGATGCATTAAAGATTGCTGAACATCATCATTATTATTTTGTGTCCAATTTTTTATATTTTTCATGGCCACAAAATTATGATTCACATGGAACACTTGTTTTGATATGCCTTGTATATGTGATGTAATGTAGCCATCTTCACATCATTTCTTCACTCTTTCTCAATTCGCAACAAAAACTCAATCTATAACTGGCTTAAGAAGATTTCTTGGGCTCATGGAGCGTTTCTGCTATGCCGCTATGACACAATTTTGATGACGTCGATTGCCGATTTTGACGCACTGCAATCTGGGAAGTTGCAATGTGTACTTAAGGCATATCATTTTCCAATGAGTCTAATTTCCTGATATTTGTTCAATTTGACTCACTCAAAAGATTCTTAACACACTTTCCACGCGGCTATTAGTTTTACCAATATACAAAATAGATTTCCTAACTTTCAAAGTCTATCTCAAGAATTACTGAACTAATACTAGGCATGTTTGTACTTAATTCACTGCATTTCTCATGGTGATTCCAAATATGGTAATGAAATTCAATACTGTTGACATTTTTGAAACATTTTGTCAACATTTGAAATGTTGTCTGCAGCCGCCTGCCGCATGGAAAGCGTTAAATGAAACGGCACATGTACACAATGACATATCCAAGGTACAGCATCATAAACTGCGTCACAATACTGCATTGACCTAATCCAGTAGTGGGTAGTACTTAGCATACGGTTTCGATTTCATCCATCATAATTTCTTGATCTTCTTGAAGAGGGTGGCCTGTTCCAGTGCTGTCTTACGTTTCCGTTGCTGAAATTAAATGTAAAACAAAATATTGACTGTAGTTTAATACTAATAGGACATCTTTACTATCATGATTACAGACGACAATGGATATAGTCTTCTTCACAAATATTCAAGGTTAAATTGTGCGTATGCATGAGGTTACGTTATCAACCAAATACTACAAACAGTATATGATGGATAACATCTTAAAAATACTTAAAACTGGAGTTGATTTTCCAACTCCAGCATTTTTAGGACAAACAAATTTAGTTCCAATATATGCCCAGTAACGTAAAAATGGTATTTGTCAGCAATATGCAAAAACACCCCTGTTCTATGAGTCCGACAGAGCCATTTGATTTCTTTTTCTTTTCAAAAATTGTTAAAATTTCACCCACATTTTCATGAAATTCCTGAACAAAAACCCAACCCAAACAAATGTAATTCCAACCAACCCAACCTGAGAGGTTGCTTGCCTGTAGAACAGAGTTTTGGTTGTGCCTTATCACAACAAAGACAGTATAGATGGGGTGACAGGTGACGTCACACCGGGCATTTGGTCGGCAGTTGCCATTGTTCTTTGCCTGGCGGTTTGCTTTAGAACCATGCTTTTAAAACTCGCGCCAAAGCATTATAAAGGGCAATAAACGCATAGTGGACAGTGTTGTGGTCTTATGCTGTTCCCTCAAGCATGTATCGACAGTCCAGTCCCTTTGACTGTTGCGTTTATTGATAAACATTGCTGTCACCCTATCTATACTCCGTTCATCTATGTTAATGCTGTGACATCTTGGCATATTCCATTGATCGCGGCTTATTATATTACATGCGTAATGCTCTTGCATCGGCGCACATACAAGTATACTGTAAAAGGCTGAGCATTAATGTTCATCAACCCCCCTTGTGTGAACCCATTTTTTCTACCTAGTCTTAAATTGTGCCACATTCCTGAAATTTGAAATTTTAGGTTACATTGGTTCACAACAGATCATCCAAAAGGGCATGACAAAAAAGTAGATTGCAAGCTGTTATGTAATACAATGCAGTCTCCTGCAATGCAAGTTGAATACTTTTTAGCTCCATCGCAATAGCGTACCACTACGCGCAGTTAACAATGCCTTGTCCTAAACTAAAAATTCTTATAACTTACCGGTGTTGTTGGAGACGTAGTTACCACATCAATTATTTCAGTCATCTGTGTGCATGAAAAAGGTGGAAAATAGAGCTTGATCAAAAACCCCACTAAATTCACAAAAGCAACCTAAGAAACTATAGACATCTTATAGGATTAATTTAGATACCTTTTTGGAACCATTGATTTTGAGCTTCGTAGCTTTCGGGATCATCGCGATTATCGCCTTTTGGGCGATCACATGACAGCAGGTCATCGTAGGGTAGGTCGTTGCCTGTGTCTTGGATGAGAGTCGGTTTCTGCCCAAAAGGTGGTCATGTGACAAGTGGAGGGAAGTAAACACTACGAAAAAGGTATCTAAATTAATCCTAAAATCATGATCGAACCCAATATCAGTCTACATGCTGCTATAGACTATCTTGTGAGACGACAAGATACGTCAATGTTGGACTCAAATGAATTGAATTATAGACTAATTGTAGCCCATCTGGTGCAGAACTGTAAATCTTTCTCCATTGTTGAGTGTGTTCAGTGAGCCTGTAAATTGGATTTAGGTGCTAACTGTCCAATATAATATAAATAATTGTGTCTATAATTGAGTTTTGTATCATTAGTATAACAAAGGCTTAATCCCATTGATACAGCAATATTACATATTGTGTCCAATTATAGACACTTTAGGCCGTATTCATATACTAAACATGGTTTTAGCCTAAAATCCTCGCTAACTAAACTCATTTTTAAAGTTAAACGCAAGGTTATCTTTTAGACAGGGCGTTTAGTAAAACATGTTGAATCGTGCCATTGTATGGAATGGTATTTATTCAATAATCAGCGATTCAAATGGGTTACCGTAGAACTGAAAGGAATGCATCAAATGTATGTCTATATATTACTTAACTTGAAATGTACCTAAATATGCGCCATGGTATTGCGAGAGAAAAAAATCATGTCATGCAATTGGGGCAAATGTTTAGTTACATGTAAGATACACTACCCCATTCCCATGTTTAAGTTAGACACTTTTTAGTGAGTTAGACGCGTGTTTAAATGAATCAAATTTTTGAGAATTGCATTTGGTTACACAATATGTTTAAAGTCAAAGTTATAACTTTAGGTGAAACCATCACTAGATAAAGTGCTCAACTACATTGTAGGAGCAGAATAAATTATTATACTAGTGAAACTTGGTTACAGTACATTACAAGATCGCCAGTTGCAAATTGTTAAGTCAAAGTTAGACGGGTGTTTAGCTTGAAACCATGTTTAAGTATGTATGAGAATACAGTCCTTCGATTTAACAGTGCGACACGTACCTTTCTTGCTTTCGCAGAAGCCGATTCCGCCGTGCCGTCGTCCTCGTTAGTTTCCATGGCGATATCTGATGCCACACCTACTGATGGTGATGATATAGATAATGAGGATATCGCAACTGCTGATGCTGATGATAAAGTTAACGAGGATGTCACTGCTGGGCTGCTGATAGATGCTTGGGTTGCTGATGGTGCTGCTGGTGATGCTGTTGCTACTACTGATGATAATGCTGGGGACACTGGTTGAAAGAATGTGGGGAAATAAACGCTTGTTAAAAAACATACATGTTTAAACATCCTACAGATTAGTGCAATACACTTTCTTTATGAGCAGATCAGCTAGACATGAGCATTTTGTTCTGACTTTAAATATTTTGTGCCATTTTTTGGGATTTCAGTTTTTGGTGTGATTATTATCTGAACTCTTCCGGATTCATTGCCAGGTTTTTATCTTATGACCAGATGCTGGTTCACTGGTCTTTTAGAGGTTTCTATTAGAAAATAAGTTTTGGTTCTATGTTTGAAGTTTTAAGCTTTGTAAAATATTTTGCGGGCAATTGTGTATATTTTTTTGTATTTATCTATTTTGTTTTTATCTTGTAAAGCGCTTGGAGATCTTACACATGTATCAAGCGCTTTAATAAATGCTGTGTATTATTATCATAATTATTATTATGATGATTTGGCAGGAATAGAACATTTAAAGAAAATGAATGCTTGAATTTTGTTTCAATTAAGGTGATAAACATGATTGATGAAGAAAAAAAGAAGAAAAAAAAAAATCAAAATTTTCATACAAATCCAGACAAAAATACCATCTTTAATACTTTTACATTTTGGGTTGGTCACGCTTGTGTAACAGGGCTATTTAATTAAATATCTATTTTAAGTTCTTGTGATTTTTCTTTCTTCAAATTGTTTGGAAAACAAAATATACAAATGTCAAAAAATATCTCAAAATCTGAACATTATAATTTTCAGACTGTAACAGTCCAATAAGCAACATTATATTATTGCAATATGAGAATCCATTCTACATTTGAGATTCCAATATTCCATTTGTTTTATTTTGAAGTAAAAAACTTATGATTTACTAGATAATTCAAAAAACACAAGAAGATTCCAATCACAAACACAGAACAATGGAATGATTTAAAAACATATAAATGAAAGGTACGATTCGAATTCTATCTCTATCAAAATATATTGTTTTGTTAGTCAACTCGACTGAGAGCGTCATGTCTCATAGATGATCCTGAGCAAGGCTATTGATATTTGGTGCTACAGAATACTCGCTGATTGAGTCATGATTTCCGTAACTTATCAACAACAACAAAATGACTATCTTCAATAATATGTTATTATTATGTTGTGTTATTTTGTGTAAATGATTAAGGAATTCTAGGCACAGTGGAAACGTAAAAAAAAATCTTAAAAAAAAATCTACATTTTGAGAATTGACAATCAAAGAGCAAAACCCCTGAAAAGTACTGTAAAACCACTTAATTTCGTGAATTCGAGAGGGATGTGGATTTGCCAAATTAAATACCTGCGTTTTGATTATTTTGCATTGAAAGTAACAGTAAAATTTCATGATTCACGAAATTAAAAGCCCGTTAAAATAGCAGTAATTTTAAATTCGTGAAATAAAGTATCTGCAAAATTATAGTGTTTTACAGTACTTATTCTAAGAAGCAGATTGCATATTCGCTTTTTTTCTTCAGTTTTTTGAAAATTTATAGAATATTTTCATGAACAAGACCACTTTTTATACTGAACTGGCCTTCTTTGGCCATTATTTTGGGCAACAACTTATTACCTTGAAGAACCGATGCAGATGGTAGTTTGCCAGGTGCCAGCGCTTCGTAACGATGCCGTAACGTCTGCAGCTCAAACTCGCAATTGGCGTGGGCTAATTTCAACTCGTACAATAGTACCATATCGGATCTGAAATATAATCGGCAAATTTAAATTCAAAACTGTTGGATAGAATTTGATGATGGATTTCTTAAACAGGTTTAGAGCAAATGGAAATTGATGATGGACTTCTTAAACTGGTTTAGAACAAAGTATTCAACGTCTGCAGCTAAAACTCAAGTCGGAATTTGCTAATTTCAGCTCTCACAACATTATCAAATGTCTGCAAAGGATAGTCCCTTACGCCGGGAAAGAACATGTTTGATTGTCCATGGAACCCCCTAAGAGGGTAGACTGGGTAGCCATGTCCCTCTATATGGCCGCTATCTTTATAATAGTGAACTAAATAGAGGGACTGGGAAAATAATACGTCCATAAAGTGTGCTCCCCTGGAATAACCCCGTCGGTACACATGAGCTCCCGTCGGTATATTTGTGATTTTGACCATGCGACTTTTTTTGCCAGCGTATAGGACAACGTCATCCTTACGGTACATCATGCCTTTCGTCGGTACAAATATGTCGTGCCCCCTCCCACCCCAGTTTCCAAAAGCTGGGTACACCACTGGTAACATCCCCCACTTTTTTGTCACAATTAGGTAGATAAAAAGAGAAAAATCAAACCATTGTATTTGCCTTACCGTAGCTCATTATAGAGTGTACTAATGTCATCTGTGGGCATGGGTTGAATGGGTATACCAAGCTCATCTAGCAAATGCTCTATAGCTTTCATTTTCTTTAGGCCAACCGAAGAAGGTAGTTTCATCTGAAATAAAACAAGAGCCAGTTAGATTAGAGGTCAATAAATGCGTGTTGTTGTTTCAGGAGAAATTAGACAAACCAATGTACCCATGCTGATATTTATGGATTTAATCATGTTTCAGCGTATGTGTATCACCAATCTATAACATTTTCCTGCAAATAAACACGCAGACGCGCAGAATGCAAGTTGTAGATTGGTGATGCACCACATACGCTGAAACATGATCTAATCCCTTTCAACAACGACCAAAGATTTGAACACCATTTTATAAATAGACAATGCAATTAAATGTACTTCATTTTTACCAATTTCGTCAGGTTCCTTTTAGTCTCAAAAGTCAATGTAAACAGCTCGTGCACGATCATTCCAAAACAACACACACTGCGGCTGCGATCGGGTAAACACATTATCCACGTGGTGCAGTTCGATCGTGTGGTGCGTGCAGGTTTCCCATAGCAGCATGGTTTATCTCAATCATCAATGCTTTGCTACTGTACTTGAGCTATAGGGGAGTTGTTGAATCATAGTGAATAATGGCTTCACTCTGTAGGGAGTACTATTGTGAGCATATCAATGTTTTTGTGCAACTGTGCATTATATTGTTGTTGTTCTTAATCCTGAGAAACAAAACCTGAGCATGAAGACAGCAATGAACAAATTTAAAATTGCTGTCAATATATTTTACTCTACTTGATAATCAAGGTTGTAGCTAGACCAGATTGAGTGCCGGACGATTTTACTGACGGCGAACGGAGTAAGTGTAGCGAACGAAGTGCAGTGGATCATGGAATGGGGTCTAGAGGCCTTCTTAATGTTTTTAAGGGGTTATAAATGCACTTTGAGGGTTCCTGCCAAGTATTTTTGTTTTGTTTTATGAGGCAGTTTAATGATTTTTTCCACAAATTGTAACCCCCCCCCAAAAAAAAACCCCCCACCCATAACAACATTTTTTTAATTATATTTTTAGTGCCGATTTTTTTACCCTTATTTTTTAAGAGTGCCAGATGCTGGGCACAACTTCCGGACAGCCCGTCTGGCATAGCTACAACCCTGTTGATAATGTATTTCAATTATCAAATTAAATTATCAAGTTTCATTATACCTGCAGATAGAATAACAACAATGAATCGAAACACAGTGCAAAAAGTGCACACATGTACAACATATATACACAGTTAGACGTTTTCAAAGTACACCACGTAGTCAAGTTTTGTGTTTTCTGATTGTTTGGGACTACTAAGAGTGTCTGAATACAAAATATTATAGCACCAATCACATCCAAAATACATCCATTAACTCTATTTCATCTGTGACATGAACAGGTGTAAGCTAATTATCCCTGGCTTTTAAAACTTGGAATCTACCATTTTTACAACAAAATTGTCCGCAATTTCTGTTAGAAACAACCGATTATTTAAATACAAAATTCCTAAGAAAGATAAATGTATTTAAATGTTAGAATCATATACGCACTCTAACCAATAACAATTGATCGCAAAGCTAAATAAATGCACCTTTTTCGGTATAAATCATTCTGGGACCAAGGCTCAAGATGACAGTTTTTGTACAGGGAGCTTTCAAAAGTAGCGCCCGGATCATGGGATTTATTTGATGTCTTGGGCGAGCTTCCAGATTGTCAACAGGCGCTGGTTTGGACAAAATATCAGCGCTCTGTTTTTTTCTTTTCAGCATTACCGGGCCTTATATATGGCAGTGCCCGCTTATCTTGAGCCTTGTCTGGGACACCTTGTAATTATCCTATAAATCAAATAACCTGTTACCTTTTGGCTTCTGAGGTAGACACCTGACTGCTTGAAATCTGGGAACTTGATGCCACCAGTCTCAGGAAGCTATGGAGAAAAGTATAGTGAAAAAAGGAAAATATAAAAGCCTTCCTCTTCTTTTCCAGTAAAGTTCAGACTTCAGTAGTCAAAATTGTGTGTGGATGCGCTGGGGAGGGGTACACAGGGATGTGACGCTCTAATGGGTCGCTTTTTTGCAAAAGAACCTAAACATGGGGTGTGATTTTGTGCTTGAAATCCCTAATAATGGGGTCACTTTTTACAAATGGGTCTATTTTCGTGATCATTTGGTCTATAATGAAGCAAAATCCTTAGAAATGGGTACTTTTTTTCCTCCAAAATCACCCTTAGAAATGGCTAGGGGTTTTGAATCTCCAGAGGCACACCCCCAACCAAACCAAATCCTATAACAGTAATAATAAATAATGTTGACATTTTTTAAACACTTTATGACATTTTATGAATGTCGTCTGCAGCTGCCTGCCGCGTGGAATCTGTTAAGAATGTAGTGCACTGGTAAATGTACCAACGTAATCAAAGATAAATTTGAAATCCATGTAAATGCTGATTGGATCACTAGAGAATATGTCCCTGCACAGAGTTAGATGAACTTACAATCCTGAAAAAAAGTCTTGGAATGCTTACTTGTTAACAACGGAAAACTAACACCCCTTTCACCCGTGCAATGTTGAGTAGGGTCCGCATTGAAGATTTTATTTTGTATAGCAAAAACTGCTTGATGAATGATGAGCTTGCATTTTGAAATATTTTCCAACTTGTGAATTTGATGTAAACATATGGCATAAAATTGGTATGCACATTTCGAAAAGTGTGTAGCAAAAAATGAGGATTGAGGAGCATTTGTGGTACCACTGTTTTGGTAGAAAAATGTTAATAAAATACATGTTTGTAAATAAAGAACAAAAATGAAAACACCATGATACCTTAGCACAGTCAATGTCCTTTCTCTTGGTTTGCGGTAGGGTTATCTTTTTCTTCTTAATCTGGCGTTCTGTTCTCCTCAACTCAGCATTGTTATCTGCCGCTGTTATCAATTTCTGCAGGTCCTGGGCTTTCTTTTCCCTCTCTTTCTTCCGCAATTCAATCTTTTTCAATTCTATTATCAAGGCTTCCTCTTCTTCAACCTAACAAGTACAAAAAAGTCATCATATATTTCAAGAAATTATTTATTAATTGTAACTGTTGAATTAATTGGTTCTATATAATTATAGTTTAATCAGTTCTAAATTGGCGAGAAATATTTGTTCTTTTATCTCTCCGCGCGCAAAAGTAATCCAAGCCTACTCGCGCGATTATGGTCACATGCGCACATTTTTCCCCCCATGCATGCGTCACGCATATGATGTACTGTGCTTGTAATTGCCTTCATGTGAGCCCTCGTCCTTCTGTATTCATTCGCTGCTGTAATAAGGCTTTGCCGATTTGAAACTGATCAAACTACAAAGTATACCTCCATGTATCACACATCAGACATCGTTTTGCAATCAATCAGAAATGATAAACCTAATCAAGATCTGGGCTGACAGAGGAATTACCAGAGCAACAAAAACCTGGCCTGTCCAAAGCCTTGTATTTCCATTTGACATGTATGCCACAAAAACCTGGCTTGTCCAAGCCCTTGTATTTCCATTTGACATGTATGCCACAAAAACCTGGCTTGTCCAAGCCCTTGTATTTCCATTTGACATGTATGCCACAAAAACCTGGCTTGTCTAAGCCCTTGTATTTCCATTTGACATATGCCACAAAAACCTGGCTTGTCCAAGCCCTTGTATTTCCATTAACATGTATGCCACAAAAACCTGGCTTGTCCAAGCCCTTGTATTTCCATTTGCCATGTATGCCGCCGAGACTCGGACGATTATCAAAAGCTGACAAAAATAGAATAGCTGCCTTCGAGATGTGGTATTGGAGGCATATGCTTCGCATCCTATCGACCATGAGAAGGACCAATGCCAGTATGATTGAAGAAATTGGGGTGTCTTAACGACTTCTCCATTCTATCAATATCCAATGTTGAACTACTTTGGCCACATCTCACAACGCAAGGATAACAACTTAGAAGGTTATAATGCAAGGCATGATTGAAGAGAGGCAGACCTCGTTCCCAGTGGATTGACCAAATACGATCAATTGTTGAACTCCCTCTCCATGATTGTTACTCCTTTGCTGAAAATTTGTGGTGAAGTATCTGCGAGATCACAAGGTGTCAGTCATGACAGGAACCAACCAACCATTCTCCATGTAAGGTGTCACGAATCAAGTCTAGCATGAAAACTTCAATTAGGGATTATAAGCTTTTCTGTATTATACTGTATAATCCCTCAATGAAGTCTTTACCCTAAACTAATTTTGACTCCTTTGATGAAGGTAACACTGATTAGTTTCCTTTCTTTTTCCCCACAATTTATTTGTTCTAAAAATCAGTTATTAGGGCTTTATCCAAAATCTAACCCTTACAAGTAAATTTTGTCTTTCCCAAATGTTGAAATGTCCATATCATATAATCTACGTTTTGAAATAATCAAATTATTCGTTTTGCTATATTTCTCCTTTAATTTAGTCTTTTTTCAATTTCCCCATCAAATGCTTCCTCTTATTCACAACCTAATACACAAAAATGAACTTCTGATTATATTTCTACGAGAGCCTGAATCAACCATATCATGATCAACCTGTCAAAATAATCAGCATTTCTATTTTATTTTTCTTCTGCAATTCATTCCTTTCCATTTCTACTATCAAAGCTCTTGTGCCTCAACCAAATAAATAACAACATTAATCAAAGTATTCAAAAATATCCAGAGTATAATCAAAGAATCAAATAAATTCTTCCAAGATTTAAAGAATTTTAAAAATCAAATTTTTAAAATTTACATGTTTACTTCTTTCCTATTTTTAATCTTCTACTTTCTCTTCCAAAACACCTAACAAATAACGGTAGCGCTTTTATATTATCCATAAATACCGAACGTTGTATGGGCAGCCATTGGGGTTACTATATTGAATATAGTCTTGTAATTTGTAAGAGATGAATAAATTATGATATTTTTTTGTAATGAATATTAATTAGTAATATGAATATTCATGATTAATTTGGGATCCTCTTGGTTCAACCTGGACCATTTCAATTCAATCTGGATAATTCATATTGCTAATTAATATTGATATATTGCTAATTAATTAATTATTCATATTCATATTGCTATTGAATATTCATATTACAAATTAGTATTCTACAAAATTATAATTTATTAAAATCACTTTACCCCAATTTTAGACTATATTCAATATTTTAACCCCAATGGCCGCCCATACAACGTTCAGTATATGGATAATATACAAGCGCTACCACAAATAACCAACAAACCAAACCTACTTGTTCTGGTGTTCGGCTGAATAAGCGTGTGAGCTGTTCCTTTCTTTTACGTTCATGCTCCCCATCAAACACAATTGGCGTACGTCCACTAAGGTTAGGGTCTGCCCTAACCTTGGACAACTTATTGATGAGATTGTAGTAGCGCTCTTTCATTTCTTCGATAGTGCGTTTCTGCAAAGTGAAAACAAAAAACGGTTAGGTAACGAAATAAACAAAACTATTCTACAGTCGGATAAGATCAGGGAGCGTAGATCTAGATTTGCAGGACACTGCTTCAGAGGGTCCAATGAGCTGGTCTCCAAACTCATACATTGGATACCTAAACATGGAGTGAGAAAGCGTGGTAGCCCTAACCTACGTTGACATACTGAAGCGTGACACAGGATTGCAGGTAGAAGAAATCAAGACAGCTATGTTGGAAAGGAAGATTTGGAGAAGCATCGTGGTTCAGGAATATCACCCGCCATAAGTCAAGGAAGTCAGTAAGTCAATTCTACAGTCCCATTTTTTCCAATTTTGTTTTTGTGAAAGCCTGACGACCAACCCTACCTGATAGAGGTCCGTCTGCCCGTAGAACAGGGTTGGTGTTTCTTGTCAACTTATGGTCAGGCTAGAATGTTTTATTGATGACAATATTTGGCAATATGTATTGACATTGACAATCAGTGCAATCAGTTTTCAATTTTGCAAAAGGGACTTGTTATTGAGCAGGACTGAGCGAGGGCGCTTCGCAATGTTATTAGACATCAGACAGATGCGCTCAGACACAAAAATCTGCATAAAAGACTTAATCAACCATGGAACTTACTGTACAAGAGGATCTGCATCAAATATATCATGAATGATGATCGAGTCTAGATCACAAATTCACAATCCTAGTAAGTGATCTTAGTTCTAACAACACGACTCTGTGTACACCTAAATTGCTTTTAACGGGGAGTTCTGTTTCTCTTAGTTTCACTAAAATTAGTACTAGAGGCAATTTGAGTTCGTGGGTGTCTGTAAATGTGAAAGGGATGTAATAATGATGTCTATAAATGTACAACAGAGATCATGTTGTCTGTAAAAAAGCACTAGAGGCAATTGGAGTTCGTGGGTGTCTGTAAATTTATGTAAACCAGATGTAATGATGTTCTATAAACAATTGTTTGTTTGTCCACGTCCAACAGACCATGTACTACAGTTTCGACTGTGTAACTCTTTTCTTTTTTTCCAAAACAATCAACAACAACAACAAAAAGACAACAAAACAAACAACAACAACAATTTGTTTAATTTAAAATTAAAAAAATCATGTATGACTAATTGACACCCACATGACCCCTACGTGTGACCCCATACCATGTAGAATTATGTTGGTTATTTTAGTCAAGTATGGGTCATCCAAAAGATCTGACATGGTTCAGAATTCTGCGTACTGGCTAGGACTGGGCCAGAACCACCACTAGCAAAAAATAAATAAAACAAATGCGACCTACTGACCCTACCTTTTGAGGACCCTCCTATGGACAAACAACATTTTTTTCTTCCTTACTCTTAACCCCGTGGGCACTACCGGCCTATTTTTACAGTGGTTCTGATTGGTGTATTGCAAGATTATACTCATTTGAATAGCCAATTAAAATGCAGCTTGTAGAATATTTCACTCCAATCTTTATCAGGGATACAATTATTCTAACACTGTCTCTGATTGGCGCAATAAATGATGTATCTATCTTTCTGACCAATCGGCCGGTAGTTCTCAGGGGGTTAAAACTTACCCCAAAAGAGGACGCATCAAACCTATCATGGATAACAACCCAACGCAGATCGTGTCTACAGCACAGTTCAAATAAGTGATCCGTCGCTGATTTTGTCCATTTATGATTTAGATAAATGATGTATCTATCTTTCTGACCAATCGGCCAGTAGTTCTCACTTACCCCAAAAGAGGACGCATCAAACCTATCATGGATAACAACCCAACGCAGATCATGTCTAGAGCACAGTTCAAATCAGTGATCCGTCGCTGATTTTGTCCATTTATGATTTAGATAAATGATGTATCTATCTTTCTGACCAATCGTCCAGTAGTTCTCACTTACCCCAAAAGAGGACGCATCAAACCTATCATGGATAACAACCCAACGCAGATCGTGTCTACAGCACAGTTCAAATAAGTGATCCGTCGCGGATTTTGTCCATTTATCGTCGTGCAGGTGCATCTGATATTCTTGTGTGGTGTAAACTGGTACTTGAACACTCTGAATTTAAAATACAAAATACAAAATGAGATATTTAATGATATATAGACTCGGACAAACTGGCGAGAATTAAATTAACAAAGACCTTAAAAATACACAGCCTCGAACCCGGTCCCTCTCGCTATCGCAGCGATTGGTTACTCCACTAGGCTACAGGGACTGTGCTTACATGGATACCAGACGAACGAGCTATTATGTATACAAAGTCTTTATTGAAAGCCTCTAGCAGCCGAAATACATGAGTAAATAATAACAATTGATGATGGCCTATAAGCATGATTCTAGCAGAATCTATGACGAGCGAAACTTAATTAAATAAACGCGAGGATCAAACAAATGATACCAGCCGAGTAATTGAAATGAATAAATAATATATAGACTCGGACAAACTGGCGAGAATTAAATTTATAAAAGACCTACTGTTGTAAAACACCATCGTCCCAAGTTCTAATCACCGATTTTTTAAACCAGTTAAAATTTTAAAATGAATATATTTAATGACTTGCCTAGTGAGGTGGCATTACTAGCTATAACCATGTACTTTAAATTATCAAGAGCTCTAAAGATAAATTGGTCACGAACTCACGATCATCAACTATACATGACATTCGCAGGTCAGTTGATAAACAAAACAACACAGGCCTAAACATATTTCACAAAAAATATATACAAATATATACTATTTACTCTGTGCTATGTAGGCTTTGGGCAATCTTATATGCCACCTATTTTCACAATGTTTCAAAATACTAAAATATCCATCTTAATTCATGGCCCAATTTTCAACTTGATGTTTTCTATTTTACATGAAAGGTCATGATCCTTAAAATGGTCACATTCCAAAATTTGAGTTGCATAAACTCCAATGGTTCTGAATTTTAGAAACACAAGGTCCCAAGAAATCTGCCCATTGAGTAATTAACTGGTGGGTGGTTAACCACCTTTGGCAGTAATTCACCACATTTTAGCCTATAATTTCTAAATGGAACATTTCAGGCGCCTAAGATTTCACAGACAAAATGAGAAAAATATGGGGATTCTTTATCTGATAAAAATATCTTGATGTGAAAAAAAAAATCATAGCCCAAAAAAAGGTGATCAGAACATACACCTTTAAATGCATCAACATTTTCAATATCAGTGAATTGATTGTTGAAAATTGTAGCCTTATTGAAAACTATTTTACCTTACTAAACTTTGCAAATGGATAGTCTTTCCCCTCATCAGCAGCTCTCCTCCAATGGTGGAACACAGCACCATCCTATCAAAATTGAAAAAAATAGGTTCATACTGTATACATGTATAAACAGAAAAAATACAAACAGTGTTTTCACTCACCCTATACAAACAAAGGGTGAAATATACCCTTCACTTTTGACTTTCACTTTTCTCAAGAGTGAAAAATGTTAAAAATGTCATTGTTTTACTGCCCAAAACACTGCGCGAGCACACGTTTTGGCCATCATTATGGTTTTTCACCCTTGAGAAATAAACCAGTGAAATTGCTGCCAATACTTTCATATTTGACTTCTGGGGATTTAGACTCGAACCTCATGGCTTACCTATTTTACACATGGCCCCTGCGAGGGTGCTCAAATGTGAAGACTGAAACAAATACAGTTCCAAAAGTGTGCGCTGATAAACTGATGAATAAACATGAGCTTATTCACGCACCATCACGCCACAGTGCGCTGGTAGTTTAACGCAGTGTTGTACACCATGTGATGCGGTAGGGCGCACGATTTGCCTCCCCGCACAAAATTAAATCCTTGTGAAAATAAAGTACCCGCAAATTTGTTACTTACTTTTCTTGCTGGATTTGAGAATGGCATCCACTTCCACGGCCGTACATGATTCCGTCCCAATTTTGCTTTCTGCTGTTTGTAGCCTTGGTTATTACTGTTAGTTGTCTGAATCAGAGGTGGTGGGTCCCTATTAAATAAATCACAATTATGGCATTTATTTTACGGGGCATACTAAAAATGAGAATTTTTCTTACAAAATATTGATTACATTTATTAAATATAGCCTGAAAGATCCCATTTTGAGAAGATTTGATTTTGATTTGATTTGATTTGATTAGGTACTCAAAACATCATATCATATACAGAAACATCTAAACATACAAACATGTAAAAGATTGCACAAACTTATTTAAAAACATATAGACATAATAAAATATGAGCAAAAGTACCAAGGATAGATAGCCCAAAAAGCTTTGAGCACAAAGCTTATTTTCATTGGGGTCCTTAACAAGCATAGAAAGGCACGAAAGAAGCACAAAACGCCAAACGAAAACAAGTTAACAAAGCAAATAAAAACAAGGCATGAGCACAAGGTGAGACCAGCTCATGAATCAATTGAATATAATCACAGTGATATAATAGGACAGTTATTTATTAGAGGGTGGGTAGAAAACAGCTTAGTTGTTGGGCTCATAAGTGTTTAGTATTGCGTTCACTTTTGAGTTTACTTTTAGTTTGTCCAAAAGTAAACGCTCATAATTTGCAGTGTAAGAAGGCAATCTAACCATCAACTTTGTTCTCATGAGTAAATTTGATACTGTTCGTAGGGTCAATAGCACACAGCTATTGGTTTTATCATACAAAACAGATTTTTCAGAAACCTTTCTCAACTTGCAAGGTCAATTTCAAGGATAACTGAACCAATATTAGGCATGTTTGTACATTTTTTAATGTTATCCCCCATTAGTTTTTAAATCTGTGAAAAGTACTTACTTATTGTCAGAGTACAGTAAAGCATACACTTCTCTGTGCATGCCTTCTGGACGCTTAAAAGTTGGCTCTACAATCTTCTTAGGTTTCTGTTGATAAAATCACAAATTAAAAGAAGGTATTGTCAAATCAACTGATATTTATTTCAATTTTAAATATTATTTAGCTTTCATATGAGACCAAAACCATGACAATGTCTTTTTTGGGTTGCTGATGAAATTGAACAGAACACGATTATGAAAAGCGCAACGTCAGTCACGTCACCAGTGTTTTTGGGTGGTGAGTTCAAAACGTGTGGACTTCCAAGAAAAAAATGCCCATTGGAAATGTATTATATTATTATTAATATTACCAGGATGTCAGCTTTTTAAAATTAAATTAAATTGTTAACCAAAAAGTTAGGCCCTGCTGATAAACTGCTAAAGTGCTAATATGACTAAAAATGGAAGAAATAACCTGACCACTTGTTTTGAACACCTCTTCTGACCAATTCTTTTACGAATAACTATACACACTTTGAATACAGATATTCTTCATAAAGATGGAAAGAAACATAATACAATGTAAATAAGTGTGTGGATATACTTTATGGACACCAAATTACAGGAGCGCTCATTATGCCCTGTGTAAAAATGTGCCGCTATTAATTTTTAGTCATGGGTGGGATAAGTTCCCTGATAAGTTCCCTAGGGCACTATACAAGTTTGAATTTATACCAACCGGAGGAGGGATACTCACATTCAGAAGTGGTGTTTCCACAGTAATAATACCTTTTTTGTTTGTGGCTCTAAATCTTGTTTCAAATTGATTTTCTAGCTGCCAACACTACTGTAAAGTAGCACGGAGATAGCGAGCAAAATTTCAGAATCCTAGCTTAATTTTGATTTTGTTGTTGTTGTACACAAACCCTATGGTTTACAACCGTTAACTTTTCAATCTTGACATACAAAATATAAATAGGCTAAATCTTGAAAAGTTGACCATGTATGTGGGTTGTGCTTATTTCTTCAGTTGACGGACATTAATTACTTGAAACAAAACCAACTGGGGGTAATTTTGATCAATATCAGGGTCTGGAGAACTGTCCGAATGCGTAACAGTTGTGTCAATGTTACAACCGTTATAAAAACTGTCATGAAATGTCATAAAATGTCATGAAACTAAAAAAAATGACAATATTTCAAAGTCCTTTCACATTATTCAGGTAGCCATAACCCTAACACTACCATACCCCAAAATACCACGACTGGGCACGTTGGTACCACCCGGCGTGGAAGTTTTTTGATGAAAAAATGGACCCACTCCATACAGTCTGGGCAATACACTGCCCAGACTGTGCTTGACAGCCATGGTGAAGTGTGGAATCCTTCGCCTCTGGTGCGAGAGGTCCCTGGATCAAATCCCGGGGGGATCGGGGGGATATTTTGGTCGATTTTCCGCGTTGAAGAAATAATTCTGAAAAAAGTGGGGGGGGGGGGGGGGGGTAGAGTTAGGGTTAATGTGCTGAATTACAAAAATCAAGGAAAGCCCTCCTAACAATTAATATGCGCTTCAGTAGGCCATTCAGTAATGTTTGACATTATGTCAAACATTTAAAATGACCAACTGAATGGCCTCCTGAAGCATATTATTGTTAGGAGGGCTTTCCTTGTTTTTTGTAATTAAACACATTAAGGCTACCTGAATAATGTGAAAGGACTTTGAAATATTGTCATTTTTTCGAGTTTCATGACATTTTCATGACTGTTTTTATAACAATTGTAACATTGACATACGTTACAACCGTTACGCATTCGGAGAGCTGTTCTCCAGACCCTGATATTGATCAAAATTACCACCAGTTGGTTTTGTTTCAAGTAATTGATGTCCGTCAACTGAAGAAATAAGCACAACCCACATACATGGTCAACTTTTCAAGATTTAGCCTTTTATATTTTGTATGTCAAGATTGAAAAGTTAACGGTTGTAAACCATAGGGTTTGTGTACAACAACAACAAAAAATCAAAATTAAGCTAGGATTCTGAAATTTTGCTCGCTATGGTCAACTTTTCAAGATTTAGCCTTTTCTATTTTGCATTGTCAAGATTGAAAAGTTAACAGGTGTAACATGTGTATGTCAAAAAAATGTTACAACCGTTACCATAGGGTTTGTGTAAAAAAATCGACATTAAGCTAGGATTCTGAAATTTTGCTCGCTATCTCCCTGCTACTTTTACAGTAGTGTTGGCCAAATATGAGCTAAAAATCAATTTAAAACAACATTTAGAGCACCAAACAAAAAAAAGTTATAACCAAAAGTAGTTTGCCTCATATTGCTGAAAACTGGGCTAGTCTTGCACATTTTTAAACCATTTTAGGTAAAAAAAAGGTTTACTTTCATGATCTCTAGTTGCATAAGCAGCGGGGTTATATAGACATTAGTGAATACGTCCTAGCCAATTCGTACTACATCGCTGTATTTAAAAGAGGTAAACATGGAGTTTTCTACATATTTTGGTCAACTAATTTTCAAAAAAATGTTGCCCTCTGTACTGTAGTCAATGATATGAACATCCCTATCTTTGATTCGTCTCCTAAAAAATGTGGTAAATTAGCAAACACACGGAAATTACACACACACAGGGCTTTTTATGTTATGAGCTCTTGTTGTAACAAAAGTGGTGAGATCTGAGAAAGGTAACAAGTCAAGTGGTCAGAATCAAATTCAGATCACGTCATGAATTATTTATACATAGTAACTGGCAGTTTCATGCACACCAACCACAGGCGGTGGCAATCTTTAGATGATAAATAAATGGTGTGGCGGTCAGGTTTTAGGCCAGTTATAGCCTAGGGCCTTAGGCCTTCTTATATTAATTGAAACACCCGAAATAAAGGGGGAAAGAGAACATTGGAGAATTCCTGAAAAGGGATGCGCGAGGATTATTTGCCTATATCTTGCCTCGCGTCCCGTACGGAATAAACCGTATAGCTACAACGTAGTTTTAATTGGTTTGAGCATGCGCACTTGAGTTACGGGACGTTTAACCAGACATTGCCGATTATTTTACTTAATCTAAAAATCAAATACATTTAAATTTAATTAAATAAAAATAAGCTTAAAAAAAGTCTAAGCTCATTCCTAGCAGGTGTCCGAATTCTCCAGCCCTGGCAAATTTGCCAGTGGACTGGCAAATATGCCCGCTAAGTGGGCATATTTGCCAGTATTTACAGTTAATCCAAGTAGCGCTTCCACACAAAAAATGGCATATTCTACCCTTCATATATCAATTGTTTAACTCAATACCTAAATATTTTGTGTCGCTTCAAAAAAATTCTTGGTTGCGTTTTGCCAGAAAAATGATGAAATTTCGTCATTTTGTGGCAAGTGGACATTTGCCAGTATTTACAGTTAATCCAAAAGTAGCGCTTCCACACACAAAATGGCATCTTCTATCCTTCATATATCGATAGCTGAACTTGATACCAAAATATTTTGCGTCGCTTCAAAACAATTCATGGTTACATCTAGAAAAAAGATGCAATTTCAGTCATTTTTTGCAAAAACTATTTTTGAAATTTCATTTTCAAGCTTTCCTTGAAAGTGCACTATTACATTAACAAACAGGGAATCCTCTACTTTTTTTTTGGGGGGGGGGGGGGGGGCTGAAAAATATATGCTTTATGTCAAGACAAAATTGGTATAGGCCCATATGTCAATTTAACTAATATTTCTAGTGTGACAATAGTCTAAAAAACTTTATTTAGGGCCTAAGTTACCTATTCATTTCAAGCAAGAAATAGTAACATTTAGACACTTTTAATCAAATTTAAATCTAAAAAAATAAAAATAATAAAAATGAGGGTCGTTCGCTGAGGGCAACACAACTTTTTTTTGGCCTTATTGTGTACTTATTGGTGTACACACACCAATCCCCTCCCCCACCACAAACCCCTCCCAGTCCCACATGCACAAACCAACTCAACCACAACCACAAACCTACTCCAAATTCCCCCTCCAAATCTAAACCACCCCTACAACCTCCCCTCCCACCCCCATTCCAAAAAAAAACCCACAACAGACTCCCTCCCCTTCCCATCCCCACCATAATTTCCACAAACCCCATCCCCTTCATAAACCCCCTCCCTTTCCCATCCCCACCACAACCCCCTCCCTTTCCCATCCCCAACCCCTTGTATTTCATTGGCCACAAGTACTCATTCAGGCTAGTGGATTCACCCAGATATAGTGCTGGGTGATATCAAGCCTCTCAGTCTCAAACCCAAAATCACAGAATGTTCTTCATCTCTTCAACAAGTATCAGAAGTTGCTTAATTCAACAGGAAATCAACATAACCCTAACCCCAACAGATTTTTACTCCATTGGAACAATTATTTTGGGTTTCAAACATGAAAAATATAGTGAATTTAATACGCATTTTGTTTTGGGGGCCATATTCGCCCACTTTATCAGTGGGAGAATATGGCCACCTGCTAGGAATGAGCTTATTTACCTTTTTCTTGTCTGCAGCATCGATTATTCCCTGCTTCGAAACTCCTTGTCCTGAATCTGTACTAGATGCTCCCGGTGGCATGGATGAACCGTCTACGTCCCATTCTAATATATCCCGAACATCACCGGTAGAAGCCATTGTAATATTGTAAATATAGGCTAGCCAATACTATGTCCACTGTTTGTGTACAAAAATAGAGCGGAAAATGAAAAAATAAACCTGCCAAATTCAGCAGGTTAACGCAAGATATTTCCTGTTTTGTAGGAAGCACCGACAAGGCAGTTCAGGCGGTGCGAGACGGAATTACTAGTATTGTGCTATTGATTTACTTGGGGATGGGAGGGGTAACCCTAACCAGATTGGGGGCTGGAGGATGGAATTCCATCATCCTAGTTATAAACTTTAGTATTAATAACTTATATTTTCTGGTAAGATTAAACCCGATGCTGCACTAGCTTAGTCGAGTCGCAGACGATGGCCGATTTTAGCGATTTACCATTTTAGTAAGTAACAGAAGCAAAAGAGGGAGGCACTCGAATTTAATCGTGTGCATGTAGACCTACTACTGTGATGTAGTCACCACTATGTACCCAGGGGCGGACTGGGTCCTGAAAGCGGCCATGACAACATTATTAAAGCGGCCCTTTTTGACCATGTCAGTGTTTTTCAAATTTTCGTAAAAGGTTGCCCCAAATTTTTCCTAGTCAGTCACCTCGTGAATTTCACGTAAGTGGGGTGGGTGGGTGGGTGGGTGGGTGGGGGGGGGGGGGGGGGGGGGGGGGGGGGGGGGGGAGGGTAGGAGACATTTGAGTCCAAAACGGCCCGAAAAAATGCTTTACACCGTGAGTGAGTAACCGGCCCTGAGAGGCCTAGAACCAAGCGGCCCATGTGGCGATCGCCACAACGCCACAGTGGCCAGTCCGCCCCTGTATATGTACCCGTAGTGACAGGGAACTTAATCGGCATAACGATAAAGAAATGTATTGTTATTCAGATAATCGATGTATTCAGGTGGTCTCATAGCCAGAAATACTTTAGTAGAACTGGGTTTTTTTTCTTCATTTTAATGTTTCCTTTATTCCACGTGCATAGGTAACCCCAAATAGTTCATGTTTGGTAATTTTTAAAACCCAAAACTAAGCCAATTGCCCCGGGCTTTGCCAACAAGGAAAAAAAACACCAACACAAAAGCCTAATAGGCCTAAGCAAATACAAGAAATAAATGTACAACATGTCATGTATATTTGTTTCAAAGTATATAAATGATTTACCAAATTTTTACAACACTAAACCTTGGCCAACCTAGGCGTTACCTATACTTAATAAGTTCCGGGACATCCTTGAACCATCTTCTATTGTTTATGCTTGAACATACTGCACATGTCATACAACAGACATAGACATGTTCATAACCGCACGCTTTTCTTTTGCTTCGCATCACGTTCCTTTGTCAACGCATAATAAACAATTGTTTATGGTCAACGTTGATGATTATATTTCTATGAACATTTCCTGAAGTGGACGTGTATGAACATTTTGATCCAAGTTTAATAACCTAATACATGAAATTGAGCTGGTACCATCTAAGCCCTCCGAGCTATGGGACAGGGGGGGGGGGGTGTGTCTGAGGGTGTACTGTAGTCAATGATATGACTCATCCCTATCTTTGATTCGTCTCCTAAAAAATGCGGTAAATTAGCCCCCCTCATAAGTAGGCCCTAGAAGAAAAAAAGTCAATTTTCGAACTCATTTGGTGCGATCTGGTGTATACTTTTGACCAATATCATATTGAAAAGCCATCACTTCATTTTCAATACATATTTTGTTTTTTATTGATGCACGAAAGAAGTTGACCATATACTGATATATCAGTATTGATTTAAGTATAGATGGTTTAAAAGCTCGAACAGGGGGGAGTATGAGGGGGATGTGCCCCACTCAGAAGTATATTTTTTCACAATTTTTAACTCATTTGGTGGTGCGATCTGGTATACTTTTGACCAATATTGTATTGAAAAGCCATCACTTTATTTTCAATAAATTTGTTTTTTATCAATGCACGAAAGAAGTCGAGCATAATACTGATATTTTCTTGATTTTAGTATAGCCTAGATGAGTAGATGGTGTAAAAGCTCGTATAGGGGGGAGTCTGAGGGGGGGGGGGGGGGGGGGGGGTGTGCTCCTCAGAAGTAGATTTTTTTCTTCCATTTTCGAACTCATGCGATCTGGATTCAATACTTTTGACCAACATTTTATCGAAAAGCCACCTCTTCATTTCCAATCAATAGGCCTATTCTGTTTTTATCAATGCAAGAAAGAAGTTGAGCATATGATTTCTTGATTTAAGTATAGATTGTTTAAAAGCTCAAACAGGGGGGTCTGAGGGGTGATGTGCCCCTGAGACTAGTATACCAAAACTAGTACTGGACCGGTATACTAGTCTAAGATGTGCCCCCCCCCCCCCCCCTGCTCAGAATTTGATTTTTTTAATTTTCGAACCCATTTGGTGCGATTTGATGTGTATACTTTTGACCAACATTTTATTAAAAAGCAATCGTCGCTGCTCTGACATACCGGCACATCACAACAGAAATAAGTAAAGAGATGTGCCGGTATGTCAGAACAGCGACGACTTTATTTCCTTTTTATATAGGCCTATGCCAGAAAGAAGTTATGCCTTCGAAAGATCGGTTCTGGTCAACGCGTATGTATCCTGATTCCTGACTGACGTCCAATAAACTCCAAACGTTCTTATGTCCCTTGCATGCCTCCCCGCCTGCGAATTTATTAACCGTACGTATTGCTGTACAATGTAGGGGAGACTGGGGATGCCAGTTACACGGGTAAGTTGTTTCACATCCTAGTGTGACAAGCTGGAACAAGAGAGGGCAGGCGAACTAACATCCATATGTTGCCTTCACATAGCAGGGGTACCAATTGTGAGGTTTCTCTAATGTTCCACTAAAAAGTAAGTCAAAAAAACCTTTTTTTTAACTCTCTGAGTAACTTTTTGACAAAATTTGAATTTTGTTATAGCTCTAACACCTGGAGGTGCATAATGATAGCTTGTTATTGTAAATATACTTCATGTATGTCACTAATATATCCCCTAGCCATGACCTGTAATTCTGCCTCAAGGTTGTGCTACAGTAGGTTTTGTGTGTAAAATGCCCTATGGGGTAAGTTGTTACAACCTACCCCTTGTCAATGTAACAACCTACCCCAATTACATTTACATATGTTAAACTAACTTTTGTTTCAAGTTTCAAGTATAAATATTTATATGTAATTTGTGTATTCTGCTTTACCTAACAGCTATAACTGGTTTACTGTTAACAATGCCAAGAACCTATAAAAGGAAGACGGAGAGTGGAAAAACACCCCTGAACAATGCTGAATGTAATTGAAGTAGAAAAATATAGTATTTACTACTGTACATACAAAATGAATGGTAACAAGTTACTCCGAACGGTGTAACAACTTACCTCGTATGCGGGATAAGTTGTTACAAAAATTTACCTTCATTAATTAATTAGTTGTTAATTAGTTGTTTGACGTTTTCATGTTCTGTATGCTCCAGTTTATAGCAAACATTAGGCTAACCACAGACCCAAGATGGAGTGTCTGAGTTCTTACATTAGATTTTTTTGGCTCAAAATGTAAATTTTGTAACGTCCATCCCCGGTCTCCCCTACATGTGCTATGCGCTTTACTCCGTCAAGGTATCAAATGTTGTTTACGGTAACGAACATCGCTCCCCGCCTGCCTTTCTTTCTTTTTTCCCTTTTTCCCTGTCCTCTATCATTTCTTTTTCCCTCCCCCTTTTTTCATGGGGGGGGGGGGGGGGGGGGGGGGAATGTGAAAAATCAGGGGGAATGATTACATTGACCATCCCCCAGGTCAAAAAGTGGGGGGGGGGGGGGGGCATATTATAATACCCGGGATATTATGATCAAGCCTATGGCATGTAATTGTGATAAAAAATTGTCATGAAAATTTCATCTTATGAAAATTGTTTTTGACATTCTATATTCAATCTATATTCAATTTCAAAGAAATTATACTTTTCAACCAGGAAATAATGTAACAGATTTTTGGTGTTGGAAACGGGTGCCTGAATGTTTTGATCAACTCGGCCCGATATCATGGTTATTGCAAAAGTGCAGTCAATTTATTTAGCAGCCATGACATTTATTTGACAAAAGACTCATTGTTGATCAATTATTACGGATTTCGGTTCAGTAGGCGTGCCCTTTTACATACAGGCCGTACCAGAAAAAACCCGTAGGCCTGAATATGGTTATATTTTGACTATTACCACACTATAGCCAAAGGGTTGTTGTAACCATTCAGCAAAATTTGGACGCAAACGTCTTCTCAATAAACCTTGATCCCCGGATAGGAGCCTCGAGTCCTAGCTCGATGGCATCTGGGGCCAGGGGCGTATGGGGATAATACTAATAGTGGTACCATGGATTCCCTATTCATATTGTGTTCCATATCAAAGTTCTTCTTTCCAACGATATAATACATTTTGTAGCAAATAGTATGTTTTAAGTGCGCGCCGGTCATTTGCTTGGGAATTAGGCAAAGAGGACGGAATTCAAAAGTGCTTTAGTTAACGAGATATATAGGTATATTATTATGCTCCTACTTTCTTGATAATAAGATATAGAATTAGTAATTGCTGGAAGTATGTATACCAAGTATCCAATCTTCATCCTGTGTTATATAGGTATATTATTATGCCCCTACTTTCTTGATAATACGATATAGAATTAGTAATTGCTGGAAGTATGTATACCAAGTATCCAATCTTCATCCTGTGTTATATAGGTATATTATTATGCCCCTACTTTCTTGATAATAAGATATAGAATTAGTAATTGCTGGAAGTATGTACCAAGTATCCAGTCTTTTATCCTGTGTTATAGGTATATTATGATGCTCCTACTTTCCTGATAATAAGATATAGAATTAGTAATTGCTGGAAGTATGTACCAAGTATCCAGTCTTTCATCCTGTGTTATATAGGTATATCATTATGCTCCTACTTTCTTGATAATAAGATATAGAATTACTTTCCTGATAATAAGATATAGAATTAGTAATTGCTGGAAGTATGTACACCAAGTATCCAGTCTTTTATCCTGTGTTATATAGGTATATTATTATGCCCCTACTTTCTTGATAATACGATATAGAATTAGTAATTGCTGGAAGTATGTATACCAAGTATCCAGTCTTTTATCCTGTGTTATATATGTATATTATTATGCCCCTACTTTCTTGATAATACGATATAGAATTAGTAATTGCTGGAAGTATGTATACCAAGTATCCAGTCTTTTATCCTGTGTTATATAGGTATATTATTATGCCCCTACTTTCTTGATAATACGATATAGAATTAGTAATTGCTGGAAGTATGTATACCAAGTATCCAGTCTTTTATCCTGTGTTATATAGGTATATTATTATGCCCCTACTTTCTTGATAATACGATATAGAATTAGTAATTGCTGAAAGTATGTATACCAAGTATCCATTATTTCATCCTGTGTTATATAGGTATATTATTATGCTCATACTTTCTTGATAATAAGATTTAGAATTAGTAATTGCTGGAAGTATGTATACCAAGTATCCAGTCTTTCAGCCTGTGTTATATAGGTATATTATTATGCTCATACTTTCTTGATAATAAGATATAGAATTAGTAATTGCTGAAAGTATGTATACCAAGTATCCATTATTTCATCCTGTGTTATATAGGTATATTATTATGCTCATACTTTCTTGATAATAAGATTTAGAATTAGTAATTGCTGGAAGTATGTATACCAAGTATCCAGTCTTTCAGCCTGTGTTATATAGGTATATTATTATGCTCATACTTTCTTGATAATAAGATATAGAATTAGTAATTGCTGAAAGTTATGTATACCAAGTATCCATTATTTCATCCTGTGTTATATAGGTATATTATTATGCTCATACTTTCTTGATAATAAGATTTAGAATTAGTAATTGCTGGAAGTATGTATACCAAGTATCCAGTCTTTCAGCCTGTGTTATATAGGTATATTATTATGCTCATACTTTCTTGATAATAAGATATAGAATTAGTAATTGCTGAAAGTATGTATACCAAGTATCCATTATTTCATCCTGTGTTATATAGGTATATTATATTATGCTCATACTTTCTTGATAATAAGATTTAGAATTAGTAATTGCTGGAAGTATGTATACCAAGTATCCAGTCTTTCAGCCTGTGTTATATAGGTATATTATTATGCTCATACTTTCTTGATAATAAGATTTAGAATTAGTAATTGCTGGAAGTATGTATACCAAGTATCCAGTCTTTCAGCCTGTGTTATATAGGTATATTATTATGCTCATACTTTCTTGATAATAAGATTTAGAATTAGTAATTGCTGGAAGTATGTATACCAAGTATCCAGTCTTTCAGCCTGTGTTATATATGTATATTATTATGCTCATACTTTCTTGATAATAAGATATAGAATTAGTAATTGCTGAAAGTATGTATACCAAGTATCCAGTCTTTCAGCCTGTGTTATATATGTATATTATTATGCTCATACTTTCTTGATAATAAGATTTAGAATTAGTAATTGCTGGAAGTATGTATACCAAGTATCCAGTCTTTCAGCCTGTGTTATAGGTATATTATGATGCTCCTACTTTTTTGATAATAAGAATAGAATTCTATAACAGGATTATATTTCTGGGACACATTTTATTAACGTCATTCGGTATCATTAGGGTTAGGTATTCCGATATCCGGGATTCTACGAACATGACTGATTGCAGTAGCGTTGTTGCGGTGACCGTCGAAAATTAATACCGTAGTAGTTTTACGGGGAAAATGACCAAAAAGTGGCCCAATATGACTTGGAAAGATGACCTGGCAATGCTGTAGCGTATCAAAGGCTTTATACCCATTTGAAATACCTGGGCTATTGTTGTCAATAATCACCGATACAGATAAGCTGCTGTTATTATTCACGAGAGTCATGTACGTATCATGTAAACTGCTCACAAAAAGTATCGTAACACTTAGAAATGATCCAATATATAACGGCTCGAAAGGGTATGCATTAATCGAAGCAAATAACCAAGTGCATAATTTTGTTCTGCGTATTTTGACAGCTCAATCGTTGAGATACGATGTTGCGGAGCGGAGTTATTGTCATTTCAATGATCGTGGGTCCAGTTTCCAAGGTGACACTCATCCCTATTGAAAATCACGAATCTGATCATTCTAAACAGTAATGCAAACCTCTTTCTATAGGGTGATTGTCATTTTTGAAACTGGACCCACGACCATTGAAATGACAATAACTCCGCTCTGCAACATCGTATCTCATCGATCGAGGTGTCAAAATACGCAGAACAAAATTATGCACTTGGTTATTTGCTTCGATTAATGCATACCCTTTCGAGCCGTTATATATTGGATCATTTCTAAGTGTTACGATACTTTTTGTGAGCAGTTTATTTTGAGTCTATTGAGGGCTCCCTTGTGCGTACCATTTGAAATTATGGACTGAAGGTGGGGTAACC
>CM069457.1:15089203-15261120 GCA_035610835.1 Ophiura sarsii | reverse complement strand
AAAATAATAAATGTCCATGGCTCAATTTTTTACAACCCCCCCCCCCCCCCCCCACCCCCGCCCCTCAAAGTATTGTTATGAACACTCCCTAAGTCACTTTTCATACACATTTTAAACGCTCACCCTGCGATTGTTGTTAGCATTTTCTATAGCTAGGCCTATTATTGCTTTTGATAACATTTATTTGTTATATCAAAATCATTCATTACTTCCCCCCCCCCCCCCCCCCCATTTTTAAATGTCTTTCCCCAATATTTGAAATTGTTTCAATTTAGTGAAATATTTCGAAAATTGACTGAAAATAATTATTAAATATTAGCGTATAGTTTTGGTTACCGATCTCGGATTCCCCCTCAAAAGATTTATATTTCGAACACCCGTCGTCACCACCCCCCCCCCCCCCCCCCCCCCCTGCCCCGCCTCGCCCGCCCACTCGAAAAAGTATAATAAAGGGTTCAACAAAAGAAAGTATACCACTTTGTTTATGTCATTTTGAGTAACATTCATATCTAGCCTGTTTGGTAAAAAAAAAAATTAAATGTTACTCAAAATGACATGAACAAAGTGGTATACTTTCTTTTGTTGAACCCTTTATTACGGAACTCCCTTCCAGGCATTCCAAACAAATAAATAACAAATACAACCCCCCCCCCCCCCCCCCACCCTCGCTCTCAAATGTCTGACTCTGCGACTGACCGATCGACCCTGCTGATACCTGAGAGGTCCGTTTGCCCCACAGAATTTTGTTAATCTATTGTTTGCCCATACAAAAGGATTTCTATCGGCGCCTTTATTGACAAGTCTTTTGTATTGAAGCTCAAACAGCATTACTATGTTTTTAGCACAAATGCACCCAAAGAGCTACCGTTATTTATTGTCAACGGTCACCGCAACAACGCTAGTATTTAGAGCATTGAACCGTCAAGGACACAGTAGGCAGATTCGACATACAGTTTACTACAGTATGTCCCACACAAGAAGAAAAAAAAACTCAGCTCTATTCATGCATACAGTCCTCAAACTAAGTAACTTACCAGGTACAGTAAATATGCTCTTAGGCCAATTTTTGTTGTTGTTATGTTGTCCTCCACAACTTTCAAAGAGAAGGGGCGGGCGGGCGGATTTTTTAATTTTAATTTTAATTTTAATTTTCTTTTACCAGCGGAAGCTCAAAGTTCAGCCAACAAGAAGTTGAAATCACTCTAAGAGTCGCACATATATGTTATAAATACTTTATTTAATATTCAATGCCATTTAAACTGTTAAAAAAAAAGAATCTGAAAAAAAATCTGAAAAAAATTCTGACCAAAAATCTGAAATCTGAAAAATCTAATATTTTTTAAAACTAAATCTGAAAAAATCTGGAAAAAAATCGGAGCGGCCCTAAATCTGACGAGCGGGCGGTCGAGGACAACATAACAAATGTGTTTGGCCTTATCTCCAAAACTGGTGGCTCCTATGTAAAAATATTTCTCAAGATATTTCTTCTCTTTAATTAGAGACATCGTTGGTGCAGATCAGTCAACAATTAAGATACAAAAAATAATAATAAACAAATAACAATAATAATTTAGTTGAAATATTTTTAAAAATAATTATAGGTATATAGACGGTTAACACTTGTTATATTATTGTTGAGAAATAGGGAATACAACAGTCTGAAAAAGTTAAACACAAAGTGTAGGCCGACAATGAATGATTCTCTTGCCTTTTTGCCTATTTGGTACTGGTGACACTATAAAATTAGCCAGTCAACATTGCCAAGGAAGACACAATACTATATAATGTACAATTGTATTCAAAGCGCACACAACTCTACCGAATAGGCCATAGATAAATCGTTTCAACGAACTAAGGTTTTGGTGAACATTACCACTTTGGAGCTGTTGTTGGCTATACTATAAAGTGTATATAGTAGGCCTACAATTTCTTTAATTTGGTAACAATTACGCTCGCTGAGCTGCTTTGCTTAATATTGTATTACCATCGTTTACCAGATATTTTGCTACATTATACATGTTTTTTTCGTTTTCCCATCTTCACATTGCCGCATAGTATCGAACTTTGGCTCAGATAGTCGGTCGGACGGAATTAAGGTTTGTACATTAACACTTTGGAGCTGTTTTAGGATATTACTATAGTTTTAAGGCATAAACTTTAAACTAATTTATTTAATTTAGTCAAATCTACCGCTTGCCGCGTTTCTTAAATTTAATCATTTTTTGGCGTACCTGACCATTTTGTTATTTTTATATATGAAAACGAGTGGAAAGAGTGAAAAAGGGAGTGAAAGAGTGAAATGGAGAACAACACCTGTTTGAGTGGCAAAATTGCACTCTAAATTGAGTGTGAAAGGGAATTGTTCACTCCGGAAAGCGTGAAATATTGTTATAAACAAATAAACTTTCACTCCTTGCAGAGTGTTTTCCAATCGAAAACGCGTTGTCCCTCATTTAACTCCTTGGACGAGTGAAAATCCAATCTTTTACATTTAGTGAGACATTGCATTCTCTACCGGATATAAAGGATGTAAAATTGATACGGCTGTAAGAGGCCGGCACTTTTGAATAAAGAGCTAGTGGGCTCTTCCAGTTGAAGTCCACACACCTATGTAGTATTATGACATAATCTTTAACGAGTGTATAATATTATTTAAAATGGAGTTACCCATATGCCCATGCAGGTAATCCATGCACTATCATACTCCCTTGTGCACGGGCAAGATTAAGATCACGTCGGCAAAGGGGTGTATGTATTTCAAATGGAACATTTCGTTCTGGAATAACGCAAAGATTGGGGCCTATTTCGATGGGAAAACTCAGAATCAATGCATTTACATCAGCATGTTAAAGAAAGGAACTAATATCCAGTACTTATTCTTTGTTAACATACCTAAATCCAAGATGGCCACCAAAAATGGTCAAATTCCATAAATTGCCATGAACCAACTTGTATGATCAGAGTATAGTTTTAACAATGTGATGTATGTGTTAGACCAACAGAAACTCATTATTACTTTGTTAACATACTTTAAAACCAAAATGGCCGCCAAAATGATGCCCCAAAATGGTCAAAATTCCATAAAATGGCATAATAGCAACCAAAATGTATGATGAAAATATAGTTTTAACGATATAGGATGTATGTATTAGACCACTAGTAACTAATATACAGTATTTGTGCTTTGTTAATTAACATACTTAAAAATCCAAAGTGGCTGCCAAAATGGCCCCAAAATGACTGCAAAAACTATCAAATTCCATAAAATGGAATAATATCAACCAAAATGTATTATGAAAGTATAGTTTTGCGCAGAAATATCCACCCAGTTGACGTATAATGTATGTGACAAGGTATGATTGAATGGTGTAGACTTAATTATTTTCAATTTTTGTCATTATTGTGATCAACTGGTGGCCACCTTGGTGATTGTTTTGACCACTTGGAGGTAATATTAATGAAATGTTCATGATAATGGCCACCTTAATAGCATTAAATTATCAAAATACTTTACTTTTACCATTCTATCATACCTTGTCACTTACAAATACGTTTACTGGGTGGATTAAAAGTTATTGGTATTAGTAGAGAGGCCAAATGGACCGGGAGGCTCTAAATCAGATTTTCGTGTCACTTCAAAAAGTAGAGGTTTAAATTAGATTAAAAGTGGTCATTAGACTCTCCTGTATATGAAAAATCTGGCTGACAAGACTAAAAAGTGACGTGGGTTGAGATATTGATCATTATTGATCACCATGTCAAAATTTTGTAAAAAAATCAAAAATTATAATTGACTTTCATATCAAAGACCATTATATTTCCTTTTTAGTACAATTTATTTGGGGTTAAATCCGTTATTGATATGGAAATTAACTAAAAAACAAAATTAGAAGCCCCATTGACATGTGTATAATTTTATTTAAACAATTGGCTTTTTCTCCACTTTCTGAATTTTAACAATTTTTATTTTAGAAATGTTTATTTCCGAAACCTGGCATTTTTTAAAATTTGAAATATACAGCTTGAATTATTAATAATATTGAAAAATAAATGGTTAGGTTTAACATCATGATTTAACAAAACATAATGACTTGATATTTTAAGAGTATCAAGCAACATTAAGATGGACTACATCACTAACTTTTCTGTCAAAATTGCAATAATCTGGTTAAAAAGGTAATTTGGCTAGCTAGATTTAGGGAATTGTACTGGCATTCACTGGCAACCCAACTCATTCCAGCTCATTCCAACACTGTGTTACATGGGAAAGTCCAGAAGTTATGCAGAGCACCAAGTATTATATGAACCATGCATTCTGGAGACTGTGTTATGTCTGGTAATCTGCCAAGTGCGAAACGTGTGTGTAGTGCTTCAGTTAAAGGTTTGTTATGACATTTAGTATCATATATAACAGTAGTTAATGACATTATTAAAGCACTTTGATAACTATTAACAGACCATAGAGGTTTCTTACTGCCTCAGGCCATCTGTGATTTTAAGCAGATAATTAATAAGCTTATTTATAATAACTCGGACAACTGTTTCAAATATTTATCATCATGATCACATAGTAGGCCTACATTATTACATAGAACACATTCAAAGGTCACAGACTCCCCCTGGAAGAGTAGGGAATCTTACCAGGTCTTAATTCAAGTGTATACACTTAGGATTTGTGAGTAACCTAAGCTCTAGATTAAAGTCTAAGGCCCGGAGTGACGTTACATGCCGTTTTAATACCGATGTAAACAACAGTCGCATACACCGCCTCACGATCTCTAAAAACAATGTTGTGGAATGGCTCATGGGCTGAGTAGAGCGTAGACATTGATGTGTTAAAACGTTTTGCTTTGTTGTCAACGTCAAATGACAAAAATATCCGGATGTCCGAGGCAACATATGAGCCTAGGCTGGTTACCTGGTCATCCAGGTATTTTTGTCATTTGCCGTTGACAACAAAGCAAAACGTTTTAACACATCAGTTTCTACACTCTACTCAACCATACGCAAGATTGTTCCTAGATAGCGTGACTCCTTGAGGCTGTGTAAAAGCGAATGTTGTTTACATCAGCAAACAGCATGTGACGTCACTCTGGGTCGACCTATGATATTAAAACAAAAGGTAGGCTATCTACACAACACTGAGCCTATACTAAATTCATTACAATTTAAAGTCTCAATCCACTAATAACGTTTTGCACTGCTACTGCATTCCATAATGTTTAATGTGCTAAGTTTGCCGTATACTTTTTGTAAAATATTGAAAGTGAACACAGCTAGTCAGATAGGCCTAATATTTGAGTTGAAAAATGCTTGGCAAAATATTGAGCACTGTATTGTACGGTGCTAAGGACTATAATCTATCTTATTATGAAAATGTTTTAAAATGAATATGGAATCAAACGCTCTTTAAGAAAATGTGCTTATTTATTTGATGCAAAGTTTGCGTAGGCACTCTGCCCTTTGCCCCGCCTGGCTACGCAATTGTGTAGTCTTAAAGCCATGTCATCTGTACATGTAACATAATGTGGGGGATGCAGTACATGCAGAGCATCATAAATAATGTTTTAAAGATTGTATGTTTCCTATTGCTGTAAAATATGTCATGTTTGTTTTCTATATAACACGCTTCCACTACTGTAACAATTATTTTTTAAAACAACAACTTAAGGTTTTGTATTTGATATTTGAATAGAGCTTGCTGACCTCCACAATAATCTGAAATGTGAGATTGATCGGCGGTACGGTTTTCTAGATGTGACAATTTTATTTTCAAAAAGCCATTTTAAGTCATTTTAAATTCTATTGTTTTTATTGTTTTTTCGGCTATCAGAGGGCAGTCTATTTGCTTTTGTTTTATATTGTTGTTTTTTACTCCCTAGGCAAAATGTTATTATTTCTTTTCTTTTTTTTTGCTCTTATTTTGTATTGAAAACTCCATTAGATTCCCACAGCACAGGAATTATGGAGAGTTGTATAGCCAACATATGCACCAAGTGGTATTACATTTAGTAAAGTGCATGAATTTGAAAAAAAAACCTAATTAAGTGCATTAATTAGCCTAATTTTTTTCTTCTTCAGATAATTAAGTATAATTAATTATGCAGATGTCTTATCGCCTCCTGCAGCACAGGAAACTTTCTAAAAACTATAATTAACAGGCTCCCAAAATTTCAACTTTGTAGCATTTATACTTTTCTTGTACAAATTAATAAAACATTTTTGCATAGATTCATTATTTTGCTAGGCCAGCTATTAAAAAATCAAATACAAAATTAGCCATAGGAACAACCTTACGGTAGGCCTAAGTTAAATCAATGAATAAAACCTGAATAAAGAGCTGTTTGGATTGTTTTCTTATTTTAATTTTCTTTTCTTTTCTTTCCCCAGGAACAGTATCTACATGCTCACACTGATCCACAAGCACAGTGAATCACCAGTTTAAATAAAGCAAGACAAGAAAGTCAAGAGGTTAGTGCATATTACATAGCAGCTGTCTTTTTGTGTGGCCAGGGCTCAAATTAATCGATGCACCACCTAGTTGCCTTGATGCCCTCAATTTCTAGCTGTTTTCACATTTCAAAAGTTGGTGCCCCTTTCAAATTGCTTTACATTGCATGCCCTCTTCATTTCTTATTTTGAGGTTGTAAGATTATTATGAGGTAAGTGAAATCAATGGATAAAACCAAAGAGCCTTTTGGATTGGTTTCTTATTCTTTTCGTCACTTTTCCTTTGTCATAGACAAGTAACACGACATGGTATCCACAAACTGGCGCGAAAAATTGAGTTTGATAGCTAAGCAACAGTGCTAAATTTAAACCGACCAGATTCAAATTGGGGCCCTTGCCTCCCCCCCCCCCCCCCCCCCTCACTGTATTTACTCAAATTAAGAAAAATCACTTCCACCTTATAGCTCGGTAGTTTCAGCTGGTCTTCTCAGTCAAAGCCCCCAACCCCCAGTAAATATGCTACTGACTACATAATACTAGTAGCTGTAGTCTTTGTTGGCCATACTTCATTTAAATGTAACATGGGATTGCAGTACATGCAGAGCATCATTACTCATATTGGCTACTGCCCTCAAAGTATGTATCCTACTATAAGGCCAAACAAAGAAAAATGATCGTCTCAGAAGTCCACCCGCATTGGTATGTGAAATGAGCTACGGCCTTGGATTTTGTACAATTTTTTTTTTAAAAAGGTCTCTTTAAGATTGGATAAGCAAAAAAATAAAAAATTGCATACCTCATAGTTTTTTTTCTAAAAAAAATAAATCGCTCAGCACTTAGCTTTTTTGCAAAATGTTTCTGAGGCAAACCTTCTTCTTTGTTTGGCCTAACTGTACATTTTTCACACCTGCTATATAACATCCTACCATTATTGTAGGCAAGATATTGAGAATTAAGAGGTAAGTGAAATTAATTGATAAACCCAAAGGGCCTTTTGGATTGTGTTCTTATTATTTTTTTCATATTTCCTTTCTTTTCCATTGCCCAGGACCAGTAGCTGCATGCTAATACACTAATCAACCCGCACAGTGATCCACCATTATCAACCAAAACAAGAAAATCAAGAGGTAAATATGAATTGCATAGTACTATTATTAGGGTTTACGCCGTCCTTCTTCTGCTCATGTCCTCTTTAGAGGCAAAGATGTAACGTGAGGCTAGGACACAGCTAAACTGGATCATGGCATTTTATTGAAGTTGTTATTGTGGTTCTTAGCTCGAAAGTTAGACCTATCGTAAGTTGAGCTGCATGAAGAAGGGGGTTCTAGCTCAAAAGTTACTCTTATATGTAGGGCCTACATGTATTTCTTTTTATGCAATAGGACCCTCTGGTCCTCTGGTCTTTGAAGTATACTGTCAAACTATTATGCTTTGCCTCACCTCTCTCAATAACATAATGTTGTTTTTCAATTTGTTTGTTTCCACAGGAACACAGATACGGTGACAGGATTCAGATTGTGCTGCTGCGATTGAAAGTCTACAAACTTCAAAGAATTGTGCTGTAATTTTCAAGTATTCATTACACAAATATTAAATGCCTGAGAGATTGACTTTCATGTTGGATATAAGCTACCTCATATGTAGCAATCACTTGTCTCAGAGCTTAGCCACCTACTTGTGAATGTGGGGAGTTCTGATTCAAAAATGTCAAATATGAACAACTTTATTTTGGTTTATATAGCCAGCGATTTTTGTCTGTACATTCTTTATTAAATACTGCATACACCTAGCACAAGCAGGCGCATTGATGCTGGCTAATCCAAAATCAATAATCGGTACCAAAAATCTTAGATATGCATTAAATGCGCAAATTTCTTGTTACTTCTCCGTAGTTTGATACCTCATTCATAACCATCGAATAGATACTTTTGAAGTTACAATGATCTCAATAACCACAAGTAACGACAGCAGAGTTGCACTAGAATTGGTTTCCTATGGGATATCATTGATTTGTATATGTGTGTTATCTCAACCAGTCAGGTATGTGGATAAATGGGTAACAGGCATTGACAGGCAGTCGGTACACAACACATTTTCATTGTGTTATCACACACTAAAGCAAGGATATCCCATTGAAACCCAATTTTAGTGCAAGAATTGATTTGGTAGTTGTGGTTGATTAAACAATCATAACATCAACATTATCTACTCGATTTATATGAATGAGGTATCAAATTATGGAGAAGGAATTGCTCATGAAATATATATCTCAGATTTTTCGTATTGACAATTGATTTCGGATTAGCCAACATCAAAGCACCTGGTCAGGGACTTTTTGTGCTAGGTGTATTATAATACATGATGTGTCTTCAGTGAATCAATAAAGTGGCTGTCAGAGTACAAGTATCAGTGATGGGAGCTTGTTTTTGTTTCCGTACCCATTGTGGAATGCATCTGTTTATATTACGCTTAGTTCTTGACATGACATGTTCACATTTTAACACAATTTTTACATTACATGTTCTCATTTTTAACACATCCGGTGTTCAAAAAAGGGTTGCAAATAAATGCAAAAATATGTTAAATTCCAGAACATAAACAGGTATAGGTCAATAAATGCGTATAAATGTGCGGTTTCGAGAGAAATTAGACAAATCAATGCACACGCGCTGATGTTGATATGTGAATAATGGCACGATCCCACAGGGGGAGTCCTATATTGCGATTGTATCAACTTTTGCGCAAGTGCATTTATTTTTCTAATTTTTGGAGAAACAAAACATCTATATATATATATATATAGGCCTATATAAAGGGGTAAAAAAAAATGAGATTACTTTTGTTTACATAACTTCACACACAATTAAACGTTTTGAAAAATTGAAACAATTATGAAAAGAAAAAAAACGCTTGGCTACCAATAGAAAGTTTTACATTTTCGATATCATGTTTACTTTTCCCAAAACAGTCACATTTCCTCAAAATTATGTTTTCAGAAAAAGTGGCACTTACTTGTATTGGATTGTGGCAAATTTTATGTTTACGGAAACATCATTTTGGGGATATTTGACTTTTTTGGGAAAAGTAAGCATGGTTTTGAAAATGAGAAACTTTGTACGGATAGCCAAGCGTTTTTCCTTTTCAGAAAAGTTTCAATTTTTTAAAAACGTTTAAAGGTAGATGACCCGATTTTCAACTTGATGTTTTCTATTTTACATGAAAGGTCATCCTTAAAATTGTTGCATTCCAAAGTTTGAGTTGCATAACTCCAATGGTTCTATTTTTAGAAGCGCAAGGTCAAAAGACATGTGCCCATTGAGTAGTACACAGACTGGCTGGTGGTTAACCACCTTTGGCAGTAATTCACCACATTTTAGCCTATAATTTCCAAATGAAACATTTCTGGCCCCTAATAGTAATATTTTACAGACATAATGAGAACAATATGGGGATTCTTCTGATACCAAAATATCTTGATGTGAAAAAAAATCATAGCCCCCAAAAAGTGATCGGGTCATATACCTTTTAATTGTGTGGGGTGTTACACACACAAAATTGTATAGGATTTTGAAAATTGCCATAGTTTCTGAGAACATCGTTTTGGAAAAATGAGACAATTTTGGTAAAAGTAAACATGATATTGAACAGAAAAAACTGTCTGTGAGAAGCCAAGCACTTTTTCTTTTCACAATTTTTTTAATTTCTCAAAACGATTAACCCTGTGCGGAGTTATGCAAACGAACTAATTCTAGGTCTAATTTTCGTACACAAAAATCACGAGAGAGTTTTTAAATTTAATGGTATGGGTCAAGTGCCACTTTTTCTGAAAACATCATTTTGGGGAAATGTGACTGTTTTGGGAAAAGTAAACATGATATCGAAAATGTAAAACTTTTTATTAGTAGCCAAGCGTTTTCTCTTTTTATAATCGTTTCAACTTTTCGAAACGTCTAATTGTGTGTGAAGTTATGTAAACAAAAGTAATCTAATTTTAGGGGGACTTACTTTTGTTGACTCCTTTATATGCATCTATTGACCTAATTCATGCACGGCACTATACAAATCAAAATTCATAATTTTCATGTCATATGTTTGCTAAAAGCAAAGTTATATTTGAGTCTGTATCTTTATGGTATGTGCAAGTGGTCTCAACGTAATTCAAATAGATGGTCTATACATACATCAGACGTGCACGTAGGGGCGGGGTGATCATTCGGGGGTGATCTTATAAGAATAATTTATCCCACTTACAATAAGTTTTACCCTTTTGTTCTCAAAACCTGACATCTTTAGAGTTCAAAATGCTGGCCCTGGACCAGTGGCGTAACCAGAGGGAGCCAATTCCAATATTGACGTTGTGTCAGTTGAGATTGGCACTGTCGGTTCATTTGACAAGAGGAATCGTGGAATTATGATGGTCAAATTAAAGTACACAGATGAACAAATGTCGCGTATAGGCCTATGTGTGACCCCAAATTGCAATATTGTTTGGTACAAGCTTGTTTTGAGCCAAAATGTACCTCAATCGTGCCAAAAAAGTGTAAAGTCAAAAATGTTTGTGCGCTACGCGCGCATTTCTTGACTGAGAACAATCTTATCGGTTGACATTTATTTCTTGCCCCCGCCCCCACCCAATATGAACCTACAATCTTGGAGAAAGTCCTCGGAACGCTTTACACGTTTTGTGCATTATGTGCAGAATTTTTGTACTGATCTTTAAATTTAAATGGTGTTTATATTGAATGGGACATCAGACAGACAACAATTGTCACTTCCCCACACCCCACTGATCAATGTTGGGACACCTTGAACAACTGCTGAAGACATAAAAAATCATCAACATTGCACGGGAAAATTGGAATGATAGTTTACCGTTGTTAACGAGTGAACGTTCCAAGACTTTTTTTCCAGGATTGTAGTTACGCCACTGCCCTGGACCCAACCCGTAGTGTGTGCCTCAAGTAAAAAGACCATTTGCACACCATTTCCTATACAGCGGTCAAAAGAAAGGGTTTTTTCATTGAATAGTTTTCCATCCAATGTTTTAGTTTAGTCGTCGGGTAAAACATGTAAACATTGACATTTTGCATGCAGGGTCAAAAATTAAATTAAAATGATATCTCAAACGTCAACAGTTCCACCCCTACAGATTGCAAATGGTGTTCTAAACATTCATGCTCAAAGTAAACAGTAGTGTTCAATTAAGGTTAGCAAAGAGTGTTCATTATTGTTAACATCAGGGCAAACTATACATTTTTTAAAACTTGATTTCCCACGAGCAAATCTGTTATTAGTTAAAATCATTTTTATTTTAATCCCTGTACAATGGCAGCCATTTTGAATTGAGCGGGAAGCCTCGTTAGAGAATGTGCAATCGAAAAAATCTTACTAAACAAAACTGTAAACAATTTCACTCAGTTTTATCATTTACATTCCACTATTAGGCATGTGTGTGGCAATTTAAATATGAATGATGATAAAGTAATTGAAATTCACTATTTATTATAAACAAATAAATTCAAGACACCAAATAAAATCATTTACTTTTGGTTGCTATAGTAACCAAGTTGAAATAAAAAAAAACATATTTTGCCATTTTTGGACGAGCAAATGCCCACAAGGGGTCTTCATGGGGGGTGGGGTGTAATTGTTCTGAAATAATCAATGGTGACAACAATTTGATGCACAGCTGAATATGAGATTTCTTGAAATACTTAACAACTTGTTTCCTTGTTGCCATGGAAACAAGTTGAAAACTCAAAGAGCAACCATACATCCCCAATATGCAGATTCCTAAGAGTTGTAACTTTGAATTGATATACAATTCATGCTGTTCATTTTTGTGAACAGGTTACAAAATAATAAGTCTATATAAGGTCTTTTTGCCCCCAAATGACTGTTTTTGATTGTTTCCATGGCAACCAGGAATAATCAAAGTACAATTGGCACAACCAATCCATCTAAAACTCTGCACCCTGTTATAGAGATCATCTTGGTAAAATTTCGCGGTATAAATCTCAAAACTAGTTGATTTAGATCAATTTGACTAAATCTCCTATATTTGAATGGCGGCCATTTTGAAATCCAAGATGGCTGCCAAACTATTGTTCGAAAAATGTTGGTTTTTGGATTTTCGAAATCAGTGCATCAAATCACCCCTATAAGCCAATGTTCATACTTTTGGCCAGAAGTAAAACATCTTGGCCATTTTTGTTAATTATCCACTCAACCACTATAATATTCAATGGCATGTGAAAGTGCCAAATTGCAACAAAAATCAACAAAAACAGCAAAAACGGGTTTTTCGTCAAAAGCCTCATAGGTTAAAAACTAAAAGTCGCAGAAAAAAAGTATAAATTACATTTTTGATCTAAATACTTTGGTCAACAAAATGGACACTGTTTTTAGAAGAAAATAAAAATCTTAAAAAAATGCCAAGTTTGTGAATTTGTGTAAAAATGGCTTTTTGGGTAAAAAATAGTAAAAAAGGCACTTTTTACCCCAAAAAGGCCAGCCAGATAGTATTCTTGGATTATTTTGTTAAATATTATGATAGACCTATGTACAACCTAACTCTTACAAAAAAAAACACAGTTTTGCTCAATTTATTTTAAAAGTTACAGCAATTCTTAAAAATTGACATTTTTGGGCAAAATTAGCAAAAACACACAAAAATCATGACTTTTAACCCAAATATATCAGCTCACATCACTTTTTAGCCTTGTCAGCCAGATTTTTGTAAAAATATAAAGTCTTTTGAATAATATTAACACCAAAAGAAGCTCTACTTTTATAAGTGACACGGAATTCCCATTTTCATCATTTGGCCTCTCTACTATATAATAATTTGGTCTAATCTAATGTAACACTAACAATAAAATAATACTGCTTTTCAGTTTCAAATTTAATCTACTGCCCCTTGGCTTTATCATAGAAATATAGTAAATGCTGTCCCATTAGAGTTGGGGTATTGGTATTACATAGTATGGTCATTTATGTTACACAATACAAAACAATTGTTTTAGGTCATTTAACATCAACTTAACCATTCTAGCAGCCATTTTGGAAAGTAATATGATATGAGTGTCTAGTGATCTAATACAAACATCCAACTATTAAAACCAAACTTTCACCATACATTTTGATGGCTATATGACATTTTATGAAATTTGACCAGTTTTGGTGGCCATTTTGGACTCCATCTTGAATATCTGGCTAGGGTCAAGTTTTTCATTTTTGGGAACATCCTGATTATGTTTTGGGACCATCTAAGGAACTTTAAAAAGTTTGGGTTAGTTCTAGGGGGGGGGGGGGGGGGGGGGGGGAGGGGGGGGGGGGGGGGTGAGGTGCAAATGAGGTGGTGCTAGCTCCCCGAGTATTTTTTCAATTTTGTAAACAGTATTTCCAGAAAAGAACAAACTTTGGGGAGGTCATTGCAAGTCGACAGAAAATAAAATAATTATGTCCTGAAACATGATTAGTTAATTGGTATCAATCATTAATTCGGTGTACAATTAAAAGCTATATACAATTATCTTTTAATACGTTCGTCTGGATTGAGTGGGGATGGGGGGGGGGGGGGGGGGGGGTGAGGACACACTCAACACACACTCAACAAAGGCATGAAAGATGAGGGGCTTACCCACTGGTCAACATCTCGTCGGAGCTACGCGCTCTAATGCGTCTATCTAGTAGGAGGAAATCCCTTTTTCCAGTTGCCACTATAGAAAGAGTTGCCAGTCTGACGAAGCTGCTAGTTTACCAATGAAATGTAACTAAACATGTCAGTAAACTACTCTCTATTTTATTGGATTTGTCTACAACAAAAAATCAAATCACTGATAATAAAAATCTTATTTGATACGTTACTACGTTTATACCAATGATGTGTGTGTGTGTTGTGTGAACAATACCATAACTATTTTCCAGTCATTCCAGTAATCACTTTGACCCCATTATTGCGTGACTTTTAACTTTGACAAAAAAACCTCAGGATTTCGGTTCAATAGGCCCATACAACAACAGACCGTTATATAGCCCGAGGCTGTACAGAAAAAAATCATTCCGAAATGAAAGGTTTTTTAACCACTCTGTGTATACTGTATACAGTCCTCAAATAAGTAACTGACCAGGTAATAAATATACTCTTATTCCAAAACTATAGCTCCTACATAAAAATATTTAATAATAAAGTCGTACAATAATTTCCTTTTCTAAAACTTGATACATTATTCATTAAGATCGATAAATAATTAAGAACGCGACATTGAAAACGATAGAACAAAGCGCAGTTTACATTTTAACATTTGGGATTTGAACACGCGGGACAGTGTGACAGGAATGTGTATGGGTTGCATTGATTAATTGATGCATCCAGAATCCCCGTCTTACTATCGACCAGTGAAATGAACAACGGCCTTTGTTTTGGTTTAGGGCAAATAACCGAGTAAATATTCATTTAATCTTCCGGCGTGTAATATCTCAAATTAAAGACAAGACATTTCCTTACAACTTTATTCTATACTATTTTACGTAGGAGTTATAGTTTTGGAGTTGATGTATTTATTACCTGGTCAGTTACTTATTTTGAGGACTGTAGTTTGCCGAGCCGTGAACCCGCTATGATCGTGCAAAGGAGATTCTCTACATTTAAAAGAGCTAAAAACTAAAACTTGAAAAGAATGAGAATAGTGAAATTTACTTCAAAAGAGAAAAATTACTTCAAAAGAGGAGCCAAATAAGACAAGGCGGTAAAGGCAGATAGTCTTCAGTATTGTTCTGGCAGAAGATTGATGGTGATTATCCTCTCGAGTACTTCTCCGGACTTCGCAGATAATGAACTTTGTATTTATACATCGTGCTTAAATGACGCAGTCCGTCATTTCCTATCGACGGATAAACACTGTTTATCGAGACCAACTATTTTTTTCGACCTGACAATCAGCCAAAAACAGTCAAATTACCTGTTGACATCCAAGATTCACCCACTATAAGAAATTGCAATCAAATCGACTTAAAATTGAACATAGGCATATATCTTTGATCATATGTAATTTGAAAATAGATTTAACAATCTTAATTTATGAGTAAATAATAACAATTGATCTTAATTTATGTTTATCGAATAAACACTCAGGGCAATGAAAGGTTTCTAAAAATACCGTATGTTTTAACATGATTGCATGCGACATACACATGTTGTGAAACTAAAGTGAAGTTGCAGAAAGTATAGACCGGGAACCTGTTACTGTTGCGAGTAGTGTCACAGATATACAGGGGATCAGCAACTTCCTTGGGCCATTTCAGGCCTATGTAACAGTAGCGTAGCCAGTGGGGGGGGGGGGGGGGGGGGGGGGGGGGGGGGGGCAGACTGCCCCCCCGGACACCTAAAATGGGGACGGAGAAGCGGGAAAGGAAAATGGCGGACAGTGAAACACGGTAGCTATCGTACGGGTGTAGACTGAGACAGATGTGACTGTTTTATGACTGCTATGAGATTCACCACCATCGATGGGATAAACTGTAATGATACTGTAATACTACTGATCAACAACATTTCACTGGTATGTCTGTAAATATTCAAACTCGCTAAAAATCATCATAAGATTGCTTCGCTTCGTCACCGTTTTATTTGACGTGTATGCTGAATTCTGATACCCGCTTGATTTAAACTGTATAATACACACGCGTGTGAGTGCACAAGCCCATGGCACAGTGAGACGCTCTTCGGCGTATTGTTATATCCTATTCATCGCCATATATACGTGTAACATATTGACACTCACGCTAAAAACTGTGCCACGGATACTCTTCGGTTGATTGAAAACATATTCCAGCTGAAATTATTCTACGTGACCATTGTTAAACGCTATCAATATGGATGAATTACGTTCCATACTAAACTCCATGAGAGAGGAAAACAAACATAACTTCAACGCCATCTCTCTACAGTTGAACACTCTGAAAACGGATATCAAGGATATTAAGACGGATGTTGCAGATCTCACGTTAAGTGTTGGCTCCTTGGACAAAGATGTGATGGCGATTAAGGATGAAACTATACCACAACTTAGAAGTGAACTCAAAGCTGAGATAAACGCATTGAAGACCGAGCGTATACAGGCAGAACTTTACAGCAAACGAGCTAATTTGCTATTCTACGGCATCAAAGAATTACCAGGTGAAGACGCTGAAGTTGTCATCAAATCCTTTGTCAAGAAAGAGCTCGAATTGGATGCAAATTCTATTCTATTTGCAAATGTCCACCGCCTACCTACGAAAGCATCTACAGGCTCTAAACCAATCATCGCCAAATTCGTATTGATGAGGGATCGTGATCGTGTCCTAAGTGCAGCACCACGTCTGAGAAAATCTACAGAAAGGTATGGCATCAGTCCTCATTTACCAGTTGTGATGCAGCAAGCCCGTCAGAAACTCCTCCCTATAAGACGCGAGGCAATCGCAGCAGGAAAACGAGCCTTCATCAAGACAACTGGGATTGATGTTAAACTCTACATAGATAACAATCTGTATAAAGCCAAATAACTTTACGGCTGAGTCTGGACTCTCACCATTGTTAAATCTTGTATTGTATCATAACATCTTCATGAATCCTACCTTCCCTGATCATAGTCATTGTACTGACTGAGAACCTTAGCTTGTTCTTTTCTTCAATCCAATTGTATTCATTCCCTCATTCAAATCTAATTTATTCATTCGTACTTCCCAAACCCCATTACTTTTTTACGTCAATTTTCGAGTGTATCGTCTTCGGTAACTCTCAAACCCTCACCCCACGTGTCAGCACACCACTACCCGCCCTATCTCCCCACCTCTAGTTTTTTCTTTATACTTTTCGAGTTACATGGTGTCATTGGCAAATGGATAAAATATGTAATACGTGTTCAAAAAACATTCTGTTAAACCAATCTAAAATTGTATGTAATGCATGTCATTCTCTGTACCATACTCGTTGTGTATATACTGATGTAAATGTAAATTGGTTCTGCTTTAAATGCACAGGTGAATTATTCCCGTTTAACCACTATGTTGATGATGATGAATTTAGATTTGCACTATTTTGTTTTGATAACACTATTGATTACAATAGACTGCTTAGTTTGAAACTGAATCCATTCCAATTTGAAGATGACTTCAACAATATAAATAATGAGTCCGATTATTTGATGAATTCTAATAATAAGTGTGCTTATATATTTGACAATGATATGTATACTAGCTCATCAGGCAGCAGCGAATTCTCAATTCTACACATTAATTCTCGTAGTCTAAACAAAAATGTTGACAGTATTCACTCATTTTTATCAAGTATGGATCATACGTTCACTGTAATATGTATTTCTGAATCTTGGTTTTATGAAGACAGTTCTAATGTAGTCGAAATTGATAACTATGAGCTAGTCAGCACACCTCGCCGTGGCAGAAGAAGTGGTGGTTCTGCTATTTATGTTCACAATTCTGTTTCGTATCGTGTAAGAAATGATCTGAATCTCATTCTTAACTCATCTCTCAATCGTGACCATTCTGAGTCTGTATTTGTTGAAATCTTAAACACCACAGATAAAAATGTTATTGTTGGTAATATCTATCGTGCTCATCGGACGGATGCCAACTTATTTAATACTGATCTTGACGCATGCCTCACTAAAATCACCAACGAAAACAAACAATGCTATATATCAGGTGATTTTAATTTCGATTTATTGCAATATGCTAATGTCAACGTTATAAATGATTTCCTAAACATGTTTCTTAATGTTGGCATGTATCCGTTGATCGATAGACCTACCAGGATAACTCCTAAATCAGCCACATTACTTGATAATATTTTTACGAATGTTCTCAACTACCCAATTAAGTCTGGTGTATTTGTAAATGATCTTACTGACCATTATCCTATGTATGTCAAATCACTAAAATGGTGCAACCGAGATCCAACAATCAAAATGGTCCGTCTATGAAAACGCGTTCATTCAATCAGAATAAATTGCATAGTTTTCATTATCACATCAATCTTGTTGACTGGAGCTTTGTTACCGATATTAATTCTAGTGATATAGCGTACGATGCATTTGTTATGAAATTCACTGATATCTATGACACACATTTTCCAATCAAATCCATCCCAATTGCTTCAAACAAAATCCGTCGTAAACCCTGGATTACATCAGCTATCATCAAATCAATAAATCGCAAGCAAAAGCTCTATAAAAAGTATATTGGTCGTCCAACTGAGATCAATAAAGAACGTTACATAACGTATCGCAACATGTTGACCACGCTGATTCGTAATTCAAAGAAAACTTATTATGCTGAGAAATTGAATGCATGTAAACATGATGCAAAGCGAACCTGGACAATATTAAATGGTATCCTAAATCGTGGTAAGAGGCCCAGACTGCCAACGTCATTTAATATTAATGATATGGCCATCAGTGACCCCTATCAGATCGCAAATCATTTCAATTCTTATTTTGTTAATATCGGTTCTACTCTTGCAAATAAAATTCCGCATTCTTATACAGGATTCCAACATTATTTGAATAAAGCTAAATCGCCAAGTGGTTCTCTTTATATGTCACCTACTGATAATGCTGAAATCATTACTGTATGTAAAGCATTAAAATCAGGTACTAGTGGCGGTTGTGATGATATCAAACCGGATATTATGAAATCTGTCATTGATATTATTGCTACACCTCTTGCTCATATCTTCAATTTATCATTGAGTTCGGGTATCGTTCCAGCGAAGCTTAAAATTGCCAAAGTTGTTCCGATTTTCAAAAAGGGTGATCGTCAGGATCCATGCAACTATAGACCCATCTCTGTTCTCCCAGCTTTCTCGAAAATTCTTGAACGCATAATGCATAAGAGACTGTATAATTTCATCTCGCGTTTTAACCTACTGCATGATTGTCAATTCGGTTTCCGCTCCAAACGCTCGTCATTCATGGCCATCCTTGAAGCTTACAATAAAATTGCAACCGATCTCGATAACAAAAAATATTCACTAGGTATCTTCCTGGATCTCTCCAAGGCTTTCGATACAATAAATCACGACATTTTTCTTTCAAAACTAAAGCACTATGGTGTACGTGGGATTGCCTTGGAGTGGTTCAGAAGTTACCTTTCTGATAGAACCCAGCATTCGGTTTTCAATCTGCATTACTCCTCTAACTTAAAATTAACCTGTGGTGTTCCTCAAGGCTCTATATTGGGACCCCTTTTGTTTATTATCTATATAAATGATATTGTATTTTCAAGTAATTTCTTTAAATTCGTAATCTTTGCTGATGATACCAACCTACTCGCCTCACATAAAAGCCTCACCGAGCTTGCTAATATTACGAAAAACGAACTAATAAAAATCACCACATGGTTAAATGCTAATAAGTTATCCCTAAATATTAACAAAACTACTTACATGTACTTCAGAAATAGATATGACTCACGTATTCATGATTATCCCGACATCAACATTGAAAATATCCCAATCATGAAGGTTTCGAGTACCAAATTTCTTGGGATAATAGTTGATGAATCTTTATCATGGTATCAGCACAACGCCCACATCACTAATCTCGTCTCAAAATATACTGGAATCTTATTTAGGTTAAAACATTCTCTGTCATCTCATATTTTGTTTTCCCTCTATTCAAGCCTCGTACTTCCCCATATCCAGTATTGTAATATTGTTTGGGCTGATTCCAATAATTGTAATCTTCGTTCAATTCATGTTAAACAAAAGAAAATCATTCGTCTTTGTTCAAACTCACATTATTTAGCACATTCTGCCCCTCTGTTTGCTAACTTAAAGACCCTCACTATTTACGATGTTCATCGACTTCAAAAGGCTATATTTATGTATAAATTTACAAATAATATGCTCCCTGATTTATTTTCAAATTATTTCAAGAAATCAACTGCCATCCACTCCTATGGAACCAGATCTTCTAACTTGTATAGACCTCATAATTTTAATACCGATCTCGCTAGATACACCATTAGAAGACAGGGGCCTCTGGAGTGGAATGGCATTGATGCTGACATTCAGAAATGTAAATCCGTAAATTGTTTTAACAAAACATACAAGGGTTACCTTTTATCATATTATGAATGATGTTTCAACCACCATATTTAATTATACATTTCGTGCAGTCATTTCCCTGTCACTTTTGTTTGTCTTTTTTGTTTGTTTTTGATTATCCACTATTAATGTTATAACTCACTATATGTAGTAATATTATAATAATATTTTTATTCTGCAATGTGTACATCATCAGTATACAGTAATGTCCATGCCTCTGACAACATGTATCCGAATTTGTTACGTTTATGATTTATTAAGGGTGGCCAAATATATTTGCGAGCTCTGCTCTGATTTTGGTCAGCCCACCAATGTATTTACTTAAAATTATTGTATATGTATTATTGGTAAATAAAACTGAAACTGAAACTGAAACTGAAACTGAAGGCGGTAAAGGCAGATAGTCTTTCAGTATTGTTCTGGCAGAAGATTGATGGTGATTATCCTCTCGAGTACTCCTCCGACGGACTTCGCAGATAATGAACTTTGTATTTTTACATCGTGCTTAAATGACGCAGTCCGTCATTTAATATCGACTGATAAACACTGTTTATCGAGATCAACTATTTTTTTCGACCTGACAATCAGCCAAAAACAGTCAAATTGCCTGTTGACATCCAAAGATTCACCCACTATAAGAAATTGCAATCAAATCGACTTAAAATTGAACATAGGCATATATATCTTTGATCATACGTAATTTGAAAATAGATTTAACAATCTTAATTTATGTTTATCGAATAAACACTCAGGGCAATGAAAGGTTTCTAAAAAGACCGTATGTTTTTAATAACATGATTGCATGCGACATACACATGTTGTGAAACTAAAGTGAAGTTGCAGAAAGTATAGACCGGGAACCTGTTACTGTTGCGAGTAGTGTCACAGATATACAGGGGATCAGCAACTTCCTTGGGCCATTTCAGGCCTATGTAACAGTAGCGTAGCCAGTGGGGGTGGGGGGGGGGGGGGGCAGGGGGGCAGACTGCCCCCCGGACACCTAAAATGGGGACGGAGAAGCGGGAAAATGGGGACGAGAAGAAGGGGAGAAAAGAGAGAAAGAAGGGGAAGGAGAGGGAGAAAGAGAAGAGAAAGGTGGAGGATAGCCAAATAGAAGGAAAAATTGTACATTTATTACATTTACTGTGCGATTTGTTTTGGACTGCGCGATTTTTTTGGGGACTGTGGGAATTTTTTTGCTAAATGGGGACGGAGAAGCGATAAAATGGGGACGAGAATTGTTCATGTAGTACATTTACTGTGCGATTTTTTTTGACTGTGCGATTTTTTTTTTTGGACTGTGCGAACATTTTCGTATTTTGTTCCACGTACAAATTAATTTCAAATAACCAATTCTGAATGTTTCGTGTCGTATAAGAACTAAATTCTGCTATCATCAAAGCAAATACGTTTGACTCTAAATCACAATCAGCTTTTTTGACCATTGATGTACTATTTCTGTGCCACAAATCATGTTTAGAGCCGATAAAATCCACCACGTCTTAGGTCGTCTGGTTTGCTACGACCATGGTAGTGCGCCCCCTCTATAACCATCCCCCGTCAATTTAAGCATAGTAAACGGGGGACTTTGCCTTCGAGATACTTGTCCCATAGTTATATCGTCAGCCTGCTTCGATAATTGCCTAACTCACTTTTCAGCAAAACTGAGTTTTTTGCATAAATGATGACTTCATTACATTATGCACATGCTGTTATAATACCTAAGTCATTGACCAATCAAAAGTGTTGATAAATGAAGAGTTTTGTTGAAAAAGGGCCACCAGACCACTCCAACATGTTACTCATTTTGCATTATTGAATTTGCATTGACAAATCCATGGAATTAATCAAATTATTGTATGGCTGTATTCATCTGTTTCTATGACTAGGATTAGTGCATCCATAAAGGCCAATCCTCAATTGGCGTGCATGGATGCACTAATCCAAGTCACATCAACAATTCAAGCCTCACATCAACAATGCAAGCCTCATTCCACATAATGAATATGCATCCATCAATAATGCAAAATGAGTAACAGGTACACAGGTAACAGGTTTCATACTTTTGTTGTTTTCTAAGAACTAGAAAAAATGAGTTAGGCAATTATCGAAGCAGGCTGACGATATAGTCTCTGGCCATTTGTAAACCCATGCAAACCAAGACCACTTGAATCTGACCACAACAGAGGTAGGGGGACAGGACATACTAAATAAAAATCAATCAAGCTCACAGACAAAATAAAATAAATAAAAACAGAGAGAGAGGGAACAAAATTATCCCAGGGCCCAGAAGCCTAGCCTTTAATAGTTCCAGGCTGATCACTCACCCCTACCCTTTATGCCACAGTTGAAACTGCTTTACTTATTATTTCCTGCCACAGGATAATTGTGCTAAATGGATACAGGTATAATAAGCAGACTGTGTCTCAGTCTACATATCTCCAAATTGGTAGATTAGTGACTGGGGTATATCAGTGACTGGGGTAGATCAATTATGACTACATTTTAACTACTTTCCCTCTTTTCTCCTTTTTCTTTCCCTTCCTTTACTTTCCCGATTTTTTCGCTCTATTTTTTTGTCAGGGTGGGGCACTCTCCCCCCTTTTGGCTACACCACTGCACCAGATCCCGCTATGGTCAAACCGCCTCATCCGCAACAGGTCGTTGCACGAACACGCATTCAGAATTCAATGCACAAATCAATAAAAATTCCATTGAAATGGAATGGGGGCGATCCAAAAGAAAGAAGCATGTTTTGTAACCATTTTCTGAAACATCTGTTGCAAACCAAAATACCAGGGAAATGGTGTATGTATTTTCCATAATTCAAACCAAAAGACAAATCAAAATACCGCAGTCTAACCACTTATTAGACAAACCCACAGCAATTGGGAGGTTTCTCCTATTTAGTCAAACAAGATAAGCTATTATCTTGTTTGATGTCTCTCTGTGGGGAGTCTATAAACATAATGAATCATCAACAGTCTATGCATCAACTAAACAAATATAGCTTTGACTCCAGCACAGACTGCAGGACTGTTAAAATAAACTGCATAGGTATGTAATTTACAAACATGGCTGCCCCCACTTATGTCTAGAAAGACCTAAATGTTTTGTTTTTTTGCAATCTGATGCTATAAGCTCATGTTCATGGAACAGGGATATGATGATATCGAAATAGAGGTGTCGTCCGCTGCGCTGATAACCTTTATAGACTTATCAAAGTCTTTATGACAATTTATTCATGTGTGGTTTGGTGATGCGTTGGCTTACGAATTGAAAACTACAATGCAAGAGCTTGTTGAGAGGCTTTTAGGAGCCCGGACGAAACTGTTAACTGTGTCCAAGCCCCACTTGAATTGTCTGAGTTTTTGCCGGACAAACCTTAAAGGGGCATTAAGAGATGTGGTGGAGGCAGCGCCCTCAATTACAAAAATATATGATAAAAACTGGGATATGTTTATTTTTACAATTGTATTACATGTATGAACTTACACCTATAAGGATTAAGAAAAATCAGCACATATACCGCGACAACAATACTCGATCGATTTTAACAAACAATTAAGGTGTCAAAATCACCGTAATTAAATTTTCCGTCTCCATGTAATTTCATTTTTAGAATATGAGTAACAATTTTAAAATTATAGGTGCTTTTACAACAGCCGAGTTACTTTTTTTGCTGTCTTTAGATAATAGTGCATGATAAACTTACGCTTGGTCCGTTGTTGTTCTTGTGTGTTTGGTCCCTCGTCTCCGCCATGCGAGTACTTCACCAAAGGCACGTCATAAAAGTACGGGAACGTGATGCTAACTTCTTTGATGCGTGACTAGACTGGGTACCCGCGTCCCTCTATATGGCCGCCATCTTTAAAAATGGCGGACCAAATATTTGAGCACCCTCGCAGGGGCCGTGTGGAAAATCGGGAAGAGGATCCAGTCTAATGGGTGACCGTCGGATGTTTGTTTGTTTGTTTGTTTGTTTGTTATTAGGCAAAACGACAATATACAAAATACTACATACAAGAAATGCAGGACACAAAAGATATACATGTAATCATGAACACAGACACCAAAATGCCGAGATGCCAGGATAACCCATAAAGTCTGCTAAAAATGCAATTATTTACAATGAGTGTCGATCGTCGCTTGACGATAAACATGGTAGAAATGAGCACAGATATTTTTTTCAGAGGAAATAAAACCCGACGACTACCAGAATCACACATAACAGATGTAGCTTTTTTGACAAATTATTTTGAGACGATCACAAAATGTTACTGGCATCATTTATCTTTATTCCAGTTATTTTTTCAAAGTTAACTTATTGCAAATATCTTTCTTCTTATTTCTTTTGTAGGTTTAAGGATACCTTGATAATTTCATCTAATCACCATGAAGGTGTTTGTCCTTTTTGCCATTGGCATATTTTGGATAGGTAGGTCAATAGACTGAATCATTTCTGTTTTGTTTCGATCTTATCCGCTCTTGTTAGTATTGGCCTTGGCCGTGGGCCGTGGGACATTTTGGTAAAATTATTATTTCCGGGAGTTAACAGTCGGTACATTGATAACAAATCTCCTTTGAACATGTTGAAACTTATGTCCGTTTTTAATATATTAGAAAGTTTATAATATGAAAATACATAATGAATAGAATTGCTTTAATAATTAGCTAATTAGAAATCAGTAATTGGTATCAAAAATCTTAGATTTACATAAAACGAGCAAATTTCTACCCCGCAATTTGAGACCTCATCCATGACAATTGAGTGGATATTTTTAAAGTTACGATGACTTAAGTAGTCAGACCTAACCCAAAAATGGTAGTATTTTTATATTTTTAATTTAACATAAATACAAGCCTTTATACTCCGTTTATCGACCTTTTTGCAGTGACATCAGAGTGTATTCCAATTGACCAGTATAGCAGCGTTTGTAATACAAATAATTGAATGTGCACTTTCGGATGATGCGCGAATGAGGAGTTTGGTCTGTTATCAAGACTGTTATCTCGACCAGTTTAAAAAAAAAAAAGTTCAAAACGTCTTTATTTTTTATATTTTTATTTTTTACAGCTGGTGTAGTAAAAGCAGAGAGTAAGTATTATTACACTTATGCGAATATTATAAAGACTCGGATGTACTGGAATGAATAGAATTAACACGATATACACGATTCACGATATCGAACCCTGTTCGAACACGATCGCTAATGTATCCGGGGGGGGGGGGGGGGGGTTCTCACATTGATATGGTATACGTATGTGCCTGCCTTTTGGGGTGCTTTTTCGCAAAAATTGGTATAGCGATGGGGTGGTTTTCATAAAAGACCAAAGCGCCCAATTGGTATAAATTGGGTGTATTTTGAAGCATTTTTGGACAAAGCGCCCAATTTGTGCAAAATTGGGTGCTTTTCTTACAAAATTGGTATATTGATGGGTGGGAAATTAGCCAAAAAATAGGTATAGGGAAAGTCACATTTTCGAAGTCCGGCAGGCACATCCACGTACGATTTGGGCGAAAGTACCCCCCCCCCCCCCCCCCCCCCCCCACCGGGTAATGTACAGAGTGGTCCAAAAAAAGGTTTACACTTTTTAAGATGCATAATTCTCGAAATGAACGAGACATCTAATAATTGTTTTAATATTATCTTAAACGCTAATCGAACTGTTTTGATCTATTTTATGTATGCATAAAGTAGGCCTATATGTTTACAATGCTAGTCATTGAAAATCAAAATTATGGGATATTTTTAACCTCAATTTTGTCCTTGATTTGCCCAAATAGGGAGTTAAAATTGATGAAAAAATGAAGAACACGCATTGTTACCACATTTTGTGTTGAGTTGGGTGGGGGAAAGGGGGGAGGGGGGGGGGGGGGGCGGGGGTTTATTACAAAACGAATAACATTTTTAAAAATTAAATTGGCCCATCATCTGTATATCGCTTTAATTCAATACAATGACACAGCATCTTTATATTGTCAATTAATTACAGTCATTGTTGATAACTGCGTTGCGGCAACCCAGTTACTCACACAGCCATCTGGAGGATCCTCATCTTGGACGGTACCCAATGCAATATCGGATGGGGTCACATTGAATGCAACAATATCGCCAAATATAGCGCCACCTGTAAAATTCAACGCACAAATATCATTCTCTATCCCGATAACCTACACATGGATGGATGGCAGCGGAAATATTACGGAATGCGTGATAACGCTGTATGTTGTAGAGGTTCCTGGTAAGAATAACATTCGGGGAGTAGGCTATCCTATTTCTGATGTTATAGGCTTTTAACAGATGACGGTGGACACGAACTGCCGTTAATCTTGTTTCAATGTAATAATGGATTTTGATTATATGACCCCATAAAATTCATCACACGTTGGAACTAAATTATTTCATCCTAAAACCACTGTGGATGGCTAACCATCCGCAGTGTCAGTATCATTTTTTGAATTTTAACCGTTAAGCGTTCGTCCCATTCACTTGATCACGTAACCTCGTTCGCATATTTGAACCTGAATATTCGTGAATACGCCCGTGTCCAGCGTCGTCTGGCTGTTAAGACACTCAAGAAGACACCCTCCTTTCAGAGTTTATCCATAGTGTAAGATAGCATGGAATTTGCCTAACACAAAATCTTCTATTTGCGGATTAAAGAATTATACAGCTTTATTCCGTAATGGGCTCTTGACACTAAACTAACTTATGAATATCTTACACCAAGGATATACCCTTTTCAGCCTCGCTCTCTCTGGGTGACCCCTTTTTTCTCAAATAACTTCTCTCACTGAATGCCACTGCGTCCTAAAAGGGCAGGCCTTACATCTGTTTCCATTTCATATGTGAGTGCCAGCCTTACACCTGTGTCTTTTTAATTTGAGTGACAGCCTTACATCTGTATCTATTTAATATTTGAGTGGCAGCCTTATATCTAATTCCATTTCATATTAGAGTGTCAGACTTACATCTGTATCTATTTAATATTTGAGTGGCAGCCTTATATCTATTTCCATTTCATATTAGAGTGTCAGACTTACATCTGTATCTATTTCATATTTGAGTGTCAGCCTTACATGCATCCATCTCATATTTCAGTGCGTCCCGAACCGAATCGATGCATTACCGTGCATTTCTTTTAAAAAGGTTGATTGTCTTCCAATCAACTCGATCAAAAATAATAACAATTATCATCGTTTTGTGCCATCTTTACCACTCTTTAAAGTGCTTCATGTTCACGAAGCAATCAAAATTAATATTCATATCGTAAAAGAAAACACTTCTGATGTACTCATGTTCTGTTTACAATTTATTTCAGCCATAACGGTTGAGAACTGTCCTCAAACAGGTGTTTCATTCAGTCTTGTTGGCTCTGAGGTTGAATTGACATGGATAGAACCCACGGCAGTATTCACCACAACGGGAGAGGAATTGGAACCAACAAAATTTGGGTCGGCGATATCTCCTGGTTTTCTGGCCAGCTCCCCGGCAACTTATACAGTGATATACTTTTGGACTGATGGTGGCAGTAATACAGAACAATGCACAGTAACACTACAAGTTGTAGCACCACCAGGTAATATTAGCTGTAATCAAAATCGTTATAAGGTTATACACTTTCCACTCGGCAGGCGTCTGCTGACGACATTCCAAAATTTCACAAAAGGTTTCAAAAATGTCACAATAAGTTTGGAATCACCATGAGAAATGCAATACAATACGTACAAACATGCCTAGTTTTGGTTCAGTAATTCTTGAGATAAACTTAAGTATAGGGTGTTCAGTAATTGATGTCCCACCCCGCCTGAGGCAATATTGGTCATTACTGGAGTAGAGAAGGGAATGTGTAAACAAACCATGTTTAATAGGCTGCCTGAATGCTACATCTTGCTAGTGGCATTTAAAGCATCAAAATCGACATAGTTTTCGTGTTTTTATGCGTATTTTTGTAAATCAGCAGAAATTAATTATACCTGTACTTCCGGAAGTTGACACATTTTGACCCCTAGTGACCCTTTCTTGACCTTTGACCTAGTTATGATAATTGACTTTTTTGCTTAGCTTATTAATGCGCACAAAAGGAAACAAGTCCGGTCAAAATCGGAGCATGTCTTAAATTTTACCCCTGTAAAGGTCAATGACCCCTAGTGACCCCTTCTTGACCTTTGACCTGGTTATGATTTTTTTCAATTTTTTTTTATCAAACCTAACAATTTGAAACAAATCCGATCCTATTTGAAGCATGTCTTGAAATTATGTGTAAGGATTTCAATGGGTGGGACATCAATTACTGAACACCCTATAGTTGGGAAAGGTTTTTGAAACATCTGTTTTGTATATGGTAAAGCTAATACGCGTGGAAAGGGTTAATGCCTGCATTACAGTTGTTTGGGGGTTTCTATGAAAAACCTTGGAATTTTCCTGTGGTACCAAAAGAGCGGCGCAACCCCGAAAAAAATGAAGGCGATTAATGTAAAAGTGATCAAATTGTAATTAAAAATTAGTAATCTAATTTATTGATATGCAAATTAAAGTTTGAAAAATAACCCAACAACAAAACAAACACAAAAATTATGTTGATACTCGGGAATAATAATAAAATAAATACATATTCCAAACGAAATTGTGCATGTATTTTTTATCGTGTATAATGATAATGATGGTTTCATATGGTTGAAATCAGACCTACATGTATCATGATATAACTTTTATAATACGTAAACATATTCATATCATTCGATGGGTGGATACTACATGTGATATAACATATTTGGACTAGTTACCCAATATTTCACAGTGGTACCAAATTTGTAGCAATCACATGTTTCAGTTTTCAGTTATTGCTCTAGAAAATGTGGAGGTATCAATCTAAATCAACATCAATAGAGCATCACCCCAAACCGTAGTCGTCAATGTAACACTTCAATGAATGACCTGTTTTGTTGAATTTGGCACATTAAGACTGAGACCTCCACACATCCACCACAAGCAAGTGGCTCTGCATTGAAATAAGTAATGGCTGCAAATGGTACCATTGAGAAGATGAACACATCAGCTCTCCATTGATATGTAACACAGTATGTGTACACATCTCAAATACTATCACACTCTCAGCTATTCACTATTTGTATGTCCGATCTAATTACAGCAATAACCGTTAGCAATTGTTACCAATCTACCAGCATGACGCTACCATTTGACTATCTATCCGGGGGTACATTGGAGTTATCATGGACAGAACCTACAGCAACACTGACATCAACAGGGGAACTCCTTGTCCCGTCCATATCTGGGTCTATATCACCAGGGGAATTGGTCGACTCTCCAGGAACCTATACGATAACTTACCTCTGGACCGACGGGGGTAGCTCTCTTAGTATAGAACAATGTACAATATCGCTAGTTGTTGAAGAACCACCCGGTAAGGTGTTTTTTATTGCCTCCCTATCCTCTAGGTTGGGTGATTATGCTACTCAGCATTCATGATTCTGTTCATCTGATTTCCGCATTAACTGATCAATCCCAGTTCAGACGATTTCTTAGTCGGATGGGCAGGTTATTGTTTTGATGTGGGAGTTTGAGCTTGCTCCTCGTATCCGATCCCTCTGGCGCTACGAATGTGCACCTGAATAGTCGCTACTTGCTAACTACTTTCGAGATAATCAAGAGGAATTGGTTATGTGGTTATTCCAATGACAATACAGAATGACTTTGTCGTCCAATCGAGAACCTTTCCCGTAAATTATCAAAGGTTTCTTGTTATGACAACAGATAAAGTGTCTGTACCCTTCAAATGATATTCCATCCTTATTGTTTAACATACCTATATTGTATGTGCTCATCATATTTACGATATTAATGTAAAACTAACTTAAATGTGCGATGGGAATGAAACAAGGTACGTGTTAATATAGCCAGTTATTGACTATATTCGCGACTCTAACCTATTTGTTTTCCTTTTAGCTATAACTGTTATGAATTGTGATGAATCCCCCATGGTATACACTCTGCCATCTGACAATAGATCAGGAGGAGCGGTGCAAGTATCTTGGATAGAACCTACAGCAGTATTAGCATCAACGGGACAGACATTGCAGCCGATGCGGTTTGGGAATGCCCCGCATTTCACGACCAGTGTCGCTTCGACATTTAGAGTTACGTACACGTGGACCGAGGGTAGCCTCACAGAACTATGTGCAATAACAATACAAGTTGTAGCATCCCCGGGTAAGATTTGTTTGTTTTTCATCATTTGTAACTTCCTTCTGAAATTCCCAATCTGTTATGAAGGGGGTTGTTATCCCATAAATCATTAAAAGTATCGAGCTCTGTGATTTTTAAACTATTATTAATGCGATATATATATATGAATAGTATACATTTTAGGAAAGGAATTTCATTTTTGGTATCAAAATTCACTAAAAATGCGGATACCAAAGAATAACGTTTTTGGCTTAACAATTGCTGCAAACTTAGCAAAATCAGTTTTGGTAAATAAACTGCTGAAATTGCACTAAAATCGTCTAAAGACACTTCTCAGGATCTAATCAACCTTTTGAGAATGGGGTTATGGAATTAATAAAATACCTTAAAAGTCACCACAGTACACCAGTGTGAATTTGCCAGGTTTTGTAATCTAACCAGTATCTAACATCTCTCTTAATCCAGTCACGGTTTTTAATTGTGACGAAGTCCCGATGGTATTCACACTGCCATATGGAATAGGAGGCATTGTGGAGGTCACGTGGACAGAACCGACGGCAATTCTTACTGACGCACCTGGCAACCCTATTCTGGTACCCACGGGAGATATTTTATCTTCACCCCTTTATGCAAATACATCGGAAACTTTTCAAGTAGAATATACATGGACTGATGGAATGGGATATTCAACCACATGTATTATAACATTGCAAGTGGTACCACCTCCTATAGGTATGTAATACGATATGGAAAGAGACCATTTTGATGAAGCCCTTAAAGGTATATTATGTGATCTTTCCAGGGAACGCCCTCATCATCGAAAAAAAATTGAAAGCAGATTTTCTTGCAGATTTACATTTCTGATCATAAATCGTACATACATTCCAAGTTACAGGGCGATACGATTCTTAATTACTTCAAAATCATGGTTTTAGAGTGAAAATAAACTGTCGGATTACCGACAACTTATTTTACTCTAGTCTAAATTCACTCTAAAACCATGATTTTGAGGTAATTAGGAATCGTATCGCTCTATAACTTGGGATGTATGTACGATTTATGATCAGAAATGTAAATCTGCAAGAAAATCTACTTTCTAAAAAAAAAATCATGAATAGAGGGCGCTCCCTGGAAAAGATCACATAATATGCCTTTAAGTCAGGAAGTACCGTTACATTTACTATCTATGAGTACTATATATACACACTTGATTACTTCACAACAGACGTGTTGAATAAAAGATTATTGTTGATGGTGGATTTCAAGAAAGATAAAAGAAGAAGATTAATTTACAATGGTATGTGTTTTATATTAATTAACACTGCAAACCTACAAATGCTTTTGTCTTAGGGGTGACTTCAAAACTCAACCGCTAACTGACCGGCGGTTTAGTGCGATTGGACCGCTAAGTATTGTTTGGAACAATAGAAACCGGTTCCAACCGCACAGAACCGGGCGGAACCGGCGGTCAACCGGCGGTTGAGTTTTTGAAGTCATCCCTTACAATCCCTTTGGCGGGCTTGGCGCAGAAAGCAAAGTGACAGCTTTCATTGTAGAGTATAGTTATAGCTGCTATTCGTTTGTTCTTTAAACCATTGAGCGCGTCAATTTTGTTGCAAAAAAAGCATTTATTGACCTCAAAGGGATTCGATTAAAGAAGATTTCTTGTTTAGTCCAGCATGCTTTTTAGCACCACTACAGCGCCAACAGAGCTTTCCCCCAAAACAAAAAGTGCAATGCACAGATAGGCATAACCTTAAAAAATAAGTTTTTCACAAAATAAAAGGTCTTTAAGAAAAGCGAGAGAGGACTGAATTGAAGTCACATCAATTGTACTACTTGCTTAAAGACCCTCGTTTAACAACATCATATATGCATTTCATTGCAATGTAAGTGGGAACCAGTAGACACAGGTGACAGAAACCAGTGGTCATGTGATGAATATAGCATGCTGGACGGCACAAGCAATCTGCTTTGGATATTGAATATAATTTGCCTTGTGTACGCTTGCCTCCTTCCGTCGTACAATGACGAAACAAAAGACAGATAGACAAGCAAGGGATTCGGACCTCCCTCTGTGTACGCCCTTATTCCCAGCTTTCTGCCTAAACACCAATCCATTTTCGAAACCATCAATCACTTAACTTTCTGTATCTGTTTATGTAATAAATTGTTCTTTTGACGAATCCAATAAATCGTACTTACTAGTTACGTTTCGACTCCTTACTGAGCTGGAGTCTTCATCTGACTGGCAACCTTCTGATTTGTCCTATTGGTTTTATAGGCACGATTCTCACCGATAGAGGGCGGAAAAAAAGATAAAAGAAAAAGAAAAAAAATGTATCTGTTTATGTTTATGTTATGTACCCCACTATATTAATCAGACGCTGAGAACCCGAAAATATTAGGATTACCTATGGACATAATGATTGATACTACATCAAATGAAGAAGTAGTAACGTGGGTAGCTCCTTCTGCTAGCGATAATTCCGGGACGGTAACTTTGTCAGCCACTCATCAGTCGGGATCCATATTTCCACTAGGCACCACTATAGTGAGGTATACAGCAATGGATCAAAGTGGAAATACTGCTACAGGCTCGTTCAATGTCATAATTCAAGGTAAACCACCCCTTATTCCAGTATCGGACGATAGTAGTACGGTCCAGAATCTAGGACCTAACGTACACTTTTCAGATAAGGATTGTAGCTCTAAATCGGTGGAAACAGTGAAATCTTGTAGTTAACTAATACATACCTAATATTGAGGAAACAACCTACAAATGCCAATTATAAAACATTTAGGTACATTTTAACCACTTTGTACATTTTCTAGGACTTTAAAATTAGACTTCCTAGACTTACCGACATTCACATCGCTCTTATGATTGAGATCCACAAAGAGTTTATAAATTAATAATGATAATTATGATATAAACGCTCAGGCGGTACCCAAATACATATGCCAGCAAAATAACAATAGCAATGCAACATAGTATTTTTTATTCTTGTTACCAACATTCAGGAAGAATTGTTTGATCTTTTCTTTTTAGAAAGCAATCCGAAACCATTAAACATGTTAAACAAAACGAGAGTTAATAAATTAAATAGGTCCAATGGAATTAAAATAGAATAATGGTGCCACATAATGCATGAAACCGCACACTATTGTCAAAGAACGACTCAAACCATAGATTATCAAGACGGTGATGGACAAGTATGTATTTTCTTTAGTAGATATGTATTTTCGGACCAAGGTCGCTCAATGTCGTAGACGCTGTGTTTTTCAAGTACACGTTGGTTTGTTTTTGTATCCGTATGTCAAAATGCTTATTTGTCATTTTTTTACAGATATTGAGTTTCCCATGATATCAGGCGTACCGGAAGATATAATACTTAGCTCAACGTTAAATGATATTGAAGTATTTTGGACAGAACCTTCTGCAAGCGACAATTCAGGGATTGTGACCTTGTCAGCTGACTATACCTCAGGATCCCGTTTTCCACTTGGTATAACGACGGTGATTTATACAGCTATTGACCCAATTGGGAATACGGAAACCGCATCATTTACAATCAACATTCAAGGTATATCGCCTTTCACCTTAAAATGAGTATAATGAAACGAATTAAGAAAGAGTTTTTAATGAATTAAATAATGTAGGCCTATGTCATAACAATATAACGAAATACCTCAGCAACTTTATGCTGATACCCTCGCTCTTAATTTTGTTTTGCAATAATATTGCAGGTTGTTTAAATAAAGTAATTTATGTTTAACGGTGCCATTTAAATGAGAACCCCAAAATTGGCTTCATTTTAGATATAGCAGCGCCAGAATGTTCCAACATACCCGATGATATTATCCGTGACACCGACCCTGGCCAACCCACAGCTGTAGTCAACTGGACACCTCCAACGTTCACAGACAATTCTGGTGTATTAACGACGTCATCAGATCATGTTCCTGGAGATTCCTTTCCTATTGGGAGAACTGAGGTTATGTACAATGCAATTGATGCTACAGGATTGATCAGCATGTGTGGTTTTAATATCGATATACAAGGTGGGAAAGATTTTGTTGTTGTTCATGTATGATAATGATTCAGATTGTTTGTTCCCTGAATGGGAGAGATGGGGCTCAACTCGGAAGTGACCCGGTTGTGTAAGGGACGCACCATTTGATTTTCAGGGGGGGGGGGGGGGCATGGAAGTTGGGGTCGGGCGGAATTTTTTTTTTTTCGCCACCGAAGTAGCGACATTATTTTTTTAACAACATTATTTTTTTGCCGCCAAAGGCGGCAATTATTTTATTTTTTTAGGCAATGGCGGCAAGGTGTTTTTTTTTAGGTTTTACTGTTTTTCTTTACATTAAGTTGGGCCTTTTGGGTGAGTCATCTTTTTTTAGTTTTTACTCAGCAGTGGGTCATCTTTTTTTTCTTTCCTGGTTGGTGGGCAAAGTTGTTTTTTCCTGGATAGTGGGCAAAGGTTTTTTTTTAAAAACTTCCATGCCCCCCTGAGTATCTAATGGTGCGTCCCTAAAGTGCAATCGATTCAATGGAATCAGATTAAGCGAAGCAAAGTAATATTTAACGGTGCCAATATAAATGAGATATTTGTTTCATTGTTAGATGGAGCAGCGCCAGAATGTTCCAACATACCGGATGATATTTTCCGAGATACCGACCCTGGCCAACCAACAGCTGTAGTCAATTGGACGCCCCCAACGTTCACAGACAATTCTGGTGTGTTAACGACGTCATCAGATTATGTTCCTGGAGATTCCTTTCCTATTGGGAGAACTGTGGTTATGTACAGTGCAATCGACCCTACAGGATTGACCAACATGTGTGGGTTTAATATCGATATACAAGGTGAGAAAGAGGTGGTTGGTCATGTATAATTCAAATTATTTGCGGGAGTGGCACTCAACTTTGAAGGTAACGGAGAATATCGGACGGCAACTAAATATTAGCAGCGGTCATTCAGTGAGAATGTTTACACATTTAGTCCCTAATTTAGACCCAAAGGTTGCGGCCACTGGTTGAATTTGGCGAACACACAACAGATATAGTAGTATGTTGCAAGCTTCCCACATTAACGTGACAGATCACCTGCCGTAACATGTTTGTCAACTTATCATCCAAAAAACCAGTTTTGCCTCACAGAAGTGAATTTTCTTCCATTTTTCGTATTTTATTTTTCCAAAGATATTCGCAGAAAAGGTTTTAATATACATTATCTTTAGGTAGGTATGGGATTGATTATGGATTTTATGCAGTAAATAACCCATCAATGTATGTGGGACATCCGTGGTATAATAGGTCAATGTACTTATTGCTCTAGATGGGGCACATATACGCCCTATGATGATGGGGCTGGTTCGCCAATAGGGATTAATATACATGTAGTTATGATTTTGCCTAATTTCAAAATTGTAATTTTTCTCTTACAGGATAATTGTAATTATAAAATAGTTTAAGGAATGGAGAAACACTAATATTAGAGGAAAATATTCAAAAATGTGGAATTTCTTATTACTTTAAAATTCTGAACGAGTTTGTTCCGCAAAAGTGCCCCACCCCTATATTATGGACCCCTAAATTTTATTTTGGATAAAATAACGAAGAATAACGAATCTATTTGTATTGGATATTTACTTTGTGTAGCCTAATTCTGAGCCTAGGGCGATCTTGCCCAGGCCTATGGGATAACCAACTTCGTCGTCGGGCAAGTTCGCCCTTTTGAGACACTTGTCTTTATAATTTACTCTTGCCTTTACAATAAGGCCTAGAGTTCTAAGATCATGGTCGTATGTAGCCAAGAAATCAATCTTTCACATGATATCAATATGTCTATTCAATCTTTAAAATTCGCGTTTCTAGACCTCTTCAAATGAAAACGGGGCGCACACTCCCACCTCTCCGCTACGCTTGCCTCATTGCGTCGCACAATGATTGCCGAAATACAGATAGACACGCAGGGGATTCGGACCTCCCTCTGTGTACGCCACGTACTCCAAGCTTCCTGTCTAAATATCTAATCCATTTTCGAAACCATCGATCACTTAACTTTCTATGTCTGTTTATGTACCCACTATATTATCCAGACACTGAGAATCCAATAATATTAGGATTACCTATGGACATAACGGTTGATACTACATCAAATGAAGAAGTAGTAACGTGGGTAGCTCCTTCTGCTAGCGATAATTCCGGGACGGTAACTTTGTCAGCCACTCATCAGTCGGGATTCAGGTTTCCACTAGGCACCACCATAGTGAGGTATACAGCAATGGATCAAAGTGGAAATACTGCCACAGGCTCGTTCAATGTCATAATTCAAGGTAAACCACCAAATATTTGGTCCCACACCACCGAATATTTATGTCCCCCATTTATATTCATGTTAATATGTCTGAAGTTCAGAGCAAACTGGTTCTTTCAATGATTGTTTTTATTGAAGATCAAAATTTCGTCTGCCTAATGTCAATCACTTTTCTTTTTCTTTTCTTTTTTTCTTTGGGGGGGGGGGGGGGGGGGGGGGGTTGACGGATCGGAATTAGCAATGATTAGTGTACTTTAGGTCCCAGATACTGGTGTACTAGTATCGTACGATACTGGCACATGACATTTGCCAGTATCGCTCGATATTGGTACAATTGTATTTTTCCAGCATCGGGCGATACTGGTACATGCTACCAGTAGTGGTTTGTCCGAGCTCAGCAAGATATGGAGATCAAACCTACCAAGATCAACACAAATTAAGCAATTCCAAGCTACAGTGGAAAGTGTTCTTCTCTATGGCTCAGAAACATAGACAGTAACAACTAAAGTTCGTAAGCTATTGGGTGGATGTTACACCAGGCTTCTTAGATCAGCCCTTGATATGAGTTGGATGTCAAACATCACCAACAAAGAATTCTGAGGTGATCTTCCTATAGTAAGTGAAAGAATCGAGAAGAAACGACTACAATTGTTTGCTGGACACTGTGTCAGACGTTCTGGGGATGTGGTATCAGATCTAGTTCTATGGAAACCAACAGGGGAAACCATTTCATGGGAAAAGAAATGCTGGACGTCCGATTTTAAGCTATGTTGATATCCTATGTCAGGACACTGGACAAACACCCGCTGAGATGAAGACCTGCATGGAAGAACCATCGTTTAAGTCCGACAGATGTCGCCGGAGTGAGTGAGTGAGTCATCGAACGATACTGGCGGGGATACTTGTACATAACTGTGTTCCAGTATCGGGTGATACTATACTAGAACATTTGACATGTGCCAGTATCGTTCGATACTGGAACAATGACTTTGAACCAGTATCGAACGACTGTTCCAGTATCGGATGATACTAGTACGGTCCAGAATCTAGGACTTATTTTCAGATAAGGATTGTAGCTCTAAATCGGTGGAAACAGTGAAATCTTGTAGTAAAATAACAATCTTGTAGTAAAATAACAACCTACAAATGCCAATTATTCAGATGAGGATTGTAGCTCTAAATCGATGGAAACAGTGAAATATTGTAGTAAAATAACAATCTTGTAGTCAAATAACAAACCTACAAATGCCAATTATAAAACATTTAGGTACATTTACACCACTTTGTACCTTTTCTAGGACTTACCGACATTCACATGGCTCTTATGATTGAGGTCCACAAATGGCGGTACCTAAATACATATGCAAAAAAAAAAAATAGCAATGCAACATAGTATTCTTGTTACCAACATTCAGAACAATTCGTTTTGTCATCCCTATTTAGAAAGCAATCTGAAACAATTAAACCAAACGAGAGTTAATCAAATTAAATAGGTCCAATGGAATTTTAATTCCATTCTTTTTTTGTTTTCTTCCAGTATTTAAAAATACTGGAAGAAATCAAAATAGAATAAAGGTGCTACATAATCCATGAAACCGCACACTATTGTCAAAGAACGACTCAAACCATATATTATTATCAAGACGGTGATGGACAAGTAGGTATTTTGTTTGGAAGATATGTATGTTTCGGACCAAGGTCGCTCAATGTCGTAGACGCTGTGTTTTTCAAGTACATGTTGGTTTGTTGTTGTATCCGTATGTCAAAATGCTATATATACATCTTATTTGTCATTTTTACAGATATTGAGTTTCCCACAATATCAGGCGTACCGGAAGATATAATACTTAGCTCAACGTCAAACGATATTGAAGTATTTTGGACAGAACCTTCTGCAAGTGACAATTCAGGGATTGTGACCTTGTCATCTGACTATGCTTCAGGATCCCGTTTTCCACTTGGTATAACGACGGTGATTTATACAGCTATTGACCCAATTGGGAATACGGAAACTGCATCATTTACAATCAACATTCAAGGTATATCGTATAATGAAACGAATTAAGAAAGAGTTTTGAATTAAACGGTATGATGGTACCCTCGCACTTAATTTTGTTTTTGCAATAATATTGTAGGTTGTTTAAATAAAGTAATTCATGTTTAACGGTGCCATTTTAAATGAGAATCTCAAAATTGGCTTCATTTTAGATATAGCAGCGCCAGAATGTTCCAACATACCCGATGATATTATCCAAGACACCGACCCTGGCCAACCCACAGCTGTAGTCAACTGGACGCCTCCAAAGTTCACAGACAATTCTGGTGTATTAACGACGTCATCAGATTATGTTCCTGGAGATTCCTTTCCTATTGGGAGAACTGAGGTTATGTACAGTGCTATCGACCCTACAGGATTGACCAACATGTGTGGGTTTAATATCGATATACAAGGTGAGAAAGAGGTTGTTGGTCATGTATAATTCAAATTCTTTCCGGGAGTGGCACTCAACTTTGAAGGTAACGGAAAAAATCGGACGGCAACTAGCTAAATATTAGCAGCGGTCATTCAGTGAGAAGGTTTACACATTTAGTCCCCAATTTAGACCGCTAAAGGGGTCTTGCGGCCACTGGTTGAATTTGGCGAACACAACACACAATAGATACAGTAATATGTTGCAAGATTTCCACATTAACATGACAGATCACCGTAACATGTTTGTCAACTTATCATCCAAAAAAGAGTTTTGCATGATAATGATTCAGATTGTTTGTTCCCGGAATGGGAGGGATGGGGCTCAACTTGGAAGTGACCGTGGTCGTGTACAGTTCAATCGATTCAATGGAATCAGCTTCAGCAAAGCAAAGTAATATTAATTTTAACGGTGCCATTATAAATGAGAAATTTGTTTCATTGTTAGATGGAGCAGCGCCAGAATGTTTCAATATACCTGATGATATTATCCGAGACACCGACCCTGGCCAACCAACAGCTGTAGTCAATTGGACGCCCCCAACGTTCACAGACAATTCTGGTGTGTTAACGACGTCATCAGATTATGTTCCTGGAGATTCCTTTCCTATTGGGAGAACTGAGGTTATGTACAGTGCAATCGATCCTACAGGATTGACTATCATGTGTGGGTTTAATATCGATATACAAGGTGAGAAAGAGGTTGTTTAGTCATGTATAATTCAAATTCTTTCCGGGAGTGGCACTCAACTTTGAAGGTAACGGAGAAAATCGGACGGTAACTGAATATTAGCAGCGGTCACTCAGTGAGAAGGTTTACACATTTAATCCCAAAAGGGGTCTTGCAGTCATATTCCAACATTCTATCCACCCCCGTTACAAGACGCCTTGATTTAGAAAATCATATTAGTGGTCATTCAGTGAGATAACATCGAATCCCCAATTTAGTCCCCAAAAGCGGTCATACAGTCAGATTCCAATATTCTGTCCACCCTTTACAATGACGCCTTGATTTAGAAAATGTTATTACACACAATACAGATAAATTCTCTAAGGATTATTTATTCATATAACGGTTTTTATAGGTGGTTATTTTTTTAGTCAAAAAGCTATCAATTTGATAACTTGTTTGTTCAAACAATTCTTTTATTTATAATTTGGTGGAAACCCCCCAATTATGTCAGACCAATCTAGCTTCCTTAAACGATTAGTCCGCCTATTTCGTCATCTTGTCTTTCAACTGCATTGTTGTATTGTTATGTAGCCCATTTACTCATCACCTCATCGCATTATTTTGACAGATATTGAAGCTCCCTTAATATTCGACGTACCGGAAGATATAGCACTCAACACAACGTCAAACGAAATTGAAGTACTTTGGACAGAACCTTCTGCAAGTGACAATTCAGGGATTGTGACCTTGTCATCTGACTATACCTCAGGATCCCGATTTCCAATTGGTATAACGACGGTGGTTTATACAGCTATAGACCCAGCCGGGAATACGGTCACTGCGTCATTCATAATCAACATTCAAGGTATATTGCTTTTCACCTAATAAGTATGAAACGGATAAAGAGGGATTTTCCTAATAATTTATGGCAATAACAATACCACTAAATACCTTTGCAACGTTATGGTGGTACCCCCGCTCATAATTTAATTAAGCAATAACTGCAGGTTGTTTATCGAATCCGTTAAGCAAAATAAGTATTTTTTAACGTTGCCATTTTTAATGAGAATCTCAAAATTTGTTTCATTTTAGATGTAGCAGCGCCACAATGTTCCAACATACCCAATGATATTACTCGTGACACCGACCCTGGCACACCAACAGCTGTAGTGAATTGGACGCCTGCAACGTTCACAGACAATTCTGGTGTGCTAACGACGTCATCAGATTATGTTCCTGGAGATTCCTTTCCTATTGGGAGAACTGAGGTTGTGTACAGTGCAATCGATTCTACAGGATTGACCAATATGTGTGGGTTTAATATCGATATACAAGGTGAGAAAGAGGGTTTTGTTCCTGTATGATAATACCATATTATTGATTGACTTTTAACGATTGGTCAGTAATGTTAGCAATGTTTGTGCCGCCCATTTTTTGATATCACATTTAATGTTGTTGTATTTGCTGTAACAATTTGACCTACCAACATACCCTCCGTGAAATATCCGTCCGTCTGTGTTATATACATGTTTCGTCTTCACCTTATTATATTTTGAGTTCCTTCATTGTATTCTTTAATCCCATATTAACAGATATTGAGAACCCCGTAATATTGGACGTACCGGATAATATAATACTTAACACAACGTCAAACACAACTGAAGTACTTTGGACAGAACCTTCTGCAAGTGACAATTCTGGGATTTTTACTTTGACATCGGGTTATGTTTCCGGATCCCGTTTTCCACTTGGTATAACGACCGTGGTTTATACAGCTATAGACCCAACAGGAAATACAGCCACAGTCACATTCATAATCAACATCCAAGGTAAATTTTCGAAATTTGATTTTTAACCACTGTTTAGAGGACCGAAACCGAAAAAGTCGCAGTTTAAGGGGGAAGTAGGGGTTGAGAGGTTTTATATTAGGGATTTTTGTTATTTTGGCAATAAATCACAGCCCAGAGAGTTAGCTTTCTTTTGCTTTAAAAATGAATAAAATCGGATATTCCTCTGCAAAGTTATGATACATTTTTCGCGTCGAAGTCCGTCGCGAATTCGAAAATTTCGTATTATTAACGCATGTATTTAATTCTTATGTATTCTATTGTTTTAGGTATCTCATTTCTGGTCAAAAATGTCATATTTTATTTGATTACTCCAATAATTAATGCATTTAGTGTTCTAGGATGCCTTAAATAAGTGAAAACTTCATTTTTAAATCAAATTTAGTTAAATTTATACAAAAAATGACGATTAATTACCTTTAATGAGTATCAATTATTCGTATTTACTAATAACCCGACCTTTAATTGACGATATCTCCGTAACTAATTTCGACCATTTTGCGACCGTGCGCGCAGAATATCTGGAAAACTAAAGGGGCAAGGACCTTTAAATTTGGCCAGAATACTGTTAATAAGATAAGCCTTAAAATGAAGTGGAATGGAGACTATAACCCTATGAGAACATATTGTTTTACATCTTCGTAATTTTTTTTTTTTTTTTCTTCTGGTGAACACAAAATCAAATACTTACCTACCCTAGTTAATAGTGTCCAATTGCTTAGATTCTAGTTTTTCCTATAGCCTTATCAATCAGCTTTCATTTACTCTTTGTCCCAATACTCTACGATAAATAGTTTTTGAGATATCCTGCACGCAAGGTGTCCTCGTAGTAAAAAAGATGATCCAAGATGGCCGCCATTTCCATGGCAACGGGTCACATGACCGACCAAGTAGCGATATTTTTCTAACCTACAACACTTAAGGTTTAAGTACATACCCAATTAACATTAACAGTAACTTTAAAATTTGAGAAAAAATAGTTTTAGTAAAATGTGCTCTCAACCCCTACTTCCCCCTTAAAGTTACAAAAAAAGGAAAAATATCTCAATAAGTGTGTAATATTTTGTTAAATTTGGTCTTAATTGAAGATATACATATTTATATATACAAGTTATAGTTATCTTATGAATGCCGCACACGCGCCAAAGAAATTTTAGGCATGGATATTAAAAACCATTGATGTGCCACAAAGACAACATAATTTAGCTTTCATTTAAAAAAGAATTGTATTCGAACAATGCGTCATGACGCTAAATAATTTTAGTGGAACCCGGTATTTTAAAGCCAATCCACGGAATGGTAATAGCACACAGTATTGTTGGGTGATTGATATGCAAATTAATGAGTTAAAAACATGAAAAGGCACATTGATGTTGGATACCAAATCTTAAAATTACTGCAAATTAATAGAACTGTGGATTTATGAGTAATAAAGCCTCAATGCAAGAAAGAAAAGTGAAAAGAGGCATCTTAGCTGATTCAAAAAGCGAACCTGATTAAGGAATGGCTTGATATCCCATGGAAAGGCTTCAAACTTTGTGGGTTTACTATCGAGTGTAATATGATAATGCAATGGTCGATTTTCTCTTTTTAATGAAGCCAAATTATAGGTCTTTAGAGTGCGCCCATTGGTTTTGAATATGCATGCCTAATTCTTTAGTGCCACCTTTGTGAAAAAAGTGTCCGTTCTTTCTGACTCAATTGCAACCTGTATATATATTTTATAACAAAGACGATAAAACAACACATGGGAATAAATTAATGAAAGTAGTATGTATTAATGTCTTCTGTTCTCTTTAAACCTTTCATGGTGAGCAAAGTTTGATGCATTTTTTTTACCAGTGTTACGTAATCACTTATATCTTGTCGGTATTCTTGAATTTACAGCCGCGTATGGACCTCAGTGCACAGACGTCCCCGATGACGTCACCCAAAACTCCGACCCTGGACTACCAACAGCTGTAGTCAATTGGGCGCCACCAACGTTCTGGGATATTTCCGGGGTCTTTACGACGACATCGAATTATGATCCAGGATATTCCTTCCCGCTTGGGAGAACTGTGGTTGTGTACAGTGCAGCAAATGGCGAAGGGATAACGAACATGTGCACATTTAACATTATAGTATTAGGTAAAACAAAACTTTTAAGTATTATTTTGTGAATTGCTATACGTGTCGCAATTATATGATTATTGACCTAATAGGTAAAAATAGAAACCCCTTGTTGTTAAATGTTAATTCGATCAATTTATGTTCAGCTCATTTTTTATAATTAATTGAATCAATGCCATGTATGAACAGGTTTATATAGTTAGGTGTTACCTTAATTATATTTCTTTCGAATAGGTTATTCCAAACAAGTGAAATGGGCATTTAAGTGGTGAAGGGGGGGGGGGGGGGGGCGATCGCCCCCCTCCCCCCCCCCGGACACCTAAAATGGGGACGGCGAAGCGGGAAAATGGGGACGAGAAGAAGGGGAGAAAAGAGAGAAAGAAAGGGGAAGGAGAGGGAGAAAGAGAAGAGAAAGGGGGAGGAGAGGGAGAAAGAGAAGGGAAAGGGGAAGGAGCGGGAGAAAGAGAAGGGGAAGGGGAAGGAGAACGGAAAGAGAAGAGAAATGGGGACGAGAAATTGTTCATGTAGTACATTTACTGTGTGATTTTTTTTTGACTGCGATTTTTTTTTGAACTGTGCGAAATTTTGTGCTAAAATGGGGACGGAGAAGCTAAAAAATGGGGACGAGAAATTTGTACTGTGCGATTTGTTTTGACTGTGATGCGATTTATTTTGACTATGCGATTTTTTTTGGGACTGTGCGAATTTTTTTGACATCTAACCCCCCCCCCCCCCCCCCCCCCCCCCTTCCTACGCGCCTGGCATAAACCATGATGGGGTGGTGTTAACAGTTTTAGAATATGATTGTACGATGATGCGTTTCCATGTAGAATAGAAATAACCACGTGAAAATGGGCCAAAATCGCGGTATACCCGCCTTTGATGATGATCGAAACTTAATCATCTTTTTCAGATGTGGATGAGTGCGATACAAATAACGACAAATGTGATGCGAATGCCAATTGTACCAACACTGAAGGTAGCTATAACTGTACATGTAACGATGGATATATAGGAGATGGATTTAATTGTACAGGTATGTATGCATTCCTAAGCTAAATGATACTCAGAATAGGCTCATAGCATACAAATATAGTATACCTAAGAGTGTGATCGTACAAACTATATCACGAGGTTAAATTTTGATTTTTCCGGTACACGAGGCGATGCCGAGTGTAATGAAACAATTGAAATTGGACTGAGTGATTAAGTTTTACTATTGCATGAACAAAGGGCATTCAATATTTGTTTTATATCTAATAACTCATCATACCTTTCTAGCCATGTGATAGTGTACACATATTGACTGCAATGAGGGACATGGTTCAAATTATAGGCCTAAGGTGATCTCGAAAACCAGACTATGCCCCGAGGCGGAGCCGAGTGGCATAGTCTGTTTTCGAGATCACTGCGGGCCTATGATTTGAACCGTGACCCGAATGAATGCAGTCATTATTTGATTTATATACCAAATATATAGATTGTTGTCATTTGATCGGTTAAAAGAACATTTTAATTAAATAAACCCTCACCAAAATGCCATGAAATGAAGATACATGAATGATTGACAACATAAAGTCTCTTTGACGAGAGCGCTGTAGACTAAACCTTATCGCAATGAAAAGATTTATTTCCTGTATTAATACCACTCTGATCATCGATTTCCAAATTTTGAAACCTTGTACTTGGCTTTCGCACCGCAAACAAACTGGTCAAGTGGTAGGTAAGTAGGGGAAGATTTTAACAGCGACGTATTTCACTTGACACTTTGTATTTGTCAGCTGAATCATGACATAATTGATGCCGTCTTCGTCAACAAAGAGAACAAACCGAGGTGTATGTTCAGCCATTTCTCTTAATTTCTTTACGGTACGAACACAACAAGACCTAGCTAACGACTAAAAAATACGAAGAGTCAAAGGTCAGCCGTGTCAATCATCGCGTAAAAAAACCCAGGGTGTTCAAAATGAAATCGTTCACCTTCACCGTATCGGGTGATTCTAACCATGTCGCGGATCGGTTGTGATGACACGTTAACTGCGGGGTGAGATATCATATCATGCCCGGGCATAGTTGTTTTATCATGACGTCACATTGAAATTGAAGGCAAAGCTTGATTATCCCCTCACTTTTAACCAATCAAATGACAGGAATCAATATATTTGTTACTTATACACTCATAAGTTAGACTAGTGTAAAGACCCCATTGCGGAATAAAGCTGTATAATCGGTTAGGCCGTCAATAGAGGATTTTGGACTAGGTTAATTGCGTGCTGTCTTCCACCAAGCATAAACCGGAACTTCGGCCTATAGGCCATCATGCTATGATAAACATGATAAAACATGGCTAGATAGGTATCGATTAATACCAGAACAAATCCTTTGTACGGAAACGTCCCATAATTAGCGAATTTGCGATATGTTTTTAGAAATGTTGGAACATTTAATTTTTAAATTTGCAGTTCACTTGATGTACAAAACGAGTTAAAACCTGGTCTAACAAGAAGTCCTCCCAGAAAGGATATTTTATGCTTTGATGAGCTCATTGTACACTATAATAAACGTTATAAGGGGCAATACATTTTTGTGTTACATAATCTTAATTAAAGGGGCACTAAGAGATGTTTTTGAGGCTGCGCCCTCAATTATGATAAAAACTGGGATTAGTATATTTTTATAATTGTATTACATGTATGAACTTACACCTATAAGGATTAAGTAAAATCAGCCCTCTTTGTACAAGAAAACGTCGATTCAAAAATGCTCGTACAGCCGCGACGAGCATTTTACGTCCGCAGTATCCCCCTGCAGTACGCGTGATACATAACGCGAACCACATTTGCATAGAGGGCGTTTTTCAATAAATAGCGATGATATTGTTTTAATCAAGTTTTGCTGTGTTTTTGTTAGTAGAAACAACAATAATGGCAATTTTTAATTTTCATCTTGAATTTTGAAGTAAATTTTTAAACATTTAAAATTTTCAACACCACTTAATGTCCCTTTAACAGCTCCAATTTTACTTTTGGACTTCGTTACGGAGCCAACAACGGATATATATAAAAGACCTGGTCCAATTTGTTTTGTAAATACCGATCATAGAATCCTATTAGTACTACGCAATAAATGACCTTTAAACACATTTCTGGTATGAATATTAAAGTCATATTATGCGATCTTTTCCAGGGGGCGCCCTCTATCCTTGATTCTTTTTTAAAGCAGATTTTCTTGCCGATTTACATTTCTGATTATAAATCATGAATATATTCTGAGTTACAGAGGGATACGATTCCTAATTATTTCAAGATCATTGTTTTTAGAGTGAAAATGGACAATCTATTTTCAACCCATAAAATCCTTGATTTAGGAATCGTATCACTCTGTAACTCAGAATATATTTTTGATTTATGATCAGAAAAAGTATATCTGCAAGAAAATCTACTTTCTGACACAAATCATGGTTAGAGGGCGCCCCCTGGAGAAGATCACATAATATGCCTTTAATCTACCAGATTCTTAACGTTTAATATTAAATGTAGATGTTAATGAATGTGATGCATTGCCGCAACCATGTGATACTAATGCCAACTGTACGAACACTGAAGGCAGTTATAACTGTACATGTGATCAGGGATATGTCGGGGACGGACTCAATTGCACTGGTATGTAATATGAAATTCAATAAGTATGTAATATGAAATTCAATAAGCTAAAAGTCATTTAAATATTTAAATACCCTGAAATATCCATTGAAGATGGCGACCCGATTTGAGTCGAATTTTTTCACGTGATGTTTACGATTCTAGATGAAGACGCGTCATATAGTCATTTTCCAAACATTTGAGTTAAAATGTTCCAGTAGTTTTTATGATTTAAAGGTAGATGTTCTGATTTTATGGTGACAATTTGTTAACCCTCGTCCGTCTGAGACGTTTTGTGACACTGGTACTTAGGGGGTGGGGTGGGGGGTGGGGGGGGGGGGGGGGGGGGGTTAACACCCCCTAACAAATCCAAACCGAGCTGCAGAGTATGCTTATTGTGTTAACATGGTATAGCCACTAAAGTCTTCTCTTTCCATTTATACTAAAACAAGTACAAACGTCCCACGCATGACGTAACAATGACGTCACGAAACATGGCCGACCTCAACATCCCGCTCTATTCGTCTGTACAATGGAATATAGGCATAGGCCAAAATTGAAGAAGACAAATTGAAAAAGTTCCAAATATCGGAATTTCTCCCGTTTTTTTGCTTTTGCTTAAAGGTTAGGGAAATTATGTTTCTAACATATACTATAATATTCAGGCCCATACAATTAAAATGGCGATTAATAAAATTTGTAAGGTAGCAACCTTATCCCCACCCTCAGACTTTGACAGCTTACTCTACCCCGGGTAAGGTGGTACCCTAATTTTATTTCATCAAAATGAGCGCAAGTGATGTAAAAGAGATCACCTAGACACCCTAGGTCACTATCCTTAGCGTTTTAGCGCAATCGGCGAAATTTTTAGGAAGGTGGGTGTGCAACCCCCCCCCCCCCCCCCCCCCCCCCCTAGTAGGAAGTTTAGATGAGGGTTAACACATAGTCCATGATTTTTAACTGTTATCCCTACAGATGTTAATGAATGTGATGCATTGCCTCAACCATGTGATACTTATGCCATTTGTAACAACACTGAAGGAGGCTTTAACTGTACATGTAATGATGGATATATTGGAGACGGGTTCAATTGTACAGGTATGTGTGAAATCAAAAATATGTGTTGTAACAATTAGGCACACACTAACTAATAATTAAAAACAAAACGGATTCACGATTTTATTTTGTAAAATAAAATAGAAAAAGTAATGAAACTGTTATTAAAACCTTTATGTAAGTATGGCAGGCACATGATTTAAGCAAGTTTTTAAAAACGTCGTATGACGTTGCTACTATAATCGAAAGTTGACATGGGTTTTCCAATATTCATTATTTTTTTAAATATGTCAGATTTTCAAGAAAAATAACTTTGCAATCTCCCTTAATCCTGTTAGTTGTGTATGGCTTCTGGTTAATCCAATTCACGTGAAAACCGGTTTATCTACGTCACCAGACGGTGACGTATCACTTTTAATCTAGGATCATGATTGATAGAGCGCCAGGTTTCCATAGCTGATGACAGCACGTTGTACGATGATACGTCTCCATGTAGAATAGTAATGACCACGTGTAAAATGGGCAAACATCGGGCTATATACCCGCCTTTGTGATGAAACTTAACCATCTTTTTCAGATCTGAATGAGTGCGATACAAATAACGACAAATGTGATGCGAATGCAAATTGTACCAACACTAAAGGTAGCTATAACTGTACATGTAACGATGGATATATAGGAGATGGATTTAATTGTACAGGTATGTATGCATTCCTAAGCTAAATGAATCTCAGAAAACGCTCATAGTATACAAATATAGTATGCCTATATAGCACAAACTTGCTTATAGGTTAGGGAAATTATGTTTCTAGCATATACTATAATATTCAGGACCATACAATTAAAATGGCGATTTAAAAATATTGTAAGGTGGCAACCTGATCCCCCACTCTCAGACTTTGACGGCTTATTCTACCCGGGGTAGGGTGGTACCCTCATTCTATTTCATCGAGCACAAGTGTTGTAAAAGAGATCACCTAGACGCTCTAGGTTCCAGACTCAGACTAACAGACAGTTATCAAAACACATATTTAATCTAAATAATTAAAGGTTTCACAGATAAATCAAGGATAATTCAGTTTTTCCCTGATATCTCAAAAGCATTAAAATGGAGTTACTTCCTTTTGTCGCGGTGGGGCTAACTGTCCTTTATTTAGCGCAATCGGCGAAAATTCTTTGGGAGGTGGGTGTACCCTCCCCCTTAGGAAGGTGAGGGTTAACACATAGTCCCCCGATTTTTAACTGTAATTCCTACAGATGTTAATGAATGTGATGCATTGCCTCAACCATGTGATACTTATGCCATTTGTAACAACACTGAAGGAGGGTTCAACTGTACATGTAATGATGGATATATTGGAGACGGGTTCAATTGTACAGGTATGTGTGAAATCAAAAATATGTATTGTAACAGTAAGGCACACGCAAACTTATAATTCAAACCAACAGGGATTCACGATTCGATTTTGTAAAATAAAATTGAAAAAGTAATGAAAATGTTATGAAAACCTTTATGTAAGTATGGCAGGCACATGATTGAAGCAAGTTTTTAAAAACGTCGTTTGATGTTTCTACTATAATCGGAAGTTGACATGGGTTTTCCAATATTCATTATTTTTTTAAACATGTGCAGATTTCCAAGCAAAATAACTTTGTAATCTCCCTTAATCCTGTTAGTGGTGTATGGCTTCTGGTTAATCCAATTCACGTGAAAACCGGTTTAGTTTTTCTGAAACGTTTAACAGCATTCTCATGTTCAACTTTACTACAACCCATAAACAAACCAAAATGATTTAGTTTTGCACCGCATGCAATAGGTTGTCAACCGGAACGGATACCTCACCTAAAAGGCTCAACATACTCTACTACGCTCTAACTCTCTGTGCTCTCACACATGTGTAGTAGCTCCGCAACAACAGAATGACGCAGCCTGATTGGATACGGTGGACAATGCTTGTGCCTAGCGGCCGAGCGTTGTGGAGTATCCCGGCAATCGATAATAGTCTTGTAATTTATCAGCCAGGTCCGCAAGAACCATATACCCTGCTCAAGTTCATTACAGCATCAAACGATCTTTACAGATCAGTGACCGCACTAATGTGCATTAGACTGTTTGCAGTCTGTTGTAGACAAGGAGCAGTCTCTACATTATTTCCATTGGTCAATGGCAGTCATTTGGAGGTTCTATTAGAGCCAAATTTATATATAGTAGGATAGTGGCAACCTACGTGTAGAGTTCTTTTCAGAGCCACCATCTCTGTTCAGTGGAAAGCGGGAATCCATCTGAACGGCTCTTTTCAGAGCCACGAATTCTTTCACAAGTAGGAAAAGGCACCTACTCTCAAATCATCGGGCAAGGGGCAGCCCAAATGATGATAACAATAGAAGTGGCAATCTGTATATTTTGCTTAATTTTATAATAATTTGGTCCTGAAGAAGTCAGAGCTAATCCTGACGAAAGCTCGACAGATTAAAACGACGAACCCGTTAATCTTAACTTAACTTATAATTATTATGAATACCCGTCGTAAAAGCCTTTCTCACAATATGTGTAGTATGCTAAGCCCTTAAGCCATGCAAGTTTGAAAGCCCCTCGGTCACCATTTTTTAGATTGTATTTGTTTCTGCTTTTTAAAACAGTCAGTTTTCATTATGTTATCTCCTTAAAAGGTTTTTGTTTTGCTATTGAAACTCTAACGCCATACCCATTGAGGTGGCCGCAGACGCGCGCAGGAGAAGCCGCAGAGTCTTTAGAGAGATGTCCGGTATACTCAGATCAAGGTAAGTTTAAGGTTTTGCTTTTAAACACCCTGAGACTTGTAAGCTAAATATTGACTCCTCCCCCACCCCCCGTTTTCTAAATGTTGCAAATGTCACGATTTTCTTAAAATAAGCATAACATGTAATGCATGCTACAAAATGTTACAAATGTCACGATTTTCTTAGAATACTAGTAAACATGTAATGTATGCAGAAAGTAATGATTGAAGGTTTAACAGTTAACAGTACCCACATGATATGCTCTGGCGTGTAGCACTAGACTCGTGTCTCCTCAATGGCCCAAAACTGTGCCCCTCTAAACCTTATAAACAAGACCCCGCTATAGTGTTTGGACGGCACTATAACTTGCATTCTCCTTGCTTATCAATTTGTAAACTTAATAGGCATCAATCTTGGTGGTATTTTCCATTATCTGTGTGTAGCCTTTTATTAAATTCGGGAAATGAAACTGGAAGATTCCTCATATGGCGTTGTAACTCTTGAGCTTTTACGTGTCTGTTCAATCAATATCATCATGAAATGGTACAAAGTTTTGACATTTCTTATGAGAGCGGAATTTACTTTTCTTGTTTATGTGTTTACATTCTATCTACTAAATAGTTGATTCAATACCCCGTGGAACCCGTCAGTGTCAGTTGAACGACTTATTCATACCTACGTGGCAACCAGTGCTCATCAATGATTGCTTTGATGGAGAAAAAACTATTGAAGTAAACACAATACTTGTTAACCTGTCTGAGGTAACATTACATTTCGTTATCACTTGATTATTTAATGCTATACCTGGCTGCAATATATGAATTCGAAAATCTGTGCAATTTTCCAAAATATTATTTGATTTTGAACCAAATTCTTTAAGAACATTTAGAAACAAATTGCCTCAAGATTTATTTATATTTTATGTTTGTTTATTTCTCGCGCAGACTTCGGTGACGTTTGAAAACGTGGTGGAAGTGGCCTTTGACCTCTTTCAGATTACAAATGATACACGGAGTATAAGCGTATCCGGTTTAATAGCAATTGCTTCAATCATGGAGAATATCGTCAGTGTTCAGGCCTCATCATACCATGTAGGTAGTGTTAAAAGAAGATCGAATAGTTGAGAGTGGTATTGACAAATAACAATCTTAGCGCCCAGATTATGGGAGAGCGGGAGTCTTTGTCCTATTTTGAAATGGCCTAGAGTCATCAATTTGAAAGGGGCACAGAGAGATTTCTCAAAAGATGCAATTCAACATTTTTACCTTGTTTAGATAGATGATATACATATAATTGAACCCTCTTATGTAAGATTTCTTCAAAAGAAATCAGTAAACATGAAAAATAAAGACATTTTCTCAGCATTTCCAAAGGTATATATATATTTGTGCACTATTTTTGTATTTTGGTAAAAAATCACCACCAAATGAATCAGGGAGGTAATGACTATGCATCACGCAACAAGCCATGGGTGGTCTTCTAGGTTTTATTGAATAAACATGAAACAAATAAGCAAGAAGCCATCTGTGGCCTTTTAGATGAAATTAGGTAAATTTGATGTGATCTACATCGAAGCTCAAAGCGCTATCAAAACTATGAATTTCACATGAAATACTGCAAATTAAGCTCTATAATTTTAGGTGGTAGTTAATAGTACGTAGAGCATTATGTATATGGGGAAAACCCAACTTCTGAAAAAATGTGAGGGCTCCCTCCATGAAGGATCTCTTCGTACCCCTTTAAAGATTGAATGTACCTATTGACATTACATGAAAGATTGATATCTTGGCTACATACGACCACAAGTTTAGTACCCCGGGCCTTACTGAAAAGGAATGAGTAAAGGATAAAGACAGGTGTCAACAAAATGGTGAACTTGCCCCGACCCCGGGAAGGTTCGTCCATATGCCAGGGCAAGTTCGCCATGGGCTCATAATTAGGCTTTACAAAGTAGTATATATCAAATAGATATACACATTTGTTATGCAAGGTGATTTTCTTTCAAAGTAACATTTAGGGAGTCCAACATTTAAGGGTGGGATCATTTTTGCGGAATATACTAATTAAGAATTTCAAATATGAAATAAATACCAGATTTATAAATATTATTAGTGTTGCTAAATTCCAGATAGCTATTTTTATCATTACAAATAGGCTACAGGAGGTGAATTACAATTTCGAAATGATACCAAATCTAAAGCATGTAAATCCCCATTGGCGAACATGCCCCATCATTAAATGGCGAATGTGCCCAATAGCACAATAAGTACATTGACCCGATAACCACGCATGTCCCATATACAACGGACGGGTTTGTAACTGCATCAAATCCATAACCAATCCTATACCTATACCCAATGATGATTTACATTAAAATCTGCTGTACGAATATCTTTAGAAGAAAATCAATATCAAAAATGGAAGAAAATTCACTTTTGTGATGTAAAACTGGTTTTAAGATGATACTTTGACATATTTTAAACGGAGATCTACCATGTTATTATCATATTTTACTGTACTTTTTAATGGTAATGGAAAAATGTACATTTTTTAATTAACAGATATATTTCACATTTAAATTACTGTTGTAAAACACAATCGTCCCAAGTTCTAATCATATTTGATGCCATCTTATACCAGGTTACTGCCTATGTGATAGAATCTGTCGAGAATATCCTGGACATCACTGATGATGTGTTTATACGGGCCAGCGATGATGAATCAGAGGCCCCGACGCGTATTTTGCAATATTTTGAAGATCAAATCTCCAGCTTTCAGGCGCAAGGCGGTACCTCCACCGGATATACTTCGCCAAGAACTTTTGTAAATATTGATATACATACAGTGCGACTACCACCATCGTCTTTTGATAATGGGCTTGGATTTGCTAGTATACCCAACGATTTTTTGAGAGACACCCAAATATTTATCGATCCTAACGAAATTCCTGTTGATGAGGCAGATGCCTCGATTGTTCTACCCGTCGAAATTAGGGATCGATATAGAGATGCAGGTAATTATGAAGCCACATGTTCCACGAAAACAAATGCAGAACGTTTCCAAATCAAGTCAAATTAAGTCAAATTGCTTAAAGGGACATTGAGAGATACGTATAGGAGTGTTCCATCAATTTTCCTGGAAATCAGGATTATTTGCACGTATTTTCATTTTTCTCGGCAATATCTCAATGCCCCTTTAAAGTTGCCGTTTGAACTTCTTTGACTTCTTCATGGACACCCTGCGAGTTCGTTGACCATCTTTAATGTTATGTGCAATAATGAACCAATCAAATCCACCCAATCTGTCAAATATTTAGGGATAACATTGGATAAGTGCCTATCAGGCGAGACCGTTGCTAACAATGTTATTACAAAAGCTGGAGCAAGACTCAAGGTTTTATACGGACAAGCTCATTATCTTGATCGAAAAACTCGTAACACTTTAGTTACAGCCTTGATTCAGTGTTATTTTGGCTATTCTTGTTCGTCTTAGTTTTCAGCTGTCTTTCTGAAAAACTCCAAAATAAACTTCAGGTCACTCAAAATAAGGTTGTTAGATTTGTTCTTGTTTTGGACTCAAGAACACATGTTGGCCAGGATGAACTCGACAGATTGGGGTTTCTAAATGTTGATGATAGAGTTAAACAAATGAGGTTGAACCATGCCTTCAACATTTTTAATAACACCTCACCAGGTTATCTGAGTGAAAATGTTATAAAAGTATCAGAAATGCATCGCTATAATACCAGGGATAGCCACCTTAATTTTGTCATTTCAAAGGTTCGGGGACAACTTGGCCGCATCACTTTTCAATATACTGCGTCGGGGCTTGGAACTCTCTTCCAGGCGTTATTAAATCTAGCAATGCTTATGCCTACTTCAAAAATGAAGTAAAATGAAAAATCATCTTGAAATGAAAGCAAGATTGAGAGATGGAGAGGGTACCATTCCTTGACTTGTTATAGTAGATTCATAAACACTGGCGTATCGGTTTCGAGTTTGGACCTCGTACATTGGGCAATAGAGGAACTAATTTTGACCAATGATGAAACAGCGTTACATTTATAGATGTTATTATTTGCGCTCCATAATCAAATGCCTTTCATGATGGTGTGGCTTATATAGGGCTGATCATGTAGCTTTACCATCAAGATAACCAAATACTTAATCCAATAGCTTGAAATATGTTATCCATTTGGAAGCGGTCACCACATTAAAAATAAATCGACCATCATTGATCGTATCCAGTTTTCGAGAATTTTTTTTATGTTTGTCATTTGACCTATTCATAATTTAGGGGATTTTTTAAAAATTAATTTCATTATGAACGTGGAATAAGGGAGACACATTTAAATACAAAATATCCGTTCTACGTAGTTATTTGAGAGAAAAAGTGAAATAATGCAATCATCATTTTTGTATAAACCTAGTTACAAAAGCATTTGTCTTAAATAGAGAAAAAGTTAAATCAACCTCGAGACGGATTTTAAACGTTACTTCATGTACTCCTGGCTATGAGACCACCTGAATACCTTTATCAATTTATCTGAATAACAACACATCTTCTTTATCGAAAATACGCGGGAATTGACAACAATCATGACAATTGTTTGCAGGCAAAGGTATGTGAATAATTCAGCCGCCAGTTCCCTGTCACTAGGTTTAATAAAAGTTATTCACCCTATCTGTACAGCACAGTACTGTTAATACAGGCACTGATAATGATAGGGTAGGGTCTTGCATATAACAATTAAATTCGAGTGCCTCCTCCTCCTCTTTTGCTTCTGTTACCTCTGAATGAAATGGCAAATCGGCCAATGTATGCGAATCAACTATAGTTGTTTCTCTTTTCTTTGTGCTGTTATCTTGAAAGGACCCCAATGGAAATAAGCTCTTGTGGCTTTTTGGGCTATTCTTATGGTCTTATCAACATGCTTTCTGTCTGTGTTTTACCATTGTCTTTTATATTTATTATATTTGATTATTGCACAGGGTGAGTCAAAAAAAAGTTTACCCTAATTGAAAAAATCTAAAAAACAATTTCTGACCACAAAATCAAGGCAAACAACACTTTAAATGATTGCGCCATTTCTTTGCAGCAAAGAAATGGCGCAATCATTTTTAAGTTTTGTAACCGTGTTTTGGGTGAAAAAACAGCTCCTGTACAGAAATAGTCATATTTACTTAACGGTATCATCAAATAGCGTGATTTTATTCCAGATGGTAGCAGCTACCATCTGGAATAAAATCACGCTATTTGATGATACCGTTAAGTAAATATGACTATTTCTGTACAGGAGCTGTTTTTTCACCCAAAACACGGTTTTTAGTTTCAAGCTTAACGAGCTTAATAATGTTTAATACTAGGATTATGATGTAAAGCATTACACATCTTGTTTATTAAAAGAATTAAGTAGATAATAGACTTGTTCAAAATTGTCTCCTAATAGATTAAAACAATAGACAGCTTTAAGGCCTATTTATGACACAATTACCACATTTTAATATTTTCATAACAAAGGAATTGATCCTTTCGCTGTCGGTATTGTAATTTTTTATTGGTCGTATCTTATGAAATATAATGGTTCAAGATCTGGAAGCGTGTTCGGACGTTAAATTGGTCACTTTTATTCAAAACAGCGTAAAATAAGTTTCCCTCAACCAATCTAAACCAGATAAAATTCATATTAAAGCTAATTGATTTGTCTTTATACCGTAGTACATTGTTTTGAAAACAAACGAAAAATTGTTTCTAAAAAAAATCGCTGAAGTTGAGTAAACTTTTTTTTTACTCACCCTGTATGTACCATCTATGTGGTTTAATATGCAATGTTGATTTGGCTAAATAATTATGAAATGAAATATGAAATGAAATATGAAATATGAAATATGAAATAAAATATGAAATATTAAATAAAATATGAAATTAAATGATACATATACTGTTACAATAACATCTATATTTACCAAATGTATGAAATAATAATATTATCAATATTGATAATATTATTATTATTATTAAACTGAGGTAATTGTATTTGGGGCGGGCTTAAATATTTATAATTATAAATACCTTCAGTACGTATGGTCACCGCGATATAAAGATGCTCAAATGCGCTTGGCACAATGTTGCCGGCGTTCGTTGAACTGCTCATTTATTTGATATTTGATTGGAATGCGGAGATAATTTCTTGCCAGATCTTTTGTGAATACTTGAATTTTAACCCGTCTATAAAGCCGAATTATGCACCATCGGGTATACCCTCAATCTCCGTGTCATTTCCAAGCGAACAGCCTTCAAATATTGTCAATCTTTTCCCGTACCCTTTTGAAAGGGCCATTTTTTACAAATTCAACATATTTTAGCGTTGTGCCGATGTGTGATTTGATTTGTCGACTAACTTTCCTCTATTTCTCTTAGTAAATGACACCAGAACAGCAAATTGTTTCAATCTAAACTTTTACAAAAGAACCCTATGCCGAATGTTACACGTGAAGTTGGATCTCGCATAATTTCTGCGACTGTAGAAGGGTTGAACATCGTAGATCTAAACGAGCCTGTTGTGTCTACATTTCTTATAAGCAAGGTAGGTAAAACAGATATGTCCGGCTTATACAAGGTAAAACAGATATACCCGGCTTATACAAGGTTAAACAGATATGTCCGGCTTATACAAGGTAAAACAGATATGCCCGGCTTATGCAAGGTAAGACTGATGTGTCCGGCTTATACAAGGTAAGACAGATATGCCCGGCTTATGCAAGGTAAGACTGATATGTCCGGCTTATACAAGGTAAGACAGATATGCCCGGCTTATACAAGGTAAAACAGATATGCCCGGCTTACACAAGGTAAAACAGATATGCCCGGCTTATGCAAGGTAAGACTGATATGTCCGGCTTATACAAGGTAAGACAGATATGCCCGGCTTATCAAGGTAAGACTGATATGTCCGGCTTATACAAGGTAAGACAGATATGCCCGGCTTATGCAAGGTAAGACTGATATGTCCGGCTTATACAAGGTAAAACAGATATGCCGGCTTATACAAGGTAAAACAGATATGCCCGGCTTAATGCAAAGGGTTTTTGTTGCCAATAAAATTCAATGTGAGTTGACAGACCAGACGGTGGCGGAATTAGCCTCGTTCACGCATATTCAACGTAAAATGATGGTGACACGAGGCTTCATCATCATGGCGACATACTACTACACTCCAAACGGTAACGTAAATAGAAAAGCATCCTACCTTAAGGGCTTCTAATCTGAAACCGAATACAAATATGAGTGATTTTAAATCATATTCATGTAAAATGGCGTATTATTTTAGTCTTGACCTAATGAATTTTGACCGTCATCATCCTTATAATGTCCGCTACACCATTATAATGAATGTCGTTATCGTCATCGTCATTATTTTTGTTTGTTGTTGTTTTTAAAGCTTGTGGAAGGAAACAAAACATTGGTTAATTTCACGTGTGTATCTTGGGATTTTGAGAGGGATGACGGTAGTGGTGATTGGTCTTCTGATGGGTGTAAGCGAGCCAATACGAAATACACTGATAGGATAGTGTGCCACTGCAATCACCTTACAAGCTTCGCTGTGTTAGTTGTAAGTACTATTTAAGTCAATGTTTAACAACTACCATTTTGATTTGATGATTTGGCACCTAGGTTTAAAACAGGCACCGTGCTTTTAGGGGAATAATATAGGAAATCTGATGACAAAACCAAACCTGGTAATATCTTGGGATGAAATTCCCCCTAAATGTCGATTTTCTCCAGCTCTTTTCTCATTTATAACAAATGCAAACTTCCCAGTATATCTTCTAATGCTGTAATCAATGTCTTAATATATCTGTCGGTCATACTTAAACATATTATGAAAGCTGTTTTATTTATTTTTATATTATAGCATTAGCTGTGTCACAACAAACGTTAAACGTTAATATTCTAAAAAGATCTTTTCGTGAGGAGAAACATTTTTGTGTTCAACTTTGGTTAACTTATTTACTGTTTTAAAGAGCTTAATTATTAGACTAGAAATGAATTAAATCCGATTTCAAGACTGATTCATAAGTTTGACTCTAAAACATGAGATTTCCAACAAAGATACGGAACACTGTAACTCGATGGTCAATTTAATATAATGTTTCATTAATCCGAAAAAAACATTGTATCACTTACACAGGATGTTCACGGTCAGAGATTTGCAAGCCTTGTTCTTGACTTCATAAGCCAGATTGGATGTGGTATTAGCATTGCTGCTCTTATTATTACACTGATCACGTACCTATCAGCAAAGTAAGTATAAAGTAGACTATTATTGTCCTTATTCATTTACTTTGGGCTTTAACTCATAAGGAAGATCGGAAGAGTTGTTAGCTAAAGGGTTCATACTGCTAGGGTTTACGTGCTCAAACTCTTAAGGCTTACGTGCTCATACTGTTATGCTTTACGTGCTCATGCTGTAAGGGCTTATATGCTAATACTGTTTGGGTTTACGTGCTCATACTTTTAGGGATTACGTGCTCATACTTTTACGGTTTACGTGGTCAAACTGTTTAAGTGCACGTGCTCATACGGTTAGAGTTTACGTGCTCATACTGTTAAGGTTTATGTGCTCATACTTTTAGAGATTACGTGAACATACTTTTACGGTTTACGTGCTCAAACTGTTTAAGTGTACGTGCTCATATGGTTAGAGTTTACGTGCTCATATGGTTAGAGTTTACGAGCTCATACTTTTAAGGTTTATGTGCTCATACTTTTAGAATTTACGTGCTCATACTGTTAAGGTTTACGTGCTCCTACTGTTAAGGCTTACGTGCCCGTACTGTTAAGGTTTATACTTAACACTCTCTATTTTACTTCAAATCAATAACCTGGCCAAATGATTTTACACATTCCTTATTTATCTTATCTTTCTTTTATAGATCACTCCACAACAAAGCACCACAACGAATCATGATTTGCTTGTGTCTTACCCTGCTGTGTTTATACACAGTATTCGTTATTGGCGTGGACCAAAATGGCTCTAACGCCGGATGCGTAGCAGTCGCTGTTTTGTTGCATTACCTGACGTTAGCGACAGTTGCCTGGATGGGTGTTGAGGCTGTTAATTTATACCTTTTGATCATCAAAGTATTCGGGGCACATGTTTCAAATTTTCTGCTGAAAGCGTGTCTCGTAGCTTGGGGTAAGATGCCTTATCATATGCTATAAACTGATGCGTTAATTTTAAAATCAATTTTGCATAAGTAACGTATAAATGCGTAAATTTAAAATCAATTTTGCAAAAGTAACATGCATAAAGTATAAACCCTTCAAAAAATACAGACATTTTTCTATCGCCTATTTCGCCTATTTTATGATATTATGTACATATTGTGTTGAATATCAATGAAAACGTGGTGTGTTCATCTTTCAATGTTTCCAAATGTGTAGTAATTACCTGATTTTATGCCAATCATACTCTATTTTTTTCCTCTGGACAATGACGTAACTCATTTTATAGTCGCAGCATTTACTGTACGCACGCGTACATGTATGTATCGGCCGGGGGGGGGGGGGGGGGGGGGGGGGTGGGGGGTGTATACGCCATGCCAGAACCTTTATAATTATGTGCTGCAATTAGTATTTTACGAGAGTCATTCAATAAGTTCTACCTTCTACCTCATAACTTTATTATAATAAGTCAGTCTTATCAAATATCACACAATTGTAGCTTGGAGTCTCAGCTACAAATTCATTGTAAATTAATTGATATGAGTAATGGTTGTACTTTTGTGGAGATGCAGTGAAAACCAAAATCCAATCGATTTAGTTTGATGGAAAATGATGAAAAACAGCAAAATATCGCCGAAGTGCTATTCATTTGGACTATGTAAGAGGAAAAACATATCTATAGGTTAATATGACCGTTCTAAATGTCAGATATCTCTTTACCTATGAACAACAAAGGTGACTGATTTCTTTGCAAAAGTTATATTTAACTTTAAAAAAAACCCAGTGATCTTCAATATTCCGGACTGAATAGAGGGATTACTAGTATCTCAAAGCGATAACTTTCTATTATTGACTACCTGATTGACTATTCCGAAGGTTGCACATAGCGAAAACTCATAAAGTGACTATTATGTTAAAGATTTAACATGCGAGGCATCACTGTGGCTGAGTTGTAACAACGAAAATGTGACTGATATGCAGTATTCCAGTATGCCAAACATGCCAAAGGCATAGCAATACATTTGAGTTGATATTTCACTATTTGCAAGCTAAGAGTTAGTACTGCTTACAATCTTATTTATGCATGCTAATACTATTATTCAGATAATTATTCATTGATTTCCATGTTCAATATTTAAATCATACTCTTATATCTAACCATATAATACGAACAAACACCTTTAAAAATGTGTATAATGTTTAAGGTAATTTTCCGTGTCCGTTGTCCAAAATCTCTCTCTAGCTTTGACCGCATCATAACAAAAATGAAACAGATATCAATTATCATTTACTACAAATGTGTAGCTATGATTCTAAGCTATAATCATGACATGAGGCTGACATTCATATTAGCGATGTTATGAGGGAGGAGGTAGAACTTATTGAATGACCCTCGTATAACAATCTAAAAATAGTAGAAGATTCCTCTGATTGTAGTTATTTTTAAAACAAGCTTACATTTTTATTCCTATGTTTACAATTATTTATAGGTGGACCACTGATTCCCGTTATCTGTGTTCTGGCCATTGATAAATCACAGTACTACAACGATCAGTTGTAAGTAAAACTACACAGCGAAAAATATAACGTAACACTTTCCACACGGCTATAGGTTTGACCATATTATACAATACAGATTTTTCAGAAACCTTTCCCAAATTTCAAGGTCTATCTCAAGGATTACGAACCAATACTAGGCATATTTATACTTAATTCAATGCATTTCTTCTCATGGTGATTTCAAATATGGTAATAAAATTCACTATTTTTGTGATTTTCAAAAACATTTCCGCGTGGAAAGTGTTAAATGTATTTTGTTTATCTTTAATTTATTCTTTTAAATGCAATGCTTTTGGTCGAATTACATTCATAAAAATAAAAATAAAATAAATAAGTAACTATGCTCTTAGTCTTAACTCCAAAACTGTAGCTCTCACGTAAAATTATTAAATTAAAAAGCTGTAAGGAAATCTTTTGTCTTCAATTTGAGATAGTGCACATGAACATTGAATGATTATTAAGTCAGTTACAGTCAGACGTTAGTGCACACAAAAAGCGTTCACTATGAAAGTAAATATGTACGATTTCTTGTGGAAGACACGCACTCCGGTTGGCTGTGCATTCTTATTAGTTTAGGAGCGGCCTATTTCAAACCCTTCTCATTTCGTCATGGTCTAGTCTCATGAGCTAAAATAAGAACTGTGGTTTAGAAAACCCATGAACTCCGGGTAATAAAAAGAATAATGGATACCGTAGATATTCGATATCTAGCCATGTTTCTGCCAACTTTGAAACTCTGAAAGAGATGGCGCCCTCTCGCGATTAAAGCCGGCTTTTAAAAAGATCATTCTAACAAAATAATTTCGGCGGCGCTGAAAATGACGTACGTAGGCCTAATGTTCGTAGTATATAGTCAGTTCAGTCAGTCATTAGCGCGATCACTAAAACTAGAGAGATAAGCTCTTTCTGTTATGAAGATCCCGTAGATTCTCCTAGTTAATTATGTTGCATTAGATGCTCGATCATTCGGAGATCGAAATTTGTAAGTGTGTTTTAACGTTAATGAATTATCATCGAAATTATAGAACCCAGAACGCTTGACCTAAAAGTTGTCTACCTCTATAGTCCATCTTACTGCATATGGGGCAAGAGTTCCAACAGTTCTGACGATATACATTTGATTGTTAGCTTTCAGTGTGTGTGTTATCACGTTATGTATATTTCAAATAAAATATACGCCCCCTAAATTTCCTAAAATTACTGATTTTTGGTCGAATAACTCGATAGACTACCACTAGTTCATTATTCATTGAACACGACGGTTGCTTCAATGAGTAGTATGGCCGTGCGGTTTAGGCTTTGGACTATAAATCTATTGGATTCTCCCCGCGTCGGTTCGAATCCTGCTGAATACCTTTTGTTACAAAAAGCGATTTAGTCTCTGTGTATTGGGAAATGAAATGACGTATATTTTTACTCAACACATTTTCATTCATGGATGTAATTGCCTACCTCCAGACACACACCAGAGTATCTTAAATGCATTATTACCAAGATTTTTCACATTTTAATGTCGGGAGCCTTATAACCTTTAAAACATTTACATTCCAATAAATGTGTTAATGCAAGATTTTTATTCAAATATGTTTTCTATTTATATTAGACCTACTCCTTTATTTTCATATCAGTTTGAAATATTAAGGTGCTACACTTAAACACTCTCCACGTGCCAGGCGTCTGCAGACGACATTCCAAAATGTCACAGAATATTTCAAAAATTGAAATAAGTATACATGCCTAGTATTTTTTCATTAATCCTTTGGATTAATTGGACCAGAGAGTTGTTATAGACCTTGCAAGCTGTTTATATACAATAAAAGCAACAGCCGCATGGAAAGTGTTTAGGGCCCATTTACAACCCAAATTGTTCCTATTTTACACGGGGTGTGTATTTTTGTTGTGACACAATCAGTTGCATAGATGTAATCGTTTCGTTGTCATTATCAATCGTCTTCTAAAAATGACATTAAAGATCGATAATTGCTCAGCAGCAAAATGATCGAATGAAAAGCTCAACATTCTTCAATGGGTATTTAAGCGATGTGCAACCAAGCGTGAATCAGTATTCAGCGTGCCATGTAATAAATAATATTGAATTCATTGGTGTCCACTGGAATGAATAAAAGTCAGGAAACTATAAACAGTTTGGGGAAATAAAAAATAACATGAAGACTACCATGAAATATACACGGTCTCGAACCCGGGTCCTCTCGCTTCTGTGGCCGGGGTTTACCCACTAGACCACACGGAGACTATGTTCAAGTGAGCACCACAAGACAAGCCTTAATGTATTAGCAGTCGTAGTCGTGTCAGCAGTTGCCACAGTTTAGTGAATCTATGGTCTATTGTAGACGACACGATTTTATTTTCACGTGGAATGAGGATGTCGTCGTGCAATTCATATGACAAAATATCAGCCTTAGGCTTAAAAAAAAATTGTTTCCGGTAGGCCGCGCGCTTTTAGTTTTGGCGACGTAAATTAATACCGCATTTCATTTTGTTATTCTCATGTTTTAAAACATATAATCTCAAACGCGATTTAAATACAAATTACCGTAATATTAACATTTTACACAAACAATTGAATCTGACTGCTCTGGGAAGCCCAGTATGACATGGGGCACAGTAGTAATAGTATACTGGCTGTGATTATTTGTGTCTTCAGGGTTCGCGGCGCGGCGTATGCTAAATTGCAAAAATTGCCTTTAGAAAGTCATCCCACCGCACTTCTCCCCCCCCCCCCTAAAAAAAACAACCCCACACCGCATCTCGCATCTTGGTTTTCAGACCACCTAGCGGAAACAAACTTGTTTTTGTTTTTTTGCCTTATAGGTATAACAGTGCCAATAATAAGGCATTTCAGTTAGGTTCAACGCAATGTGCCTGCAGCCTAGGTTTATTTTTACTACATGTAAGGGGTGCTATAACAAGTTGGCTAAAGTCGTGTTTGCCGGGACGATGCTCGAAAATGCTATTTTCTGCAAAATATGGTTTTTTTTCTACCGAAAAAATGACGGTTTATTTGCCGTGGCCTTGACTCTTGTCGGCCTTGAATCTTGTTTTATTAGGCTTTAACTTTTTTCGATCATCAATGTATTGTTCTTCGCGTTGATACCCAATTTAACTTGCTGAGACGCCGATTTTACATTTAAAATACGACTTAGAAAGTGGGTTCGATTTGACTATTGGGTCGAATAACTCAACAGTTCACCACTAGTTCATTATTTAGTGCACACGATAGACGCTTCAATGAGTAGGCATGGCCGAGTGGTTTAGGACTATGGACTAGAAATCTGCTGAATTCTCCCCGCCTGGGTTCGAGTCCTGCAGAATACCATGTTTATTTTATTAAAACAGAAATTGCATCCTGGATAAATATGACTTTCCCTTCAAATGAACCTAAGTTGATCAAAATTGATAATCGTGGCGCAGGCCAACCAAAAGACGTAATCTTCCCCGGTTAATTTTCACGTTTGGCGTCTGACTGCCAAGCATCATTGATATAAAACGCATGCAACAAATTAGTGTGAAACATTGTTCATCATTTTTTAACCTTATACATTAAAATATTCATAGTGTTCCTCATTAATTAATTATTTCATTTGTTTATTTATTTATTTATAAGATTTTGCTAACATAATTATCATTTTTTATATCATCTGATTCGGAGCGCACAATGAGAATTAACCAATATTTGTAACTTTTCTAAAATAACAATTAATAGGTCTCTGATTCGCATTCAAACCATAACATTATCGGTACATGTACATTCGATTTATTCCCAACTGCTAGGGGGGTGGGGTGCTTGTCACAATCCCCCTCACACATCCCTCTCAAGTTAGTTGTTGTGACTCGTTGAATTCTCAAAAGTTGCCAGCTTGGCAAAGTCATTTTTTTTTTGCCCAACCCCCACCCCACCCCAACTCATTATTAAAAACCTAGCTACGCCACTCGAATAAAAATCAATCATACATGTATAAAGATATTTTTTCTTTAGGATAGGCTGGTTCCTAAAAAATATTAACTGGTGACAAAATAAAGTAAATTGATAATTTTGGGATATTTTCTCTATAGTCAGTGTTTTTAAAATAATTTTGAATTTAACTGCTTAATAATATATCCTTAAAAATATCGAATAGCAACAAATGCTATTTATGAACAATAAAAGATACATTGGTTAAGTCGAATATGACCTGCCAGAGTCTAGACCTCGCCCCTCGATTCTCCGTATTGTACGTCTGCTGTTTTACCCCGTTACCAGACACTCACACTCGTATACATGTAGTCATTGGATAGGTCCCGGGATAGATTCTTGATCCGAAAATTATATTTAACGGACTATATACTGCGACATTACTTACGTCATTTTCAGCGCCGCCGAAATTATTTTGTTAGAATGATCTTTTTAAAAGCCGGCTTTAATCGCGAGAGGGCGACATCTCTTTCAGAGTTTCAAAGTTGGCAGAAACATGGCTAGATATCGAATATCTACGGTATTACAATAGATTTCCAATATAAAAACAGTATTTGTTTCCTTTCTATGATAAACCAGTACAATTACCACATATTATCATTATGTTTAATAGCTAATTTCTCCCAAGGAAAAAATAATACATTTATTGGAATGTAAAATTGTCAAAGGTTATAGTGTTCGTACATTAAAATGTGAAACATCTCGGCAAAAAATGCAGTAAGATACTCTGGAGGTAGACGATTACATCCGTGAATGAAATGTGCGGAGTGAAAATATACGCCATTTTCCAATACACAGAGACTAAATCAATTTTTGTTAAAAAAAATAGTCAGCAGGATTCGAACCGTGGCGGGGAGAATCCAATAGATTTTAGTCTTAACCGCTCGGTCATGACTACTCATTGAAGCGACCATCGTGTTCAATAAATAATGAATTAGTGGTGAACTATCGAGTTTTTCGACCAAAAATGAGTCATTTTGGGGACGTATAATAATTTGATTTAAAATATAACATACACACTGAAAGCTAACATATAAAATTAATATTGTCTAAACCTGTCAGAACTGTTGGAACCTTTGCCCCATATAAAGTAAGACGGGCTAGAGGTAGACAACTGTTATGTCAAGCGTTCTGGGTTCTATCATTTCTATCATCATTCACTAACGTCAACGCACCTACAAATTTCGATCTCCGAATGATCGAGCATCTAATGCATTATAACTTACTACGAGAATCTGCGGGATCTTCATAAAAAAAATAGCTCATCTCTCTCATTAGTGATCGTGCTAACGACTGACTGGTTATGTGCCCAAACACAAAACAAAGTCCGTTTTCTTTTTGGGGCGAAGCCACCCTTATAGCATGAGATTGCAAAAACTTACACATTTTGGTCTTTCTAGACATAAGTGGGGGCAGCCATGTTTGTAGTCTTTGTAAATTACATGTACCTATGCAGTTTATTTCAACAGTACCCGCAGTCTGTGCTGGAGTCAAAGCTATATTTGTTTAGTTGATTAGAGATGTGCTACTCCCAACAGAGAGACATAATAGCTTATCTTGTTTGACTAGCTTATCTTGTTTGACCAAGGTCATATATACCTAGATTGTTCTCCAGACTGTACCCCCCCCCCCCCCCCCCCCCCTCCCCCTCCATGCACACAAATCAACTTTATTGGTTTCCTGTACTATTTTTAGACTGCGGTGTTTTGATTCTTTTTTTTGTTTGAATTATAGAAAATACATACACACTTTTCCCTGGTATTTTTGTATGAAACAGATGTTTGGTTGCAAAACATGCTTCTTTCTCTTGGATCGCCCCCATTCCATTTCAATGGAATTTTTATTAACATTTTGTTCGTCTACACGCAGCCTTGAACTAGCAACAGGCATATTATTGATTAACTGGTAGCGACAACTCACGGGTCGATAGTTAGAGTGAGGATTGGGGATGCTTCAATTGATCAATGCAGCCCATACACATACCTGTCACACTGTCCTGCGTGTTCAAAACCAAAGTGTGAAAGTTTAAACTGCACTTTGATCTATCCTTTTCAATGTAGTGTTCTTAATTATTAACCGATCTTCATGAACAATGTCTCAAATTAAAAAAGAAGCAATTTCTATTTAACTTAATATAATATAATATAATTTAATATTTTTACGTAGGAGCTATATAATTTTGGAGTTTAAGAGTATATTTATTACCTGTTTAGTTACTTGACTGTAGGTTGCAGAGTAAGAGGTTTCCACATTACCTCAAAATCAAAGTTGTTAGGTTAATCTAATAGTTTCTGAGTGTTTTGTATCGTTCGTAAACATGGTTAGAATACCATGGTTTCACTGTTAGATCGGAACTGTACACGTACAATAGTACTGAATGCTTTGTGATATCGAAACAATAATATGTTGACAAATTCCCTAAATTGGAAGAAGATTTCCATTATGTTTTAGTCTGTGATGGTTTTTGACGAAAAATTCAGTCACAATAGATTTATGAGTAAATAAAAGTCTTTTCTAATAAGTCAAACCTTATCACAATAATATGTGTACAACTTTGAAAAATAGAATATAATATTGCTGTAAAGGACACATCTGTTATGAAGAATTGATTATATAATGTCGAATTTTGAATCAAACAAATTGTCATGACATAGATTGCCCGCTTAGGAGGCTTTTAATTCGGTCTGGTAAACCTATTGTTATCAATTACTACGGGAGGATTGCCTGGTTGTATATTTAAATTCGGGGCGTGTACGAGCAGTACTACTTGCTAACTGCATGGGTGAGTTTCTATTATGTTGCAAATTACATCCACGCTCATGCGTTTAAACTACTCAATGGGCGTTGCAATACAGCCGGTTGGTTGCACACGAGAATTATGTCATATAGCAACCAGCTTTGATGGAGAGGAATATTTAAATTTGGTGCCGGTTTTTAGGGCGTCAATTTATAGCGCTGCTAAGCGGGCCTTGTAGTGTAATGTCATGTAAATTTACAAATGGTTATTAAAAGTGATCATTATAATGTCTTAACTATTTTCATAACAGTTAGCATAGGTCTATACGTTGATCTTTTAGGACTTTTAAGTTTGCTTTTAAAAGAGCAAAACGAAACGACGACTAAACAAAAATACGCCAAGACAAATGAAAACAATTCAAACGAGACAAAGAGGACTTGAACAAGCGCAAAAGTCAATTGTATGCATCTTTTGTGATCAAGAAAATACCCCCCCCCCCCCCCCCCCACACACCCTCGAACAATAATGTTCTTGACACTTTTCACGCGGCTATTGGTTTTACCATATACAAAACAGAAACCTTTCTCAACTTCAAAGGTCAAGGATTACTGAACCAATACTAGGCATGTTTGTACATTATATATGCATGTATACTTTACATAAGCATGCATTTCAGTGCATCATTCATGGTTAGTCCAAATATGGTAATGAAATTGAATAATTTTGACACTTTTGGAATGTCGTCTGCAGAAAAGTGTTAAAATAATTGTCTTGTGTTTTCAAATTCCACAGTTGTTTCATGCAGACCGGCTACGCATTCTACTTCGGGAATCTCTTGTTTGTCTTCCTAATTATAACTGGCAACCTGGTTATCTTTATAATGTTGACCTACAAGCTAACATGCGGGCGTAAGGACGTCGGAAGAGCAAGTGATCGCGACAACAGCCAATCCATAACCCGGGCTGTTAACGCAATAGCAATCTCCGCTTTGCTCGGATTAACTTGGATATTCGGTTTTCTTACTGTTATCGAGCACCGAAAGTCAAGTTTAGCGTTTCAAGTGCTCTTCTGTGTCTTTAATTCCCTGCAAGGACTCTTCATCTTCTTGCTGTTCTGCGTTCGTTCTCAAGAAGTTCGGAATGTGTGGAAAATGTGGTTTGCCTTCGGTAAATCTCCCCCCGGAACAAGTGTATCTACAACTGGAAAATCAGCCACTGCCATGGGCACATTGCCGAAATTTAGTAAAGCAACATCGCCCTCAACGACTGGTCTAGACACACTGCCAACATCTAGTGGAACTGTGGAGGAAACCGGCATCGACTTATCCGTCACCGGCGAATCAACGAATGGCTAATCTGACATGTCTGAGATTCTGGTCCAATTATATGATCCTGGACCATATAAGTTAAGAATTTTGACACCTTAGAAATGGTATTTGTAAAAAAAAAGAATAAATCAAAGAAACCCGGGGCCGTAGTGAGGGGGAGACTGGAAATATAAGGTAAACTCCAAACTGAATACCCTTATGCTTGGGGAAAAGGAGGATGAGGGCACTTTTTAAAAAATTAACAATGCGAAATCATAATTACCAGCATGGTATTGCCTGATTGGTAGCGTCACTTGAAGAGGGGCCTTTGTAAAATCTGTTTATTTTTATTTAAATTAAACATATTACCAAGGTGTTAGCTTTTAAATATTTTAACCAAAAAAAAAATCATGGAAGGAATAAGAAGAAAAAAACCATTACAGAATTTCTGGAAAATGATGCTCGAGGGGACGAGAAACATTTTTTTTACTTGACCTTACATAGAACCATACATTTTTGTATAGGTAATACATTTAGATTTATGTTTTGGGTTTTGTCATATTTCAATTTTTTTTAAAGGTATGCACAATTGGCGAATCAGATTTTTATATTTTTAGATATATGCCCATTTGGCGAATCAGAAATTAATAGATTTAAATAATGTACTGATGTTTGTATTGATTATCAGGTTCGGTATATTTTAATATGTATTTAACACTTATATTTGATTGTGTACATTTCAGCATAGGCCCTATTGTAGAATATATATATTTCTGTATAGTTTATATGATATTCTGTGCAGCGCCTAGAGGCTGTTTACATCAAAAAGGCGCTCAATAAGTCCCTTATTATTATAGATATTATTATTAATACTTTTTACGCAGTTAGTACCTTTTTACGCAGTAGTTATTGTCTATGTAGATAATGGGAGACAAGTTTATCGGACTCTTTTATATACATGTTTATGCTTTTTAACCATACTTATACTGCCTTTTGTGTGCTAAATTGCTCTTTTTTATTATGTATTGTGCAATAGTAATGCTGCTACTTTGGTATTTTTAACTTTGTAAAGCGCCCTGAGACCTTGGTTACGGGCGCTTAATAAGAACTGTTTATTATTATTATTAATATGTCTTAATATTAGTCTTAATATTATTATTATTATCACACTTGCGTGTCAATATTGTGGTTGCTAGAAAGGCGATGTCAACCCTATCAATAAGTGAGTAAGTGACCAACCGCTGGCGGCATATCGTTGCGAATACCGATAATTAATTGAAGAAAAAGAAAAAAACACCATCCATATTATCCATGACAAATGAAAGAGTATTTGAATACCGGTATTTGATGGATTCTAAGTTAGGCAGGATCATAAAATTTTGAAGTTAACAATTTTCCTTTTAAAATGCAATGAAAAGATTCGTAGCAGTTTTCTATAAAAAATGATGGTTCAACCATGATTGTAGGTTAAAAATTACGACTTACGACCAAAAGTTTGTCGTCTTATATTTCCTAAATTGTGACATTTTGTGTACCAAGAAAAGTTTGTTGACCTCTTGCTAATCATGGTCATTTGACATTCTCCCATTGAAACGTGTGTAAATTTAAAACATTTTAGCTACTATTAGCTTTACTTTCATAATTTCTAGTTGCTTGTGTTTAGTTATTTAGGCATCAGTGAATACAACCTAGTATAAGAGAGTTTACAACATTTGATTTAAAAGGGGAAAACATGGAAGTTTTATTTTCCCCCATTGACTTACACAGTAAAATACTCTGCCAAATTCTGCACTCATGTCATGATGATTATGATGGACACTTATTGCTAATAAATGGCGCTCTCAATATTAATTAAATGGTCCTGGCAATCTAAGTATATAATACATTGATGTATCCTATAATCACCAATGGAATGTCAAACGGGTTGAAAGACCCATTCTTGTTTAAAAGTGCCAAAGCGGAACTCGCATTCTTGTTACTTTATTGATCATATATTTTGGTTGTTAGATGGTTGAAAGACCCATTATTGTTTAAAAGTGCCAAAGCGGAACTCGCATTCTTGTTACTTTATTGATCATATATTTTGGTTGTTAGATGGTTGAAAGACCCATTCTTGTTTAAAAGTGCCAAAGCGGAACTCGCATTCTTGTTACTTTATTGATCATATATTTTGGTTGTTAGATGGTTGAAAGACCCATTCTTGTTTAAAAGTGCCAAAGCGGAACTCGCATTCTTGTTACTTTATTGATCATATATTTTGGTTGTTAGATGGTGAAATTTAACATGTTTAATGGGATGACATGTGTTTGATACTAGATATTTGATAGAGGACTGATAGGGATTACCAACGGATTATTTTAAAACATGTATGGTCTTAATTGGGACAGTAGGTAGAATTTAAATAGCTAACACGGAGATTCCAAAAAGTATAAATTATTTAGTAAAAAAAGAAATTTCTGAATTTGTACCTCTAATTTCACAAACACGATGATATGTATACACTTTTATTTTGTGTTTTCTAAATTATATATTATGTTTTTAATAAAATCATCAAATGTGAAGAAAATTGGTTGTATATTACGCCTTCCGTGGCCATATTAGTCAGGCAATATTTCAGACTTTTCAAAGAAATTGCTAGATTGATGTGTTTCAGCTCGCTAAATTATCTTAGAATCTCCTGACGTAAATTTAAGCATTTACTAAACTCTGAAGTTGAATATTAGGTCGAATTTAAATACTTCGTCTTGGATACCAAATATATTATTAAATTTAAAAAAAATCCATTTATAGGCGTGGCAAGATCTTTTTAAAGATCTTTGCACGCCTATAAATAGATTTTTTTCGGCAAGTTAAAACTTGCCGAAAAGTAGTAAATATTAAAGGTAGATGTTCCGATTTTCAACTTGAACTTTTCTATTCTACATGAAAGGTCATCCTTAAAAAAGTCGTGTTCCAAAAGTTTGAGTTGCATAGCTCTAATGGTTCTTATTTTAGACGCACAAGATGCTGTGAACTATATGCATTGAGTAGTACACAAACTATATCGGTGGTTACCACCATTCGCGGTAATTTGACGTTATTTCATCGATTTCTCCGTAATTATACCGTTTTAGACCGTCAAATTTCAGTATGATGATGAGAAACATACGAGCTTTCATATGATATGAAAATCTCTGTATGTTTGAAATAATTCGGTGTTACGAAAATGTGATCGGGTCATCTATCTTTAAGTTATACAATAAGACGATTTTGAACTTTGACCTCTAATTTAACAAAGACGATATGTTTACAATTTCGTTTTGTATTTCCAAAATTGCAAATGTAATTTTAATGGAATCTCCAAATGTGACATGCAATATCAATTGATTCTACATTACGATTTCCGTGTCCAATTTAGTTCGGCAAAGTTACAGACTTTTCAATAAAATTGCTAGTACACATGGTACTAGTACGGTTTGTAAAGGACCTAGAATGCCATTATCGTTACAGATTTCACAAAACGGCCATATTCGCTACATAGGTTAACATGAATATATGGAATAAGATTTTCTCAAGACGCAATTTTATTTTGTTTATCTTGGTCCTTTTTTGGCCCAAAACGCCTTTTTTGGTGTAAAATAACAAAATCAAAATTTTCATTATTTGAATACGATACAACTTGTTTATTGCTTCTTAAAACTGTGGAAATGTTGTAACATGTTGTAGGTTTAATTGGAAACCAAAGAAAACGGAATTGTTTGATACTCAGACATTGTTTTAAGCCAAAAATGTGTGTTTATAGGTTAAAAAATTAACTTTTTCTTATTTCATGTTTTGAAGTAGTTGCAGACATCACGTAACTTCTGAAGTGGCTTTATTTTACAGATAAGGCTTAAGAAAAGTTTTTGGTGGCAATAAATCAGGTGTTATTAATGCCAAAACAACTCAAAAAGTAAAAAAAACGTAAATATTGGATTATCTTTATTTTTAAAAATTTAAAAATTTCATTTTTATGGTGTTTTTACATAATAAACACATTTTTACGCCCGAGATTTCTTACAGACATTAACGTGTAATAGAGGTTACAGAATATATAAGCGAATCAATTTTTGGTTATGTTTCTTGGAACAATAAATTGAAAATGTATAATTGATAAATAATCAGTAATAAAGAAAAAAACGTTATTCTCAAAAATACATGATATAATAAGTTTCAATCACACGAGTGTTGTACAAGTATTTGTGTATATGTGTAGTGCAATAAAATCTCAAAACGCAAAAATTACGTCCATTGTTATATAACATTTTTATATAAAAACATATTTTTAATCCAAAATATATGTTTTTTTACATTTTTATTGTTCTCATCGTAAAATGACATTGAGCAATCTGCATACTGCTTTAGTTCACAAGGTAAACGTCCGATTACAACAAATTACAAAAAAAAAATGCGATTCAAAATGTTTAAAGTATCATATTTTTAGATGTAAATGTCTTCATTTTAAGGGGAGAAATCGACCATTTTAAACCAACTTGTTATGGTCATCATTTGTGTATTGTTAATAATATGACGGATTAGTTATCGGAATTATTATGAAAAGGTTCATTGACACGTGTAATGTCATTATATAAATGGTTTAACAAAATCAAGTAATTGCTATCCAGGTTTTAGGGGGAAAACAATGACAAATTTGATTCTGCTTTCGAAGATTTTGTTTAACACACCAGGCAGTTATATAATATATTTTTTGATTTTGAACCACAAACTACAAATGTTTATTCTGAAAGGTAATGTAAGAAACTTGTCTGAAGCCCCTACATTTGCTGCCTATGGTCAGGCATTTATAGCTTACATTAAGCGTGAGCTTCATAAAACCAGACGGATTGATATCGTAATGGGTACGTCGCAGCTAGTATCAAGGGATCACCCAGAGAAAAGAGAGAGAGAGCGGTGTTAGAGTACATGTGGGCCGAAGAACCAAGGCACCAGCAGAGAGGAAAGATTTCCTTCAAAATTCAAACAACAAGCAGGAACTATTTTCACTCCTTTCAGAGATAGTTCGTGAGGAATATAGTTTACGGAAAACAAAGAGATTAACATCACACACGGGAAAGCAGTCATATATTAATGTACTCCAATGACAGAACGTAAGACGATTTGTATACTAAGGCAGTATCGCATGTCAGGATGCAAATTACCCTAGACCAACTGCTTACGGTGTGGGATGGACCTCCAAGAACATGCGCTGGACACCAGTGTGGATGACCCGACCCAAAGATGCCAAGGCATGATTTGAGCTCACCAAGTAGTGCGGATGCAGGAGCGAACACGGTTCCATCTTTTACAAATGTGCAAAGGCAAAGCTACCTTGCTCGGAACTCTGCCGCTGCATCTATCAGATCCCAAATTGAAGCTCAAGGAATTATTATTGTGTCATTAAAGATTGTTCTGACGTCATATGCGAGTCCTACGCACATAAGCAATGTCTCTAACAGCAACTTACGGCATGATTGTATAAATAAATGTGAATAGTCTTGAAATATATGCATTAATTTACTCGTTAGCATTTGCAATATGAAACCGAGATACGACTAGTTTATGTGATTCTGCTATTATGTATGACTGTTTTTGACCATGAAAATTTGATAATTTCTTTATTACTAAACTGTCTACAACTTTCAAAATTGTTTGTGCATTCAGGGAGTTACTTTGTAGATTATATAGAGTAAAATCTTTAAAAATGACTTTTTCCCCAAAAAATGCAAATTTTAGCCGAATTATGGGTCAACATTTTTGCGTCTTGAGAAATTCTTGTATCTTATATCCATACCAATATGTGTGCCAGAAATGGCCGTTTTGTGGAGTTTGTAACGATAAAATCCTTTACAAACCCCGCTATACAGAATGATGTGTTTCAGCGCGCTAAATTGTCTTAGAATCACCTGACGTAAATGTTTAAATTTAACTTAAATTCTAACATTTGCTCAACTCTAAAGTTGAATATTAGGTCGAATTTAAATAGCTAACACTTCGGTGATACCAACCATATTGTTAAAATCTAAAAATAATTCCATATATAGGCGTGCCTGGATCTTCAACTTGCCAAAAAGTAGTCATTATTTAGTAAAAAAGACCTGTAATTTCACAACGACGATTATATGTATCCAATTTCGTTTTGTGCTTCCTAAATTATAATTATGTTTTTAATTAAATCTAAAAAATTATCGACGCGAATGCGAGAGAGACCGGGTTCGAGACAGTGTATTTTAAGGTCTTTGTTAATTTAATTCACACCAGTTTGTCCGAGTCTTTATATTATTCAAATCTCAAAATATGAAGAAAATTGGTTGAATAGTTATACGCCTTCCGTGGTCATTTTAGTCGGGCAAAGTTTCAGACATTTCGAAGAACTTGCTAGTACAGGGTGTTCCAAAAGTGTCGAAACCATTTCAAAGTTTTATATCTCCGGTAAATTAATTCGCACTATCAATCTGAAAATATCTTTGAATAGAGAACACTTGTTTCCCGAACTGTAAAACTGCACTTTCATAACGCATAATATAATAATTATGTTGTAAGGTAATGCATTTTAGATGGAACGAGGAAGGGATATGGGAAATAAAGAGGTTTTTCCATTGCTTTTTTCAAATCTCAGATTATAATCATATTTTTTTAATGGCGCATAAACCATATTTTCAGTAAATAGACCAATAAAACCTACAAGGCAACGTTTTTGCTTGATCTGTATCTTGTTCGGAAACATAATCAAGTCTCTTCACAAAATGCGGTGCACAGTTGACCTTGGAACTCTGTTCTCTACTGAAATTCGGTGAACAGATCGCATCGGACTTTTGAGTATATTAATGTCGTGCACTTAATGTGTTGAGTGAATGTTTTTGTTGTTGTAAAAGCCACGTCAATGGAGTACGAGGAATGTGCAACTCCAGTTTCCTGTACCTGTTTACGTTTACGCACAGGTCAAAAAATGTCGCACGGTCAAAAGAAATCGCACAGTCAAAAAAAATAGCACAGTCAGCAACTAATGGCCAATCTTACAGGTTTTCATCAGTTTTTTCTATAGCATTTTCCTTTATTTAACTCACTGCTGCATAAATGTGTAGACTACATGTACAAGAAAATACTATTTGGGTTACATCAATCCCGGGCCCCTACACACATGATTTTACCAAAACCGCGCGCAAAAACAGGTATTCAAAAATCGACAGTGCCAATCTCGACCGACAGTGTCGAGTCTCAACGAATTGCCTCCTGTAGTACCGCCAGAGCGCATATTTTCCTAACGGTCAGTGTCATTCGCTTTACATTAGCTTAGAAACCATTACAGGTTGCTACATGTAGACTGATCAAGTTTTCATATACTATACTAAAGGGTTCAACAAAAGAAAGTATACACTTTGTTTATGTCATTTTGAGTAACATTCAATTTTTTTTTACCAAACAGGCTAGATAGGCATTTAGATGAATCTTTTAAGCATAATTTGATACCAAATTTGCCCCGTAACAATAAAGATAAACCATGATTAGCACTATTTGAAGAAAATTAGTCACTTTTCAAAAGTCACGGGAAACGGCGGCTTACAATCCCGGCCCCTCCTAGCCGGGACAAATTGTGTGATCCAGGCTACTGTTCCGATGTATACATTGACCCCGGCTACTGTTCCGATGTGTACATGTTTGTAAAAAACGTGCGACACGTACGTGTACGTACGTACGTACGTACGGTACATACTCTGTAAATTCTCCCAAGTTCGCTGTGCCACACGTAGTACACGTGTGAAGAGTTTATGCATAAATCATGATAATGATCTGCGCGCCCGCATTTCGCTGATCCCCAAATTCATTTTTATTGTGTCGCCACGATACCTGTTAGTAGGTTAGGCATGTACGGATCGGAGCCTACCGTTACCGTGACTGTACAATTAACATGAACATGTACGTGATGAATGAAGCTTTACAATACACGAATAATTCCATTGCACCACAGATAGCATTGCACAGAACCATTATTTTTTCACATGTAGTTGAGAAATGAATGATGATAACATTAACAGGCTTAATGCATGAATGATAATGTAGATAACAGGATAACAGGAATAGTCAAGAAACAAGAATACGTTCATACTTACTCGTCTCAGCTTCCTTCAAAGACTCTTCAATACTGCGATGAGCTGAGACTTTGAGAGCTAGGCTACAGCTTGAATGACTGACGAAGAACTTATCGCGCTAAAAAAGTTTTTCGTGTATTTGCACGTTCTATGTAAATAAATATGAATTTGAAGGCAGTTTCACTACTCCCGGTGATCTCCACATGTTACGAATAGCAGTATCAAAATCGCAACACTTGCGGAGGGAGTGTGAGTACACATTGCAATATCAATAACAATTATAGAGAAATTCGCTGATTTACGGTAACGTGATTGCCCGTTTACTATGCCGTTGATTCAGTCCGTTGTATTGGAGATTGCGTGACATCGCGCATAATCAAACCAATCTGCCGCTGAAATAGGTGTGGTTGGGAGAATTTTTATAATAATCATTTAATACATTATTCATGATGTGCGATCATTATGTACATGTACTGTACGCATTTTGTGTACCTTAGTGTACGTCCCTGTAGCCGTGGTGTTCTTGTTTACCCTAGTGTACACTCCGCTACACTGCCCTGCCATTCAGCTCAGCTTATTTCTCAGTGATGTACGCCCCCGCTACACGCCCCGGATAACGGGTGCACATTTTGTTTGTCCCTGTTACACGCTCCCCCATATAATAACCGGCAACGTTTTTTGTACAGTTGCGTACCGTCCACGCCTGACTTACCAGCCAGGCTATGTTTTTGTGTGGAGACCGGGTGAGGGGGACAAGTTATAAATATTTTACCCTAATTCATAGACGCGTCTTGTAGGATACAGGTAGGCATGATCATACAATTTTGAAAATAAAAACATCTCTTTGAAAAAGGAATACATGGAAACAAAATACATGTACTTTACAACATTGAGCACTCTGTTCCAAATGTTCTGGATTTACGTTATTGTACCGTTTTTAATATAAAGTTATAACCAAAAAACTCGTCACGTCATGCAAACTTTAAACCATTTTAGCTTAAATCGGCTTTACTTTCATGTTGTCCAGCTGCTTGTGTGTGGTTAGTAAAACATCAGTGAATAATACATCCCAGCCCGTTTCTTCCTTTCGTTGGATTTAAAAGAGGTAAACAGAGTTATCTACAAATTTTCAAAACAAATGTCGCCCTCTGTAGTCAATGATATGAACATCCCTACCTCAGAGGTATGTGAAATATGAATATGAATTAAGCTTACCTTTTCAATTTCATTTGCCTTATTCCTGATGATAATCCCTTCAGGTTGTCATTTTAGAATCGGTGTTGAGATTCAGGCTCAAGTTCTAATCATGCTCAGGGCATAAAAGATTGCTATCACAACAAATTCAGGGCCCTTTTGCCATGAAAACATTGACCAGTCGTACGTTCGTCGATCTACGACGCGACCCAGCACCGCTGTACTGCTATCCCCATTTTGTTGTTTAGTAAAATCGAAATATCTCAACTTCCACGAAATTCATTTTGAAGATCATGGTATAAAATGCAACCTTAAAACGTCCTGATTCTGTATGTCTTCCTCTTTAATACAGGTATGGGTTGATTGATAGGGGTAAAATCGTTATTTTCCACTCAAGCGAAAAATGTCACAGCACTGTCATGCCTGTCGCGCTGTTATTGCTTTTGACTTCTAGTGACCCCAAATAAAGCGATACCTGGTCAACGCGACGTTCGGTCAAATCGACCGTTACGTACTCGACGTTTGAGCGACTCGACCAGGGCGGTGCCACTGTAACAAACTCCCATCGCCGAGATTGAAGCCTCTAGTGTGGTAGCGTCCTCGATTTACGATTCATATCGCGCGTCTAAATTAATTCTGCGAGTCACATCGAGCGTCTCATGTGCCTTATAAGGACTTTCGTGCTGTCAATCATAGCGTCGCCCTCATTTTACGAGTCACATCGCGCGTACTCACGCCCATGTGCCCATATATGGGAGGCTCTTGTTTTGCGATTCGAATTTCCCCTCCCATTACATACTCTGCCTGACTCGACGTATGATCGGAGATGGAATCAACAGACGGATCACGGTCGACTTGACCGAACGTCTAGTTGACTAATATTCTTCCAAACCATAGGTTGAGTCTATTTGCACAACTGTTGTACTGATAATCCCTACATGACTACGTACTCAGTATTTGTACAAGTTGCAGACATGCTCTTGTTATTTGTACAACAGATGTACAAATAACCATTTATTTTGGCATAGAGGGCCTAGCAAATTATGCTGGTTCCATGCACCCATGATCCCCGGACTAACTCATGAGTTGTGTGCATGGAGACATTGATGCGGGGAACCAGTATGATCTAAAATACGATATACGAGGGTCAGTCATTGGGCATATAACAATGTAATAAGGAAAAGAGGAATATTGGCGAAAGAGCAAGAACCCTCCATTGTCCAAAATCCTGATTTTACAGGAACATTAAAAGGTACTATTTGGTATTCAACTAGATTTAGTTCTTGAACACTATGAACAGTGTTGGGGACTCCAAATAAGTGAGTGGGACATAAAAACGGAGACGTTTTTCTGGACTGAATTCTGAAATTGGTTCTTGTTTGCTCCCGTCTTTTCAATGATCTATGCATTATCCTAACAGTTTACGGTGAATTGCCCCTAGTGACCCCACATGACAAGTCACTTTTAATTGCTAAAGACCCCATATGTGCAAGGAACCAAGGAATCTTTTGACCAATTCGGTTTCCTGATATAGCAGAAGCATTTTGAATGAAAGAAGTGAAAATTGACATTTTGACCCCTTGTGACCCCAAATATATTTTGATTTTAAAAACCTAATTACTATATATGCGTACAGTCATAAGGAATATGTTGACCGATTTTGACGATCCTAGGTCATTTCACTGAATTGCAAGGGCGTTTTAAGTAAAAATCTCGTTTTGACCGCTAGTGACCCCTGTGTGCCCTTTGACCCCAAACTGTGAAGACCCAATATGAAGGTTATGTAGGGGGTCCTACTGACTAAGGTGATTGTAGCATGCAAACTGTAGAAAAAATAGCATTTTATAGATGGTTTGTCAGAAACATGAAGAAAGAAACGGCAGAGATAGAATACCTTGATTTTTTGAAAAAATCAAGGTAAATAATGACAGGGAAAATGCATTTATATGAAAGTGCCTCAAATCATATCACGGACCCATACAAATATAACACATATACAAATTTAACACTTACAGATAGGCAAAAAAATCGTGATATCTTTCATATTATAAATGGGGATAGGCCCATAGTATAAACAAGGACCTGTTAAATAAAGGACCGGTATGAGTAAAATATGCATGGTAGAAATACACTTCGTTTAGGCCTACAATGTATATGCCTACTGGAGAAATAATTTAATGTCAATAAGCCGAAAAATAAAACAAACGGATGGCTCACAATGCTGAACTGTTTGATCATGGTGACCGCCAACTATGAAAGACCCCTCTAAATAAACCAGCGTCACGGACCTATTTAATATACATGTTCTATAGGAGACTTGGAACATTTTAGGGGGGGGGGGGGGGGGGGAGGGGGGCGTCCGCGAAGGGGGTCGTGAAATCTAAGGGTCACGACGGGGGTCGTGAAATCTAAGGGTCACGACTCCGCGATCCTCCCCCAGATCAATATAACACGCATTTTCTGAAAGGTCTTGACCTAAACTTTAATTTGATATATAACACTAAGCAGTAGGTCTACGGTAACATTGAGAAAATGTGTTTCCAAATTTGGATCAGATCAACCTAGACCGCCCCCTTAAGGGCACCTATGATAACTTGATTTTAAGAGTATGAACACGTGGGGTAGACCTGTCTGGATTATTAAGGGCACACGGCCGGGGTGGAGTATGGGGTATGGAATATTAAGGGCGCCTGTGAGAACTGGATTTTAAGGATATATGGGGCAAGGCCTACATGATTAAAGACACCTACCTGAGTGGTTATTTCATATCTCATTATGGAATACCTATAATAATATTTAGCGTATCTGGGTAGGCCTTGGAATTACGGGCACTGTGGCACTTGGAGTATCAAGGACATAAACTCTCGCTATTTTACAAAAGCCTATAGGCCTACGATTGATGACTAACCGCACACTATCTTCTATACACTATATGTGGTGATACAACATTTTTGGGGTGTATGGGGTAGCTAAAACATTGTTTCCCCCAAAAGGGGATATTGAAATTGGGTCCGAGATTCAAAGATTGCAGAACACTCAGCTTTCTGTGAACAAAGTCTATTTCAAATGAAAAAAATATCAGGGGTCTACAATTCGAACTCATGTCTATGCCCATTTTGGTACAAAATACAGGAATCTAATTTAGATCATATACTTCAGCTAGCAAGGACCCAAGCGTAGCGAGGGTACCCGCTAGTATCATATAAACTGTACCGAAAATATATATAAAAATACAATAGGGCCTAATGCTGAAATATACACACTCAAATATAAGTATTAAAGGTAGATGTTCCGATTGATGGCCCGATTTTCAACTTGATATTTTCTATTTTATATGAAAGGTCATCCTTAAAAGTGTCGCATTCCAAAGTTTGAGTTTGAGTTTGGCAGTAATTCACCACATTTTAGCCTATAATTTCTAAATGGAATATTTCTGGCCCCTAAGACTTTAGAGACATAATGAGAAAAATATGGGGATTCTTCTGATATCAAAATATCTCGATGAGAAAGAAAAAAATCATAGCCCCAAAAATGTGATCGGAACATACACCTTTAAATACATATTAAAATATACCAAACCTGAAAATCAATACAACAGCAAAGGATAATCCTTTTAAAAGTTTGCTTTGTCCAATCAATAACGTGCCGGTGGTAACTCGGTATCTTCCACCGATGCTTCCACATGACTAGATTGTGTTAATAAACCCTGGCCATTCGTTAGATTTTGTGAGATTTCGGACCGACATTATGGTCCAGGACCATAAACAAACATACATTGCGCTTTATTCCGTAAAAAGCATAAAGCTAGAATATTCAGTTTGGAGTTTACCTTATATTTCCAGTCTTTCCCTCTCACAGTCACTATGGCCTCGGGTTTTCTTAATTTTGTTTTGTTTTGCAAATATCATTTCTAAGGTGTCAAAATTCTTTACTTATATGGTCCAGGACCATATAATTGGACCAGAATCTCAGACATGTCAGATTAGCCATTCGTTGATTCGCAGGTGACAGATAAGTCGATGCCGGTTTCCTCCACAGTTTCACTAGATGTTGGCAGTGTGTCTAGACCAGTCGTTGAGGGCGATGTTGCCTTACTACATTTCGGCAATGTGCCCATGGCAGTGGTTGATTTCCAAGTTGTAGATACCACGCTTGTTCCGGGGGGCGATTTACCGAAGGCAAACCACATTTTCCACACATTCCGAACTTCTTGAGAACGAACGCAGAACAGCAAGAAGATGAAGAGTCCTTGCAGGGAATTAAAGACACAGAAGAGCACTTGGAACGCTAAACTTGACCTTCGGTGCTCGATAACAGTGAGAAAACCGAATATCCAAGTTAATCCGAGCAAAGCGGAGATTGCTATTGCGTTTACAGCCCGGGTTATGGATTGGTTGTTGTCGCGATCACTTGCTCTTCCGACGTCCTTACGTCCGCAGGTAAGCTTGTAGGTCAACATTATAAAGATAACCAGGTTGCCAGTTATAATTAGGAAGACAAACAAGAGATTCCCGAAGTAGAATGCGTATCCGGTCTGCATGAAACAGCTGTGGAATTTGAACACACAAGATAATCATTTTAACACTTTTCACGCGGCAGGCGTCTGCAGGCAGTTGAGATTCTCCAAAATTGCACAAAATGTTTCAAAAGTGTCAACTTGAGTACCCATTCAGTGAGGTGTTAATCACCGATCCTTTGTCACTCATTTTATCAATATAGAAGGATCGCGCTTTCCCCGCTCTTTCCTCGAGCTTTCCTTTATTTGTAAAGGGCAAGGCTCCTAATCAGAAAATACTTTTATGGACTAATAAATCTATCATGACTGCATTTTCCGTCAAAAACCACCACAGAGTAATTCATAATGGAAATCTTCTTCCAATTTAAGGAATTTGTCAACATATTATTGTTTCGATATCACAAAGAATTCATTACTATTGTACGTGTACAGTTGCGATCATAACCGAAGCACTGTACACGGCGTTAACACTGAAACCATGGCATTATATGAACGAAGCGATACAAGATACTCAGAAACTATTGGGCTAAACCCAACAACTTATTTCACAATTTTATTTTGAGGTAATTAGGAAACGTACTGCTCTGTAACTTTTTAAGATATTTTAATTTTATGATTATAAATGTAATTTGACCATAAGAATTGCATTTAGAAGAATATATTAGAGATAAATAATATGCATTTAAGTTATATTTTTCGCTGTGTAGTTTTACTTACAACTGATCGTTGTAGTACTGTGATTTATCAATGGCCAGAACACAGATAACGGGAATCAGTGGTCCACCTATAAATAATTGTAAACATAGGAATAACAATGTAAGTTTGTTTTCAAAATAACTACAATCAGAGGATTCATCTACAATTTTAAGATTGAACCATTGGATTAATTATAATTATGTTTCAAAAAGATGGTGCAAACGGAAATATCGTTTCATTCCGGGCTCATTATGGTTAGACCTTTTATATACGAGGGTCATTCAATAAGTTCTACCTCCTCTCTCATAACATCGCTAGTATGAATGTCAGCCACATGAAATTTGTCATGAATATTATTATTTGATATTTGAAAAGGCATCTTACCCCAAGCTACGAGACACGCTTTCAGCAGAAAATGTGAAACATGTGCCCCGAATACTTTGATGATCAGAAGGTATAAATTGACAGCCTCAACACCCATCCAGGCAACTGTCGCTAACGTCAGGTAATGCAACAAAACAGCGACTGCTACGCATCCGGCGCTAGAGTCATTTCGGTCCACGCCAATAACGAATACTGTGTATAAACACAGCAGGGTAAGAGACAAGCAGATCAGGATTCGCTGTGGTGCTTTTTTGCGGAGTGATCTAAGATAAGATAAAATAAATAAGGAATGTATAAAATCATTCGGCTAGGTCATTGATTTGAAGTAACATAGAGGGTGTTAAGTATAAACATTAACAGTATGGGCACGTAAACCTTAACAGCGCACGTAAAACTTAACAGTATGTGCACGTAAACCTTAACAGTATGAGCACGTAAACTCTAACAGTATGAGTACGTAAACCTTAACAGTATCAGAACGTAAACTCTAACAGTATGAGCACGTAAACCTTAACAGTTTGACTCAGCACGTAAATTATAACAGTATGAGCACGTAAACCTTAACAGTATGAGCACGTAAACTCTAACAGTATGAGTACGTAAACCTTAACAGTATCAGAACGTAAACTCTAACAGTATGAGCACGTAAACCTTAACAGTATGAGCACGTAAACCTTAACAGTTTGACTGAGCACGTAAATTATAACAGTATGAGCACGTAAACTCTAACAGTATGAGTACGTAAACCTTAACAGTATCAGAACGTAAACTCTAACAGTATGAGCACGTAAACCTTAACAGTTTGACTCAGCACGTAAATTATAACAGTATGAGCACGTAAACCTTAACAGTATGAGCACGTACACTCTAACCGTATGAGCACGTAAACTTTAACAGTCTGAGCCCGTAAACTATATAAGTATGAGCACGTAAAGTATAACAGTATGAGCACGTAGTTCCTAAAAGTATGAACACGTAAACCTAAACAGTATAAGCACGTAAACCCTAACAGTATGAGCACGTAAATCATAACAGTATGAGCACGTAAACCTAAACAGTATAAGCACGTAAACCCTAACAGTATGAGCACGTGAATCATAACAGTATGAGCACGTAAACCTAAACAGTATGAGCGCGCCACTAACAGTATGAGCACTTTAGCTAACAACTCTTCCTATCCTCCTTGATGAGTTAAGCCCAAGGACAATAATAGTCTAATTTAGACTTACTTTGCTGATAGGTACGTGATCAGTGTAATAATAAGAGCAGCAATGCTAATACCACATCCAATCTGGCTTATGAAGTCAAGAACAAGGCTTGCAAATTTCTGACCGTGAACATCCTGTGTAAGAGATACAATGTGTTTTTTCGGATTAATAAACAATAAATTGACCATCGAGTTACAGTGTTCCGTAATGAAAGCTCCTGTGTTAATGTCAAACTTATTTTATCAGTCTTGAAATTGTATTTAATTCATTTCTAATCTAACAATTAAGCTTTTTAAAACAATAAATAAGTTAACAAAGTTGAACACAAAAATGTTTCTCCTCACGGAAAGATTTTTTTTAGAATATTGACGTTTTACGTTTGTTATGACACAGCTAATATTATAATATAAAATAAAATGAAACAGCTTTCATAATATGTTTAAGTATGACCGACAGATAAATTTAGACATTGATTATACCATTTTACTAGCTATACTGGGAAGTTTGCATTTGTTATGAATGGGAAAAGAGTTGGAGAGAATTTAGGGGGAATTTCAACTCAAGATATTACCAGGTTTTGTTTTTTCATCAGATTTCCTATATTACCCTAAAAGCACGGTGCCTGTTTTAATCATCAGTATTATCAAAATGGTAGTTGTTAAACATTGACTTAAAAAGTACTTACAACTAACACAGCGAAGCTTGTAAGGTGATAGCAGTGGCACACTATCCTATCAGTGTCTGTCGTATCGGCTCGCTTACACCCATCAGAAGACCAATCACCACTACGGTCATCCCTCTCAAAATCCCAAGATACACACGTGAAATTTACCAATGTTTTGTTTCCTTCCACAAGCTGTAAAAACAACAACAAGCGAAAATAATGACGATGACGATGACGACGTTCATGATGATGGTGTAGCGGACATTATAAGGATGATGACAGTCAAGTTTAGAATAAAATGTCATTTTACATGAATATGATTTAAAATCACTCATATTTGTATTAGGTTTCAGATTAGAAGCCCTAAATTTAGGATGCTTTTCTATATACGTTACCGTTTGAGTGTAGTCTGTCGATAATGTAACCTCGTGTCACCATCATTTTACGTTGAATATGCGTGAACGAGGGTAATTCCGCCATCGTCTTGTCTGTGAACACACATTGAATTTTATTGGCAAAAACCCTTGTATAAGCCGGGCATATTTGTCTTACCTTAAATAAGCCGGACATATCTGTTTTACCTACCTTGCTTATAAGAAATGTAGACACAACAGGCTCGTTTAGATCTACGATGTTCAACCCTTCTACAGTCGCAGAAATTATGCGAGATCCAACTTCACGTGTAACATTCGGCATAGGGTTCTTTTGTAAAAGTTTAGATTGAAACAATTTGCTGTCCTGGTACAACACGAATGTGATGGGAATCAAGGCGGTGTCATTTACTAAGAGAAATAGAGGAAAGTCATTCGACAAAATCAAATCACACATCGGCACAACGCTAAAATATGTTGAATTTGTAAAAAATGGCACTTTCAAAAGGGTACGGGAAAAGGTTGACAATATTTGAAGGCTGTTCGCTTGGAAATGACATGGAGATTGAGGGTACACCCGATGGTGCAAAATTCGGCTTTATAGAAGGGTAAAATTCAATTATTCACGAAAGATCTGCCAAGAAATTATCTCCGCATTCCAATCAAATAAATGAGCAGTTCAACGAACGCCGGCAACATTGTGCCAAGCACGTTTGAACATCTTTATACATATAACGCGATGACTATACTGTATGTACTGAAGGTATTTATAATTAGAATTAATTAAAGCCCGCCCCAAATACAATTGCCTGTTGACATCCAAAACCACAGTTTACTCATATTAATATTATTATTACCTACATTTTGTAAATATAGATGTTATATAGTGTAATTATTATGTATCATTGAATTTTCATGTTTCATTTCATATTTCACTTCACATTTCAATTCATATTTATTTAGCAATACAATATCAAATATAATAAATATAGAAGACAATGGTAAAAACACAGACATAAAGCATGTTGATAAGACCAAGGATATCCCAAAAAGCCACAAGAGCTTATTTCCATTGGGGGTCCTTTCAAGATATCAGCACAAAGAAGAGAGAAACAACTAACAAATCAAGGAATGGTACCCTCTCCCTCTCTCAATCTTGCTTTCATTGCAAGATGAGATTTTACTTCATTTTTGAAGAAGGTATTAAAGTACTGCTCGATTTAATAACGCCTGGAAGAGAGTTCCAAGCCCCGACCGCAGTATATTGATACTGCCAAGTTGTACCCGAACCTTTGGAATTACAAAATTAAGGTAGCTATCCCTGGTATTATAGCGATGCATTTCTGATACTTTTATAAAATTTTCACTCAGATAACCTGGTGAGGTGTTATTATAAATGTTGAAGGCATGGTTCAACTTCATTTGTTTAACTCTATCATCATCATTAAGAAACCCTAATATGTCAAGTTCAGCCTGGCCAACATGTGTTCTTGATTCCAAACCAAGAACAACTCTAACAACTTTAATTTAAGTGACCAGAAGTTTATTTTGGAGTTTTTTAGAAAGTCCTGAAAACCAAGACGAACAAGAATAGTCAAAATAGCACTGAACCAAGGCTGTAACTAAAGTTTTATGAGTTTTTTGATCAAGAAAATGAGCTTGTCTGTATAAAAACCTGAGTCTTGCTCCAGCTTTTTTAATAACATTGTTAGCAACTGTCTCGCATGAAACGAACATAACAGCACATAACATTAAACGAACATAACAGCACATAACATTAACCGAACATAATTGCACAACTTTTTGAGTTCTTCATGGAAACCCTGCGAGTTCGTTGACTGTAAACAGTGAACGAACTCGCAGGGTTTCCATGAAGAACTCAAAAAAGTTCAAACGTCAAATTTAAAGGGGCATTGAGAGATTTCCGAGAAAAAATGAAATTCGCAAAAACTGAATTGTTTCAATAGATAAGGTACGTAGGAACTATGACGTGTAATAATTTATGGGAAACTGGTTGAATGATAGGGGGAGATAGAAATTCGGTTGAAACAATTCATGTGGTGACTGGTGCTTATAATTTCGATGTGATCTACATCGAAACTACCAACTCATGAAATGTTACACGATAGACGGCGAATTAAGGTAAATGGTTTCAGATGGTAGTTAGTATATGCCCAAGGGAAAACATGTACATTAGGTCCCAGATACTAGTTTACAAGTATCGTTCAAAACTGGAACATAAAATTTACCAGTATCGGTAGAATACTGGTACGATTTTAATGTGCCAGTATCGGTCGATACTGGAACACCAAATTGTGTTCAAGTATCGCAACGTTTATATGTTCCAGTATCGGGCGATATTGGTACATTCAAATCGTACCAGTATTCTACCAAAACTGGCAAATTGTATTTTTTCCCTGTCCAAGTATTACTTACGTACGCGCAAAAATCCTGATTTCCAGGAAAATTGAGGGAGCACTCCTAAACGTATCTCTCAATGTCGCTTTAAGCGATTTGACTTGATTTCTGAAACGTTCTGCATTTGTTTTCGTGGGACATGTGGCTTCATAATTACCTGCATCTCTATATCGATCCCTAATTTCGACGGGTAGAACAATCGAAGCATCTGCCTCATCAACAGGAATGTCTTTAGGATCGATAAATATTTGGGTGTCTCTCAAAAAATCGTTGGGTATACTGGCAAATCCAAGCCCGTCATCAAAAGACGATGGTGGTAGTCGCACTGCATGTATATCAATATTTACAAAAGTTCTTGGCGAAGTATATTTGGTGAAGGTACCGACTTGCGTCTGAAAGCTGGAGACTTGATCTTCAAAATATTGCAAAATACGCGTCGGGGCCTCTGATTCATCGCTGGCCCGTATAAACACATCATCAGTGATGTCCAGGATATTCTCGACAGATTCTATCACATAGGCAGTAACCTGGTATAAGATGAAACCATCAAATATGATTAGAACTTGGGACGATGGTTCAAAAAGTCATTTTATTCAGTGAATTTTACTAGGATCATGTACGAAAAACGTAATTGTGCCCCGGTTTTTAAACCAAATTTAAAAAAAAGTTAAAAGCACTAATATACCTTCGGAAATCTGAGCTGAGAAAATAAAAAAAAACTAAACAAGGTAAAAATGTTGAATTTCGTTTTTTGAGAAATCTTTCTATGCCCCTTTAAAATTGACGTCTCTAGGCCATTTCAAATGAAAATGGGGTGAACACTCCCCGCTCTCCCCTAATATGGGCGCTATAAAGATTGTTATTTGTCAATACCACTCTCAACTATTAGATCTTCTTTTAACACTACCTACCTGGTGTGATGAGGCCTGAACACTGACGATATTCTCTATGATTGAGGCAATTGCTATTAAACCGGATACGCTTATATTCCGTGTATCATTTGTAATCTGAGAGAGGTCAAAGGCCACTTCCACCACATTTTTAAACGTCACCGTAGTCTGCGCGAGAAATAAACAAACATAAAATATAAATAAATCTTGAGGCAATTTGTTTCTAAATGTTCTTAAATAATTTGGTTCAAAATCAAATAATGTTTTGGAAAATTGCACAGATTTTCGAATTCATACAGCCAGGTATAGCGGTTAATGTAATGTAAATGTAATGTTACCTCAGACAGGTCAACAAGTATTGTGTTTACTTCAACAGTTTTTTCTCCATGAAAGCAATCATTGATGAGCACTGGTTGCCACGTAGGTATGAATAAGTCGTTCAACTGACACTGCCGGGTTCCACGGGGTATTGAATCAACTATTTAGTAGATCATGTAGATAGAATGTAAACACATAAACAAGAAAAGTAAACTTTACTCTCATAAGAAAGGTCATAACTTGTATCATTTCATGATGATATTGATTAAACAGACTCGTAAAAGCTCAATAGTTACAACGCCATGAGGAATCGTCCAGTTTCATTTTCCGAATTTGATAAAAGGCTACACACACTCCAATTCATCAATACAAGCATGCCGATTGTGTTACTTTTAAAAAAGCCCGATGTACGCTAGCGAGTCCATCTTAGCGAGTTCTATAACCGGAAAATCGTAGGCCTATCTCAACTGTGGTCACGCGTTATGAACTCGCCTCCCAATAGGGTGGTGCTGTTACACTTTTTAGTTTCATGCTGTCATATTCCTTGAATATTTTTAAAACCACAAAAGCTATCTCAACAGATTTGGTATCATTTCAAAGTCTTAATAACAAGCTATCTACCTGCAAAATGGCATTGGTATAGCTAATACAGAAGGGGCGCAACTGCTGTTTGAAGTTTGGGGACCAGGGGTGGTGCCGGAAGGGGTGACACCTGTACAAACTCAATGGGAATACTCCCATGCTTTGGTCTTTTTACAATAACTAGTCATCCCCTAATGTTGCAAACACCATTCTTGCCCATTTTAAAGGATATTTAGTAGTCTTTAAGTATGTGGTTCAACAGACTTGTCAACTAATTAATTTTGGATAAGACAGTGATCATCAGCTTTCTTCCTGTTCGCTACACAGTCAACATGAATAATCAGGATTTATACAAATGACTATAACAGAAAAGTGTTCAACCTATGATAGCAATAGTATACATTTTTGTAAAGGTTGTAACTAGAGGAATTCAGAAATGCAGTTAAGTTTAGGGAAGGGTTCATCCTGAAAAAATATTTCTGAACATTCTAAAAATATGTAAAATACAAATTGGAGATATTCACTAGCCGGTATAATTACATGACAGACGTAGTAACGTTACACAATGCTATATCATCTGATGGGTTAGTTCATGAGGAATTCAAATATGTAAAGTAAATAATGATAGGGGTAGGTATAAAAATGATATGGATCTCTAATTAAAATTTTAAAAATCTGATATTTTGCCGAACATTTTGAATCATACCATTTTAGTCTTTGGTCGTACTATAATTTCAATGGCATATTTGGTTTCCTCGTGCAATTTCCCTTCAGAAAATATATACTTTATTTACCTCAGGGGAGTATACAAGCAAATATAAAAGTGTAAAGTTCAAATCATGTCGCGAAAGCCAAAATCCGTGTGTAACGCGAAAGGCGGCGAGCTTAGAACACATGACCCTGTACGTGTTTTAAACTGCACGCATCATTAGTTTCATAGTTTCGTCTAAGGTCGCGATTTATGCAGAGTGAGTTGATGGGAGGTCGGTTATGGGGATCGGTAAATGAAGCTCTGGTACCGAGATGCGATCGAAGGGAGCAGCTCTGGAGTTTCCACCACCAATGTAATTACACACATGGGCCCTCAAATTAACACTCCGTTTCCCCCACACAGGTCTGATATTCAACAATATCTCAATTTCAATTCTGGATGATGGTGACAGGCCACCCAAAACAGAGATTGGTCAGTTTTAAAATCCAGCTGTCATTAATTGACTGTCATATCATAATCATTACAACAGATAAGGTAAAATACCACCAAGATTGATGCCTGAGTTTAATACAAACTGATAAGCAAGGACAATGCAAGTTCTAGTGCCGTCCCAACACTAGATAGAGCGGTCTTTGCTACCAAGGTTTAGAGGGGCACAGTTTTGGGCCATTGAGGAGTCACGAGTCTAGTGCTACACGCCAGAGAAAACCATGTGAATACTGTTAACGGAGCTTCAATCATTACCTCCTGCATGCATTACATCAATTCTAAGAAAATGGTGACATTTGCATTATATTGTAGAAATATGTAGCTTACAAGTCTCAGGGTGTTTAAAAGCAAAACCTTAAACTTACCTTGATCTGAATATACCGGACATTTCTCTAAAGACTCTGCGGCTTCTCCTGCGCGCGTCTGCGGCCACTTTAATGGGTATGGCGTTAGAGTTCCAATAGCAGAACAATTACCTTTTAAGGAGATAACATAATGACATAACTGACTATTTTAAAAAAGAGAAAGAAAAAAAACTGATGAAAGGTGACGAGGGGCTTTCAAACTTACATGACGTAATGGGCCCTTTACATGTGTCCGTGTGAGCTGGGCGGCCCCTTGCCGTCTAATAGAAATACAACAGAGTCCAACACGGTCAGCAAAAAAAGTCAACGGCCGCATTGATTTTTTTGTTTGTCACCGGGTCCATACCATTCTATACTGGGTCCTCACCAGCCTGGTACCGTGCTCATACCATCTCCTCACCGAGTCCTCACCGGTAGGAACTCCTGGGTACCGGCCAAACCTCTTTGATAACGTCATCAAACCGCCCTTTATAAGCTGAGCGCTCAAGCTGGTAGCTTTACTCGCATTCTGGACTTCTCTGTATTTGTCACATATTATATCCGTGTGAGCTGGGCGGCCGGGTGAGTTAATGCGGCGGCGAACGGTTAGAGCCAGGTTTGAGGACCTTGTAAGGACGTTATGGGGCCCTCATATGTATCCGTGTGAGCTGAGCGGCCCCTTACCGTGTGAAAAATGAGTGCGGACGACGGCACACACGGTGGGCCGTTTCTCGTCCGTTGAACACGTTCAGGGGACTTTGCCGGCCACCGGAGTTTTGAACATGCTCAAACTCCTGGCGGGTGAGTAAAAGCGGCGGCGAACGATGAGAGCCCGGTATGAAGACGGTATAAGGACGGCGCACCCGTTCGCACCCGTTTCGCACCCGTTTCGCACCCATTCGCAGGGCGGTGATGGACGGTGGTGGACGTCGACCATCTTAGCGACGGACTGCGAATGGCCGCATGCAGCCTAGTAACCGTTCGCGGAACTGACTCTCAGTCTCCAGGCATGTTGCAACTCTATAAATGTAAAAGAGCTAAAACTCACTCTTTCGAGAGCATTAGGAGGAACAGCTCTTTTTTTGGAGTGAAGTTCAACCTCTTAAAAGAGCTATTTTCACTCTAAAAAGAGTTAAAATCACTCTGAAAAGAGTGGAAATCACCCTTAAAAGAGTGAGAAATCACTCTGAAAAGAGTGAACTTCACTTCTTAGAAGAGCCGTCCCTCCTATTAAAGCTCTCGAAAGAGTGAGGTTTTAGCTCTTTTACATTTAGAGAGTATTATAGATGTTGGTCGTACGAATTCCGGAATGCAAATGAAGCGGCGAGCTTGAGCGCTCAGCTTGAAAAGGGCGGTTTGATGATGTGATCAAGACGTTTCGGCCGGTACCCAGGCGTTTCGACCGGTTAGGAACCGGTATGGAGGTGGTATGTACACGGTGAGGACACAGTGAGAACGGTAAACTAGAACTATATGAGGCCGGTGATCCCGGGACAAGGCCGGTGAGAACCCGGGACAGACCCGGTGTAGAACGGTATGGACCGAGGACCCGGTGAGGAGGTGTTTGCTCCCGGTAAGAACGGTAATCTAGAAATGTATGGGGACGGTGAGCCCGGTACCCGACCGGTGAGGACCCGGTATAGACCCTGTATATAACGTTATGGACCCGGTGGCCACAACAAAAGATTAATGCGCCCGTTGACATTTTTTACTGATTGTTTGGACTCTGTTGTTTTTCTATTAGACGGTAAGGTGGCCGCCTACCATTACCGCCCTGCGAACGGGCGCGAAACGGGTGCGCCGTCTGTATACCGTACTCAAACCGGACTCTCACCGTTTGCCGCCTCTTTTACTCACCCGGCAAGAGTTTTGAGAATGGTCAAACTTCCTGCCGGGCGCGGATGGCCGGTAATGTCCCCAGCAACGTGTTCAACGGACGGGAAACGGCCCACCGTGTGACATCACCGTGTGCCACCGTCTGCACCAATTTGTCACACGGTAATGAGCCAGCCAGCTCACACGGATACATGTGAGTACAAATGTATTTTACAAACATTCCCGGAATGTGAGCTTGAGCGCTCAGCTTATATACAGGGCAGTTTGATGACGTTATCAATGCGATTCGGTCGGTACCCAAGCGTTTCGGCCGGTGAGGACCTGGTGAGAAGGTGGTATGAGCCCGGTTCCAGGCCGATAAGGACCCGGTATAGAACAGTATGAACCCGGTGACAAAAAAAAAATCAATGGCAGCCGTTGATATGTTTTGCTAATTGTTCACCGTGTTGGCCTCTGTTGTTTTTCTATAAGGCGGTAAGGGGCCGCCCAGCTCACACGGATACATGTGAGGGCCCCATTAGAGGACCTCGTGAATCTGTGTTGGTTTAAATTATTAGTTAGCGTGTGCCTATTACAACACACATTTTTGATTTCACACATACCTGTACAATTGAACCCGTCTCCAATATATCCATAATTACATGTACAGTTAAAGCCTCCTTCAGTGTTGTTACAAATGGCATAAGTATCACATGGTTGAGGCAATGCATCACATTCATTAACATCTGTAACAGTTAAAAATCGGTGGACTATGTATTAACCCTCGTCTTTCTAAGGGGGGGGGGGGGGGGGGGGGGGGGGGGGGGGTACACCCACCCTAAGAATGTTCACCGATTGCGCTAAAACGCAAAGGACAGTGACCTAGGGCGTCTAGGTGATCTCTTTTACATCCCTTGCGCTCATTTTGATGAAATAAAATGAGTAAACCACCTTACCCAGGGGTAGGGTAAACCGTCACAGTCTGAGGGTGGGGAGGGGGTTGCTACCTTACAATTTTTTTAAATAGCCATTTTAATTTTATGGTCCTGAATCTTGAATATCCTGAATATAGTATATGTTAGAAACATCATTTCCCTAACTTATTAGCAAAAGCAAAAAACCGGGTGAAATTCCGATATTTAGAACTTTTCAAATTTATTTTCAATTTTGGCCTAGGCCTATAATATTTCACTGTACAGACGAATATAGCGGGATGTTGAGGTCGGCCATGTTTCGTGACGTCATTGTTACGTCATGCGTAGGACGTTTGTTCGGGAAACAGTGGCGTAGCTATAGGCTTCACCAGCCTGTCAAGTTGTGAGAATTGCCACCGAGTCAGAAACATGAGCATGATGAGAGGGGGAGTTAAGAAGCTTTCTCTAAACTGGCGCAAACAAATCGAGCTCTATAACCAACAGTACGCTATCAGCAAAATCAAAAATTTGCATTTTTGTTGTTGACAATTAGAGGGACAAAATAGGTCGGTAAGGCCCGTAGAACATCGGTTTTTCGTCTAAGCGGTATATCATCAATTATTTGTGTACTGTTCAATGGACATATTTGAAGTGTGTTTTCTCTTAAATCATAAAACTACTGGAGCATTTCAACTCAATTTTTTGGAATAGGACTGTATTTTATGTCGCGTCTTCATCTATAATCGTGAACATCACGTGAAATAATTTCGACCGAAATCGGGTTGGATATTTCAGGGTATTTAAATGTTTAAATGACTTTTATAGGTTTTTGAATTGCATATTACATACCAGTGCAATTGAGTCCGTCCTCGACATATCCCTGATCACATGTACAGTAATAGCTGCCTTCAGTGTTCGTACAGTTGGAGTTAGTATCACATGGTTGCGGCAATACATCACATTCTATAACATCTATATTTAAGATTATAAGTTAAGAATGTTAAGTTAGGGACGCACCATTTGATTTTCAGGGGGGGGGGGTAGGAAGTTGGGTTCGGGAGTGATTTTTTTTTTTTTGGCCGCCGTAAGGGGTGAATTTATTTTTTTTACTCATCAGGGGGTGAATTTATTTTTTTTGGCCCGCCACAGAGGGTGAATTTTTTTTCTTCTCCAAAAACTTCCCTTAACGTCCCTTAAGTATATTCATACTAGAAATGTAATTAAAGGTCAATGATTGCGTAGTATTAATAGGATTCTATAATCGATATGAACAAAACGTGTTAGACCAGGTCTAACTTTGGTCAAGGAGTATATGTAATAGGAGGCGACATTAACCTCATTTGCATATTACGTTCATTAATATGATTAACCCTGCCTTGACCCTGTGACCATCGAAAGGTCACAGATATCGCCCTCTGGGGAGTAGAGGGGACTTTTCTATTGTTCTCAATCGACAGCGTTGGCGATGAACGACTGAGAAGTATTTAAAAAAACGCGTAAACAGATCGATTGATTCTATCGAAGTGTAGCCGCGATCACGTTTTTTTGCAATATTAATGATCATCGCCATCTGGAGTTGGGCATTTTAAGGACCGAAGTTTCGTTGTGAGATAAATACTTGGGCATTGGGCAATTTAGTATTCTAAAATATTAGTTCCATTTGTGTTAATGGGCCAATGTCTAGGCTATTTCATTTTTTTATATTCATCGAACAGCAATATACTGGTGTTTCGTATTAGTATAATATGTGTCGTTATAGTTGCTACGCCAAACTTTAATTTAAATAACATGTATAATGAAACACATCATACCACGTCCAGTCGCGCAATGATTGTCCATGAAAATAACGCAATTTTTGGTGTTCGAAAAACTTCAAATTTGTTACCGATCTATCAAAAATAAGGACTATATAATTACATTACAAACACATTTTGTGCGAAAGTAACATACAAATATGGTATAAAATGGCAACAATGTCAAGATAAAAATCCGTTCTTTGTAAATAAATGGATCAATGGTTAAATAATAAAACTATCACACACACACTCGTCGATCTCAATGTCGTTTGCAAACTTTGCAATCGACGAACACGGGTTCGATCCCCGTGTATTCCTTAATATTCTTTGATATATTTTTTTTAATTTGATGGTGGATTAATGTAACATCATTTTTATGTCAATTGTTTATAAATTATAAAGGCCCATGCGTTAACAAGTTTTTTTAAATTTATTTATTTATCTATCATTTATCTCTTGATTATTTAACTTTCTATCTATATAATTATTTATATTATATTACTTGATAAATAATTGTTTTAACTTGAGTTCAGTTTGATAATAATAGCAAAACTTCTTGTAAAACCATTTACCAGTGTGCCCAACAATTTCACATTTGCACACTTTGTTTACATTCAGAGATGTCACTTTTAGCTTGTTATAACCTAATATACATTTGTAGCTATTTTCATAAAAGAAGAAACCTTTTTTAAAACAGGACACTTTAAACCTGCCCAAATGATATCTCTGTAGATAGCCAATTGTACAACATGAAAAACTAGACCGTTACTCATTTTTAATTTAATACCATTACGTATTTGGCTCTTTTGGAAATCTGTACTACCAATGAATTTCTATAAAATCTTTGATACAACTTCATTTCAGGAAAGTCAGTTCTTGTTGCAAAACAATTAGATTTAATAAACGAATTGGGAGATTCAAAATATTCATGTGGAAAGGGAAACCAGACGACTATTGATAGACGCGATCAAGTCTTGTACCTCTGTAGGGTGAATTGTTTTTCAAATGTACATTATAAAGTGCTCACTGGGAGCTTAAGTTGTTTCAGAATTTAAAAAGACCAACACCACAGATATGTAACTCTGTGCAACACACCGTGTTGATGGATACTCGTTCAAAATAACCCGCCAAATGTAAAACATAGGTAAATCTGTTAACACTTAGTAAACGCTTGTATTGAAGGTCGTGCATTGACTTGATCTAAACAACGAATCATACAGGAACGAAAACCTATTGTTACGGGTACGCATGATTGAAGTGGATTCCCTCTACAGGCCATGTGTTTTGAACTCGCCACCCTTCCCGTTGCATGTCCAGATTTTTACATTTTACACCATCTGAGATTCGAATTAGCATATCGCAATAACTACTTGGTCTACCCCATATAAAGTATATATTTTCTGAAAGGTAATCTCACAAGGAATCTAAATATGTGATTGGAATTTGCATAAGACCTAATGGTAACATGTTGTGATTAAGAATGTTCAAAAAGTATCGATTTTTTTCATATTTTGATTAAAGCTCAATCTTTTTTTTATTCCTATCCCAATCATCATTTTACTGTGCATATTAGTTCCTCATGCAATTTACTCATCAGAACATAATGGTTGTCAAGTGTAACTTGTTGAAATATACTATATCGGGAAGTAAATGAGCACAAACGTTTACATTTCAAATTTATTAGAGTTTACACATATATTTTTTTGGCTATTCACCCTATCCTAATTTAAGCAAGATTTCTGAATTCCCCTATTCGAGAGCTTTCCAAAAATGTATAATTTTGCTATAATCGGTTGAATAATTTTGTTGTTATAGTCATGTATGTAAAACCGATGAATTAGGGCAAGTTTACTGTGTAGTGAATAGGGAAAAAGCCAAAGACAATGCAATCGATTCGTGATTACAACTGTTACGTAAGAGTTGACACGTTTGTTGAAACAGAAACTTATAGAATATAAAACAATCGATAAAATGAGAGCAAAATCATGGTTGTACCATACAGAAATGAGGAGTTATTGTAATTTGAACGTAGAATTGGGAAAATTTTCTATATTCCCCATAGAGATTGTACACGACGCCACCGCCACCGCCGCCACCATGTATCTATAGATACATATCCAGAAATGGTTTTATGACTAAAGGCCGTTAAGTGCCACCTAAACGGACCGGCCGTATGGGTGAAAGCTGGGGTGACCCACGCCTAATAGATGGGGCGCGAATATACACTCAGTCTGACGGATTATTGGTGTCGGCCGATATTGCATTTGGTTTTTATAGTGTATTGTTCCCGGTTAAATATTTTGGGGTTGACGCTTCTGGGAGCACTTCTCCGGCCGGCTCGGTCGTGGGGCTTAATGCAACCCCCGGGATGCACCCGTGCTTGAGTCAAAATCATTTATACCAAATATAACAATATACCAAACGGGATACCAAACAAAGAAATGCCCGGCGACTGAACTTCTTTTCCTGAGCTTTTCCACCCCAAACTGGAGCCCAGGGATCATATCTTCGGTTGATTAGCGCGTCACAAGAAGTTGTGCAGTACATACTCAATAAGAATTTGTCAACGATTTTGGTGGACAAATCCAAAGCAATCGTACGCATGCGTAGAAAACAAATGAAGTCCCCTCTACTCTCCAGAGGGCCTTTTCGATTTTCAGGTTCGTGTGACGAATATTTTAGGATTAGATTATTCATCGTAAATTCATTAACGTCACTGTTTTAGATGGTTTTCCACCAAATGTAAAATGTTTTAATGAGGGTTTGCATGTTGTATCGCAATCAAATACGACGGGAATATCAGTGTCGGGGCCCTGCTCTGGTCTGAATAGACCTTCTGGAAGGACCATGTTATTGTTTTATATCCGTTGTGTGCTCCCTAACAAAGTCAATAAGTAAAATTGCACAATGTCTCACTGCATGACCAGTCATAGTGTGTAGAGAGAGTCGAACTCCTCGCAAATAGCGGACCTGGCGAATAGGACGATTTATTGCCGGGTCATTAGTTCATGTATGGGTGGAGTACAATACAAAGCACCTGCTAAAGAAGGAACGCAATGGGTCGTACTAAGAGCGCAATGAAAACGTGATAAGCGGGCTAGGAACATACTAAAAGCTACCTTGTTTTAAAGATTTGACAATTGTGGACGTTTTTTTACGGGTTCTTCCTGCATGTTTTTCATAATTATGTTGATACTTTATCAGCGCACTGCAAACGCTGACTTGATCGAAGCAGAGTGAGAATAAGCGCGGCGCTCTGTCTGGCGCTCACGGGTGACCATGGGGACCCTCTCCCATCCTATCCCGTGTCCACTGCGTCACTAATCGGTTCTAAGGGACCTTAATGCGTTTGGCTTGGCGCTATGATACTTTTTTCAGCGCAATGCCTGCAAGGCCAGATCGCCGTAGATGTGACAGCCCTATTAGGCATACGATATTTGTGCCTATTCTATATTATGATATGAGCCTATTCTAAGATTCATTTAGGAATGCATAAATACCTGTACAATTGAATCCATCTCCTATATATCCATTGTTACATGTACAGTTATAGCTACCTTCAGTGTTGGTACAATTGGCATTCGCATCACATTTGTCGTTATTTGTATCGCACTCATCCAGATCTGAAAAAGATGATTAAGTTTCACCATCAAAGGTGGGTAACCCGATTTTGGCCCGTTTTCTACGAGGTCAATACTATTCTACATGGAGTCGCATCACAGTCATATTCTGAAACTCTTTACACCACCCCATCATGGTGTATGCAAAACGCCATGTCGTCAGCCTGCTTCGATAATTGCCTAACTCATTTTTTTCTAGTTCTTAGAAAACAACAAAAGTATGAAACCTGTTACCTGTGTACCTGTTACTCATTTTGCATTATTGATGGATGGATATAATTCATTTATGTGGAATGTGACTATAATTGTTGATGCCTTAATTGGCGTGCATGGATGTACTAATCCAAGTCATAGAAACAGATGAACACAGCCATACAATAATTTGATTAATTCCATGGATTTGTCAATGCAAATTCAATAATGCAAAATGAGGAACATGTTGGAGTGGTCTGGTGGCCCTTTTGCAACAAAGCTCTTCATTTATCAACACTTTTGATTGGTCAATGGCTTAGGTATTATAACAGCATGTGCATAATGTAATGAAGTCATGATTTATGCAAAAAACTCAATTTTTCTGAAAAGTGAGTTAGGCAATTATCGAAGCAGGCTGACGATGTGTTGTAGGAATTTCAGAGTGCTCTCGAGGAACAAATTGAACTTCACTACTTTGGGGAAATGCAAATTTCACCCTTGTGGAATAACCTATTTGAACGAAATAAATTTAAGGAAACACCTTACAATATGAACCTGTTTATACATGATCAATATCATTAATTAGGTAATTAATTAAAAAATGAGCCGAACAATTTTTTTTTTTTCATTCAAATAATTTAATTGACCTATTATGTCAATAATAATATCATATATTTACGACGCGTAGGCCTATAGCAATTAACAAAATAATACTTATAAGTTGTGTTTTACCTAATACTATAACGTTAAATGTGCACGTGTTCGTTATCCCTTCGCCATTTGCTGCACTGTAAACAACCAAAGTACTCCCAAGCGGGAAGGAATATCCTGGATCATAATTCGATGTCGTCGTAAAGACACCGGAAATATCCATGAACTTTGGAGGCGCCCAATTGACCACAGCTGTGGGTTGTCCGGGGTCGGTGTTTTGGGTGACGTCATCTGGGACGTCTGTGCACTGAGGTCCATCTGCATCTGTAAATTCATGAATACCGAGAGGATTGTATATTAGCGATAGTGGTCAGTCAAATGGTGAATATATATATTCATCTTTCATTCATCCACGAAAAGACGAAGCTAGTATCTCGCAGAAAAAAGTGAGCATTTAACGTATTCTTATAATGATGATAATAATGAATAAGCATTTATGATGCGCCATTTATCTCGAAACAAGTTATAAACCAAGGCGCAATGAACAAACAAGAAAACAAAACAAAACAGTACAGTGGAAATCACAGAAAAAACCATGATCATTATAATGGTATATAAACGTATCCTTATGATGGTATATAAACATTAGAGATACCTGTGCGTCAAATAACACATCTTAACCGTCGTCCTACTGAGACGTTTTTGTAACACGGTATACTAGGGGAGGGGAGGGAGGGGTGTGGTTACCACCTGCCCCCTAATTAAATCCAAACACAGATGCAGAAGATGTTTATTTTGGTACCATGGTAAAGCTAGAGGTCTCCTCTTTCCAATACAAGTATAAACATCCCACGTATGACGGTACAATGACGTCATAAACATGAACGACCTCAAAATACCGTTGCATTCTTTGTCACTATAAAACCTCAAAAAGGTAAAAGACTTTGATGTTTTCGATCCTCTTAACAGTTGTTAAAAATCAAATTTACTTTGGATGTTGATTATGAATGATGCAGTGACCGTATTCCCAGTGGGGTCAATAGCTGTATAAACCACCGTCGTTATATCAAGTGGAAAACGGGATCCCGAGGCATAGTCAGATGACAAGGTCACAATCCCTGAATTGTCACTTGCAGAAGGTTCTGTCCAAATTACTTCAATCTCGTTTGACGTTGTGTTAAGTATTATATTATCCGGTACGTCAAATATTACGGGATCCTCAATATCTGTTGAGATTCAAACATACAATGAAGGAACAACTTAAAATATAATGAAGGGATGAAAAAAATACATGTAACAGAAACGGACGGATATTTCAAGGAGGATATGTTGGTAGCCCATAATTTTATAACAAATACAACAAATTCACAACTAAAAAATAGTTGAACAAAAAGTGATAAAATTAAATTGACATTTCGGAGTTAGAGAAACTTCAGCTCGAACAGTTCAGGGATGTTTGTCCCTTCGAGCAGAAAAGATATCTCTCGACTTAACGAATAACGCTTTCCATACGGCAGGCGTCTGCAGACGACATTTCCAAAATTGCACAAAATATTTCAAAAATGTCATTATTATTGAATTCCATCACCATATTTGGAATCTCCATGGAAAATACATTAACATAAGTACAAACATGGTATTGGTTCAGCAATTCTTGAGATGAGACTTTGAAAGTTGAGAAAGGTTTCTGAAAATCTGTCTGGTATACTGCAACACTCATAGCTGAATAGTCAATCAACAATATGGTATTATCATACAGCAACAAAACTATCTTTCTCACCTTGTACATCGATATTAAACCCACACATGTTGGTCAATCCTGTAGAATCAATTGCACTGTACATAACCATAGTTCTCCCAATAGGAAAGGAATCTCCAGGATCATAATCTGATGACGTCGTATAGACACCAGAATTATCTGTGAACGTTGGAGGCGTCCAGTTGACTACAGCTGTTTGTTGGCCAGGGTCGGTGTCACGGGTAATAATATCGGGTATGTTGGAACATTGTGGCGCAGCTACATCTAAAATGGAACAAATTTTGAGATTCTCATTAAAAATGGCAATGTTAAAAATTACTTTATTTTGCTTAACGGATTCGATATACAACTTGCAATTATTACTAAATTAAATTATGAGCGGGGATGCCACCATAACGTTGCAGAGGTATTCAGTGGTATTATTTTTGCCATAAAATATTATGAAATTCATTAAAAATCCCTCTTCATCAATTTCATATATTCATAATTATTAGGTGAAAGGCAATATACCTTGAATGTTGATTATGAATGATGCAGTGACCGTATTCCCGGCTGGGTCTATAGCTGTATAAACCACCGTCGTTATACCAAGTGCAAAACGGGATCCCGAGGCATAGTCAGATGACAAGGTCACAATCCCTGAATTGTCACTTGCAGAAGGTTTTCTCCAAAGTGCTTCAATTTCATTTGACGTTGTGTTGAGTGCTATATCTTCCGGTACGTCCAATATTAAGGGAGCTTCATTATCTGTCAAAATGATGCGATGAGGTGATGAGTAAATGGGCTACTTAACAATACAACAATGCAGTTGAAAGACAGGGTGACGAAATAGGCGGTCTAATCGTTTAAGGAAGCTAGATTTGTCTGACATAATTGGGGGGTTTCCACCAAATTCATGAATAAAAGAAGTATTTGAACAAACTAATTACAAAATTGATAGCTTTTTGACTAAAACAATAACCATCAATATAAAAAACATTAATATCAATAAATAATCCTTACATAATTTATCTGTCTTGTATGTAATGACATTTTCTATATCAAGGCGTCATTGTAAAGGATGGATAGAATGTTGGAATCTGACTGCATGAACCCTTTAGAGGACTAAATTGGGGACTCAATGTGTAAAACATCTCACTGAATGACCACTAATATAATTTTCTAAATCAAGGCGTCATTTAAAGGGTGGATAGAATGTTGGAATTTGACTACAAGACCCCTTTTGGGGACTAAATTGGGGACTACATGTGTAAACCTTCTCACTGAATGACCGCTGCCAATAATTATTTACCGTCCGAGTTTCTCCGTTACCTTCAAAGTTGAGTGCCACTCCCGGAAAGAATTTGAATTATACATGACCAACAACCTCTTTCTCACCTTGAATATCAATATTAAACCCACACATGTTGGTCAGTCCTGTAGAATCGATTGCACTGTGCATGACCACAGTTCTCCCAATAGGAAAGGAATCTCCAGGAACATAATCTGATGACGTCGTTAAGACACCAGAATTGTCTGAGAACGTTGGGGGCGTCCAATTGACTACAGCTGTGGGTTGGCCAGAGTCAGTGTCACGGGTAATATCCTCGGGTATGTTGGAACATTCTGGCGCTTCTCCATCTAACAATGAAACAAATTTCTCATTTATATTGGCACCTTTAAATATTACTTTGTTTGTTTTGCTTAAGCTGATTCCATTGAATCGATTGAACTGTACACGACCACGGTCACTTCCAAGTTGAGCACCACCTGTCCCATTCATACAGGCAACAAACAATCTGAATCATTATCATACATGTACAAACAATTCTTTTCTCACCTTGTATATCGATATTAAACCCACACATGTTGGTCAATCCTGTAGAATCGATTGCACTGTACATAACCACAGTTCTCCCAATAGGAAAGGAATCGCCAGGAACATAATCTGATGACGTCGTTAGCACACCAGAATTGTCTGTGAACGTTGGAGGCGTCCAGTTAACTACAGCTGTTGGTTGACCAGGGTCGGTGTCACGGATAATATCATCGGGTATGTTGGAACATTCTGGCGCTGCTCCATCTAACCAATGAAATAAATTTCTCATTTATAATGGAACCGTTAAATATTACTTTGTTTTTCTTAAAGGTATATGTTCCGATCACATTTTGGGGGCTATGATTTTTTTGATATCAGAAGAATCCCCATATTTTTCTCATTATGTCTGTAACATCTTAGTGGCCAGAAATGTTCCATTTAGAAATCATAGGCTAATGTGGTGAATTACTGCCCAAGATGGTTAACCACCAGCCAGTTTGTGTACTACTCAATGGGCAAATGTTGTGTGACCTTGTGCTTCTAAATAAGAACCATTGGATATATGCAACTCAACCTTTGGAATGTGGCGAATTTAAGGAAGACCTTTCATGTAAAATATATCAAGTTGAAAATCGGGCCAGCAATCAGAACATCTACCTTTAAACTGATTCCAATGAATCGATTGAACTGTACACAACTTATGTCATTTCCAAGTTGAGCCCCCTTTGTCCCATTTAGGGAACAAACAATCTGAATCATTATCATACATAAACCCAAAAAATATTTTTCACCTAGTATATCGATATAAAAACCACACATGTTGGTCAATCCTGTAGAATCGATTGCATTGTACATAACCTCAGTTCTCCCAATAGGAAAGGAATCTCCAGGTACATAATCTGATGACGTCGTTAATACACCAGAATTGTCTGTGAACGTTGGAGGCGTCCAGTTGACTACAGCTGTTGGTTGGCCAGGGTCGGTGTCACGGGTAACATTATCGGGTATGTTGGAACATTCTGGCGCTGCTATATCTAAAATGAAGCCAATTTTGAGATTCTCATTTAAAATGGCACCGTTAAACATGAATTACTTTATTTAAACCACAAAATTAAGTGCGAGGGTATCAGCATAAAGTTGCAAAGGTATCTCGTGACATTGTTATGAAATAGGCCTACATTATTTAATTCATTAAAATCTTAATTCGTTTCATTATACTCATCTTAAGGTGAAAGGCGATATACCTTGAATGGTGATTGTAAATGATGCAGTTTCCGTATTCCCAATTGGGTCAATAGCTGTATAAATCACCGTAGTTATACCAAGTGGAAAACGGGATCCTGAGGCATAGTCAGATGACAAGGTCACAATCCCCGAATTGTCGCTTGCAGAAGGTTCTGTCCAAACTACTTCAATTTCGTTTGACGTTGAGCTAAGTATTATATCTTCCGGTACGCCTGATATCGTGGGAAACTCAATATCTGTAAAAATGACAAATAAGATGTATATATAGCATTTTGACATACGGATACAACAACACACCAACATGTACTTGAAAAACGAAGACACAGCGTCTACGACATTGAGCGACCTTGGTACTAAACACACATATGTTCTAGAAAAAAAAGAAAACAATCTACTTGTCCATCCCCGTCTTGATAATCTATGGTTGAGTCATTATTTGACAATGGTGTGCGGTTTCATGCATTTGTGGCACCACCATCCTCTCTTTTTTCTTCCAGTGTTTAATTCCCCTGGACCTATTTAATTTGATTAACTCTCGTTTTGTTTAATTGTTTCGGATTGCTTTCTAAAAGGGAAGATCAAACAATTCTTCCTGAATTTTGGTAACAAGATACCTTGTTGCATTGCTATTATTATTTTGTTGGCATATGTATTTCGGTACCGCCATAGCGTTTATATCATAAACAATAGAGCTGGTCGGATATTTTAATGTTAAAAAATGTTTTTGTCCTGTAATATGGCAGAATAAAATTATATAATTTGGAAAGTGGTGTTATGGTACTAATTGTTTTAACTGTGTTTATGTTCATACAAGATTGATTAGGATAAATTATATGTTAATGTATTTTGTGATCAGGTTAGTGAAAAATATAAAATTAGCCTCTGATGCCGAGCATCATAAATTTATTTGGGCAATGGACGACCAAATAGCATGCCCTTTTTTCTTAGTGTTTTCTATTTATTGAGTAGCCTAATTGAATACATCGTGGACTTTTAAATCAATGAAAGCATAAGTATCTTAGACGAATCTATTTGTTTAAAAAGGTAAAAAACATTGATGAAATAGAAGAGAAGAAGAGAAGAAGAGACGAAAAGTCCCAGTTGGATGGGTTGATTTCGTCAGAGGTACTGAAATTAGATATTCTTACATGGTTTGAAAAGGTACAAAATTTCAATTTGGTTTGGAAAACATAATGGGCCTCTTTTGGCTATAATTAAGTAAGTACATGTAGCACAGTATTTTTACTCTGGGGAGACTTATCCAGGACACGAAATACTAATATAATGAAACGGAACACCGTTTTCGCCATGTATTCTATTCCCGTGCAATCAGGCCTGTGTCAGCATGTACACACTAAAAGATAGGGAACAATAAGCTTATTAAAATATCAATAAATAATCCTTACATCATTTATCTGTCTTGTATGTAATGACATTTTCTATATCAAGGCGTCATTGTAAAGGGTGGATAGAATGTTGGAATCTGACTGCATGAACCCTTTAGAGGACTAAATTGGGAACTCAATGTGTAAAACATCTCACTGAATGACCACTAATATAATTTTCTAAATCAAGGCGTCATTTAAAGGGTGGATAGAATGTTGGAATCTGACTACAAGACCCCTTTTGGGGACTAAATTGGGGACTACATGTGTAAACCTTCTCACTGAATGACCGCTGCTAATAATTATTTACCGTCCGAGTTTCTCCGTTACCTTCAAAGTTGAGTGCCACTCTCGGAAAGAATTTGAATTATACATGACCAACAACCTCTTTCTCACCTTGAATATCGATATTAAACCCACACATGTTGGTCAGTCCTGTAGAATCGATTGCACTGTGCATGACCACAGTTCTCCCAATAGGAAAGGAATCTCCAGGAACATAATCTGATGACGTCGTTAAGACACCAGAATTGTCTGAGAACGTTGGGGGCGTCCAATTGACTACAGCTGTGGGTTGGCCAGAGTCAGTGTCACGGGTAATATCCTCGGGTATGTTGGAACATTCTGGAGCTTCTCCATCTAACAATGAAACAAATTTCTCATTTATAATGGCACCGTTAAATATTACTTTGTTTGTTTTGCTTAAGCTGATTCCATTGAATCGATTGAACTGTACACGACCGCGGTCACTTCCAAGTTGAGCACCACCTGTCCCATTCAGGCAACAAACAATCTGAATCATTATCATACATGTACAAACAATTCTTTTCTCACCTTGTATATCGATATTAAACCCACACATGTTGGTCAATCCTGTAGAATCGATTGCACTGTACATAACCACAGTTCTCCCAATAGGAAAGGAATCTCCAGGAACATAATCTGATGACGTTGTTAGCACACCAGAATTGTCTGTGAACGTTGGAGGCGTCCAGTTAACTACAGCTGTTGGTTGGCCAGGGTCGGTGTCACGGATAATATCATCGGGTATGTTGGAACATTCTGGCGCTGCTCCATCTAACAATGAAATAAATTTCTCATTTATAATGGCACCTTTAAATATTACTTTGTTTGTTTCGCTCAAGCTGATTCCATTGAATCGATTAAACTGTACACAACCGCGGTCACTTCCAAGTTGAACCCCCTATGTTCCATTCAGTCAACAAACAATCTGAATCATTATCATCATCATCAATTTGACGCTACTCGTGTCTTTTTAGGGTTGCGAGGCGTTGTGTCCATTGTTATTTCAATGCCTTGACTCGTCGCTGCCACTCTGTTCGATTTTGGGCGGCATCATCGGCCGCAATAAGTTGTAAGCCGATGGCGCTCAAGTCGTCTAGGAGTTCGGCTTGATATGTACGGCGTAGTGCTCCACCGAGGCGGTAGGGTCCTGTTGCTTGGTTTTTCGGGTGCAGGAACACGACGAGTGGCAGTTCTGGCCCCTGGAGGACATGGCTCACAAGACGAAGTCTGTTATGGGTCCGTGTCAGAGTCGCGGGCTCAATCAGCGCGCGGGCGTACAGGTTCTCGTTTGAGCTGCCGCTCCGGGTAGTGCACGCCAAGACACTAGCACATCAGGGCACGGGGAGAAGCATCAATGCGACTGCCCAATGTTTCCGTAACTGCCAAAGCTTCGCAACTGTATAGGTGTACAGATTCCACCGTAGACATGAACAGCTGCATGTTGGCGCCGTCGCTGGCCGTACTGTTCCACACAGATCTTAGTTTCCGTGCTGCGACCCATGCAATCTGTCGTTGTTGGAATGCACCAGTGTTGTCTGCCACATTGCATCCCAAATAGCAGAAGTCGTCGTAGGCTGCAAGGGTGATACCTAATGTGGTATGAATGTCCGTGTGTGGCGTGTCGCCAACAAACATGACCTTGGTTTTAGTGGCGTTAAGGCGAAGGCCGACCTTTGCTGATGCTGTCTCGAAACGGTGCAGTTGGCGCTGGGCAGCCTCTCCGTTGTCGGACATCAGTGCGGCGTCGTCGGCATATGCAAGAGCAGGGATTCTGACGGCAGTACGTCGTGCCGACATACGCCTTCTCACAGTGTAACCGTCCTCAGTAGTGAGTGATATACGCATAATGTAGTCCATGACAATTACAATTAAGTGTGGTGCCAGCGTATCGCCCTGTAGTACTCCCAAAGTTGTGTCAAACTCGTCGGTGCAACCAGATGATGTACGAACGCATGCTGCGGTATCTGTGTGTAGGGACATGACGGCGTTGATGAAAGTCAGTGTTGTATAAAGCCAAAATGTCTTTTAAGGCCTTACGATCAACTCAGTCAAATGCTTTGGAGAAATCTACAAAGGTTCAACCATGCTTCGTTTCCTAGAACGGCATGCGTCGATTGCCATTCGGAGGCATATGATTTGCTCGACTGTGTTGTGTCCGGGTCGAAATCCTGCCTGCCACGGCAAAAGTAGCATCTCCAATCGCTCCCAAAGTCGGACAAGCAGAACACGGTTGAACAGTTTAGCATTGACACACATGAGGCTAAGTCCACGCTGGTTAGTCATCAGAAGTGCGCTGTTTCCTTTTTGGAATGGCTACGATGGTGGAGCGTCGCCATATTTGAGGAGGTTCCTCGACAGCGAGCATGTAATTCATGATGGGAAGAACACACAGGTCAGGAGTGGAAGAATGCCAACAATGTCCGATGGTTTCTCGTCAGGACCTCCTGACTTGCCATAAGGTGTTTGCCGAGCAGATTTGTGGAGTTCTTCCAGTGTGATTGGACCCGTGTTTACGTCGGGTGACTGTTGCAGTGTGTCTAGAGGAGTGAGACCTAGATCAACAGTGGGTACGTTAAGGAGTCCATGAAAATAGTTAGCTGTTTTAATCAACCTAGCTTCACTGGATTCTGCAGCAACAATGGCATTGGGGCGCTTCTTTCGTCCTGTGATTTTGTCAATGGCTCTCCAGACGCCTTGGCTACGTCCTGCCTCATGATGTTGAGAGATCTCGATCGCCGTTTCATGGATAATTTCCTCCCTTCGTCGCGAGTATGTAACTTGCAGATCAGCTTCTAGTTGCATATAGCTCTTAACAAGGTTTGTTATTATCATACATGTACATAAATTATGTTCTCACCTTGTATATCGATATTAAACCCACACATGTTGGTCAATCCTGTAGGGTCGATAGCACTGTACATAACCTCAGTTCTCCCAATAGGAAAGGAATCTCCAGGAACATAATCTGATGACGTCGTTAACACACCAGAATTGTCTGTGAACGTTGGAGGCGTCCAGTTAACTACAGCTGTTGGTTGGCCAGGGTCGGTGTCACGGATAATATCATCGGGTATGTTGGAACATTCTGGCGCTGCTCCATCTAACAATGAAATACATTTCTCATTTATAATGGCACCGTTAAATATTACTTTGTTTCGCTTAACTGATTCCATTGATTCGATTGCACTGTACACAATCGCGGTCACTTTCAAGTTGAGCACCACCTCTCCCATTCAGGAAACAAACAATCTGAATCATTATCATACATAAACAACAACAAAATCTTTCTCACCTTGTATATCGATATTAAAACCACACATGTTGGTTAATCCTGTAGAATCGATTGCACTGTACATAACCACAGTTCTCCCAATAGGAAAGGAATCTCCAGGAACATAATCTGATGACGTCGTTAATACACCAGAATTGTCTGTGAACGTTGGAGGCGTCCAGTTAACTACAGCTGTTGGTTGGCCAGGGTCGGTATTACGGATAATATCATCGGGTATGTTGGAACATTCTGGCGCTGCTCCATCTAACCAATGAAATGAATTTCTCATTTATAATGGAACCGTTAAATATTACTTTGTTTTTCTTAAAGGTGTATGTTCCGATCACATTTTTGGGGCTATGATTTTTTGCTATCAGAAGAATCCCCATATTTTTCTCATTATGTCTGTAACATCTTAGTGGCCAGAAATGTTCCATTTAGAAATCATAGGCTAATGTTGTGAATTACTGCCCAAGGTGGTTAACCACCAGCCAGTTTGTGTACCGTACTCAATGGGCAAATGTAGTGTGACCTTGTGCTTCTAAAATAAGAACCATTGGAGAATAAGCAACGCAAACTTAGGGAATGCGGCAATTTTACGGATGACCTTTCATGTAAAATAGACGAAAATCAAGTTGAAAATCGGGCCAGCAATCAGAACATTTACCTTAAAGATGATTCCAATGAATCGATTGAACTGTACACAACTTATGTCATTTCCAAGTTGAGCCCCCTTTGTCCCATTTAGGGAACACAAAATCTGAATCATTATCATACATAAACCCCAAAAATATTTTTCACCTAGTATATCGATATTAAAACCACACATGTTGGTCAATCCTGTAGAATCGATTGCATTGTACATAACCTCAGTTCTCCCAATAGGAAAGGAATCTCCAGGAACATAATTTGATGACGTCGTTAATACACCAGAATTGTCTGTGAACGTTGGAGGCGTCCAGTTGACTACAGCTGTTGGTTGGCCAGGGTCGGTGTCACGGGTAACATCATCGGGTATGTTGGAACATTCTGGTGCTGCTATATCTAAAATGAAGCCAATTTTGAGATTCTCATTTAAAATGGCACCGTTAAACATGAATTACTTTATTTAAACCACAAAATTAAGTGCGAGGGTATCAGCATAAAGTTGCAAAGGTATCTCGTGGCATTGTTATGAAATAGGCCTACATTATTTAATTCATTAAAAACTCTTTCTTAATTCGTTTCATTAAACTCATCTTAAGGTGAAAGGCGATATACCTTGAATGGTGATTGTAAATGATGCAGTTTCCGTATTCCCAATTGGGTCAATAGCTGTATAAATCACCGTCGTTATACCAAGTGGAAAACGAGATCCCGAGGCATAGTCAGATGACAAGGTCACAATCCCTGAATTGTCACTTGCAGAAGGTTCTGTCCAAACTACTTCAATTTCGTTTGACGTTGAGCTAAGTATTATATCTTCCGGTACGCCTGATATCGTGGGAAACTCAATATCTGTAAAAATTACAAATAAGAGGTATATATAGGATTTTGACATACGGATACAACAACAAACCAACATGTACTTGAAAACACAGCGTCTACGACATTGAGCGACCTTGGTCCGAAACACACACATCTTTCAAAGAAAATACCAACTTGTCCATTCCCGTCTTGATAATCTATGGTTTGAGTCGTTCTTTGACAATAGTGTTCGGTTTCATGCATTATGTGGCACCACCATCCTTTCTTTTTTCTTCCAGTTTTTTAATTCCACTGGACCTATTTAATTTGATTAACTTTCTTTTGTTTAAAGGGGCACTAAGAGATGTGTTGGAGGCTGCGCCCTCAATTATGATAAAAACTGAGATTAGTATATTTTTATAATTGTATTACATATATGAACTTACACCAATAAGGATTAAGAAAAATCAGCTCTCTTTGTACAATAAAACGTCGATTCAAAAATGCTCGTACAGCCGCGACGAGCATTTTACGTCCGACAGTATCCCCCTGCAGTACGCGTGATACATAACGCGAACCATATTTGTATAGAGGGCGTTTTTCAATAAATAGAGATGATATTGTTTTAATCAAGTTTTGCTGTGTTTTTGTTAGTAGAAACAACAATAATGGCAATTTGTAATGTTCATCTTGAATTCTGAAGTAAATTTTTAAACATTTAAAATTTTCAACACCACTTAATGTCCCTTTAATTGTTTCGGATTGCTTTCTAAAAGGGAAGATCAAACAATTCTTCCTGAATGATGGTAACAAGAATAAACAATACCTTGTTGCATTGCTATTATTATTTTGTTGGCATATGTATTTCGGTACCGCCATAGCGTTTATATCATAAACAATAGAGCTGGTCGGATATTTTAATGTTAAAAAAAGGTTTTTGTTTTGTAATATGGCAGAATATAATTATATAATTTGGAAAGTGGTGTTATGGTACTAACTGTGTTTATGTTTATACAAGATTGATTAGGATAAATGATATGTTAATGTATTTTGTGATCAGGTTAGTGAAAAATATAAAATTAGCCTCTGATGACGAGCATCATAAATGTATTTGGGTAATGGACCAAATAGCATGCCCTTTTTCTTAGTGTTTTCTATTTATTGAGTAGCCTAATTGAATACATCATGGACTTTTAAATAAATGAAAGCATAAGTATCTTAGACGAATCTATTTGTTTAAAAAGGTAAAAACATTGATGAAATAGAAGAGAAGAAGAGAAGAAAAGTCCCAGTTGGATGGGTTGATTTCGTCAGAGGTACTGAAATTAAATATTCTTACATGGTTTGAAAAGTTACAAAATTTCAATTTGGTTTGGAAAACATAATGGGCCTCTTTTGAATATAAGTAAGTACATGAAGCACAGTTTTTTTACTCTAGGGAGACTTATTCAGGAAACAAAATACTAATATAATGAAACGGAACACCGTTTTCGCCATGTATTCTAGCCCCGCGCAATCAGCCCTGTGTCAGCCTGTTCACACTAAAGGATAGAGAACAATAAGCTTATTAAAAAGTTAGCGGTATTTTTGGAGTTTGGTGTTGAAACTTTCACTGATGGTCAAGAACGCGTTATTATATATAAATATGAAACTTTAGGTCATTTGATTACATATTGTTGTTGTTATGACCCAAGAAAGTTACCGAGATTTGTGTCGAACATGATTTTAGGCGAAGTGTTGTGGACAATGTTGACTGATTAGATCGCGTAATTCAACTTTATAATCTCACCTTTTTATGTTCCCATAGTAATCCGTAGTTACATTTAACAGTCAGGCAACTTATTATGGTCTTCAAATGGTCATGTTCTGTGTATTTTAAATGTGATTTGTAAACTAAATTGTCCCGACATTTTGTATGACCCCCGTCAAGAGGTTGGGTTTTCTATTCAACACCACTCCACGCCGGTAATGATTATTAATAAGCCAAACGTCAGCCCTTTCAACACAAAATTGCCGTGACATTGAAAGATGAATTTTATGACGTATGCCTGATTAAATACTCATCACCGGCGTGGAGTGGTGTTGAATAGAGAACCCCTCAAGGGGGTTGCCATTTGCCATACATATTGGGCTAATTGCACGCCAAATCAGCCACCATAGGCAACATGGAACGTATAGGCCGTCAGTGAGTCAGTGAGTCAGGGAGTCACGGATGCGACTATAGGCTGATCGTGTACGACTATAGGCTGATCGTGGACGACCAGCAGTGATCTATAAACTCTTTGTGGATCTCAATCATAAGAGCGATGTGAATGTCAGTCTAGGAAGTCTAATTGTAAAGTCCTAGAAAAGGTACAAAGTGGTTAAAATGTACCTAAATGTTTTATAATTGGCATTTGTAGGTTGTTTCCTTAATATTAGGTATTTATTATAGTTTACTACAAGATGTCACTGTTTCCACCGATTTAGAGCTACAATCCTTATCTGAAAAGTGTACTTTAGGTCCTAGATTCTTGACCGTACTACTATCGTCCGATACTGGAACAGTCGTTCGATACTGGTACAAAGTAATTTTTTCAGTATCGAACGATACTGGCACATGTCAAATGTTCCAGTATAGTATCATCCGATATTAGAACACAGTTATGTACCAGTATTCCCGCCAGTCACTCACTCACTCATCTGTCGGACTTTAACGACGGCTCTCCAGACACGCCTACCTTCAATACAGGTCTTCATCTCATCAGGTGTTTGTCCAGTGTCCTGGCATAGGATATCCACATAGCTTAACATCGGACGTCCATAATTTCTTTTGACATGAGCTGGTTTCCACCGGGTGGTTTCCAAAGAACTAGATCTGATACCACATCCCCAGAACATCTGACACAGTGTCCAGCAAACTGCAGTCGTCTCTTCTTTTTTTCTCTCACTTACTCTCGGAAGATCACAATAGAGTTCTGTGTTGGTGATGTGTGACTTCAAACTTATATCAAGGGCTGATCTAAGAAGCCTGGTGTAACATCCATCAAATAGCTTGCGAACTTTAGTTGTTACTGTCTATGTTTCTGAGTCATAGAGAAGAATGCTTTCCACTGTAGCTTGGAAAAGCTTAATTTGTGTTGGTCTTGGTTGGTTGGATCTCCATATCTTGTTGGGCTGGGACAAATCACTACTGGTAGCATGTGTACCAGTATTGCCCGATGCTGGTTCAATAAAATGGTACCAATATCGATACTGGCAAATTTCATGTGCCAGTATCGTGCGATACTAGTATTTCAGTATCTGGGACCTAAAGTACACTTTTCCGTCAACCCCCACAAAAGAGATTGAAATTAAGCAGAAGACATCTTAAATCTTCAATAAAAACAATCATTTAAAGAACCAGTTTGTTTCTCTAAAGTTCAGACAAATTAATATGAATTTAACCACACAAAACAAAAAGGGACATTGTTGGTGTGGGACCAAAATAAGAGGTGGTTTACCTTGAATTATGACATTGAACGAGGCTATAGCAGTATTTCCACTTTGATCCATTGCTGTATACCTCACTATGGTGGTGCCTAGTGGAAACCTGGATCCCGGCTGATGGGTGGCTGACAAAGTTACCGTCCCGGAATTATCGCTAGCAGAAGGAGCTACCCACGTTACTACTTCTTCATTTGATGTAGTACTAACCGTTATGTCCATAGATAATCCTAATATTATCGGATTCTCAGTGTCTGATTAATATAGTGGGAACATAAACAGATATAGAATGTTAAGTGATCGATGGTTTCGAAAATGGATTAATAGATGTTTAGGCAGAAAGCTGGGAGTAGGTGGCGGACACAGAGGGAGGTCCAAATCCCCTGCTTGTCTATCTGTCTTTCGGCAATCATTGCACGACGGAAGGAGGCAAGCGTACCCAAGGCAAATTATATTCAGTATCTAATCCCAAAGAAGATTGCTTGTGCTAAAAAGCATGCTGGACTGCACAAGAAATCTTCTTTGATCCAATCCCTTTGAGGTCAATACATGTTTTTTTTGCAAACAAAAACGCGCTTAATGGTATAACCCTAACCCTACACCACACGGCAACTGTGCGGAAAAAATGTTTTTATAACCCGGCGTGCAGGTTTTTGGGGTACAAAACGGACCCAGGCTATATAACGAGGCGAATATACTCGCCGAGTGTCGACTGGCAGCAGTGGTGTAGTGGCTAGGATCTGGGTTGGGGTGCTGGAGGTCCGTGGTTCAAATCCGGGGGGGGGGGGTGTCGGGGTGACCTTTCTGGTGAATTTTGGGTGTCGGAAAAGAAATCTGTTGCCGTGTGGTGATCTCGAGTTAGGGTTAAAGAACAATAGAAGCTGCCATTTTGCTGTCTGCGCCAAGCCCGCCAAAGGGATTGTAAGGGATGACTTCAAAACTCAACCACCGGTTCCGCCCGGTTCTGTGCGGTTGGAACCGGTTTCTATTGTTCCAAACAATACTTAGCGGTCCAATCGCACTAAACCGCCGGTCAGTTAGCGGTTCAGTTTGGAAGTCGCCCCTAAGACAAAAGCATTTGTAGGTTGCAGTGTTCATCGCAGCGAGCATATTTAATTAATATAAAACACATGCCATTGTAAATTAATCTTCTTCTTTTTTCTTTCTTGAAATCCACAATCAACAATAATCTTTTTATTCAACACGTCCGTTGTGAAGTAACCAAGTGTGCATATATAGTACTCATAGTAAATGTAACGGTTCATTCCTTACTTAAGGCTTCATGAAAATGGTCTCTTTCCATATCATATTACATACCTATAGGAGGTGGTACCACTTGTAATGTTATAATACATGTGGTTGAATATCCCATTCCATCAGTCCATGTATATTCTACTTGAAAAGTTTCCGATGTATTTGCATTAAGTGGTGACGATAACAAATTTCCCGTGGGTGTCAGAGTAGGGTTGCCAGGTGCGTCAGTAAGTATTGCTGTCGGTTCTGTCCACGTGACCTCCACAATGCCTCCTATTCCATATGGCAGTGTGAATACCATCGGGACTTCGTCACAATTGAAAACCGTGACTGGATTAAGAGAAATCACACTGGTGTACTGTGGTGACTTTTAAGGTATTTTATTAATTCCATAACCCCATTCTCAAAAGGTTAATTAGATCCTGAAACGGGAACCTTAATACTGTCCATGCGGCAGTCGTCTGCAGACAACAGTTGCAAAATGTCACACAATGTTTCAAAAAGTCACAATTATTGGATTTCATCACCATATTTGGAATCACCATAAAAAATGCATGAAAACAAGTACAAAACATGCCTAGTATTGGTTCAGTAATTCATGAGATAAGACTTTGAAAGTTATGAAAGAATTCGGACAAATCTGTTTCGTACATGGTAACATTAATAGCCGCATGGAAAGTGTAACACATAATTAAATAATACATATTATTACACCTCATACATATTTATAAGGGTATACTCTTTATGATTGGTTCATTTTTAACCTAGTCGGATAAATAAAAATACCTACCGAATGTTTGTTTAGGTTTATTGTACTTCAGTTCAGTTCAGTTTATTTTCCACAAATGAGATACATAATAATGACAATACAATTAATATACTATGGTAGGTTGACCAAATCAGAGCAGAGCTATGGAAGTACTGGCCACCTAAATAAAATCATTAGCTATAATGCAAAGAACTCGAGTGTATGTTGGCAACGGCATGAACAAAATTACAATAACAGATCAGTAACGATTATAGTGTACATCTGTGAATAATGATTATGTAAGACATCAAGGCGATAGAATACGGATTTATATAAGTACCGGTATAATTATACATATATTAGGAATGAAGTTCCTTAGTTATGACCTCATGAATAAAACGATAGTAAATATTTTTTTAACATGCGATAGTTTTGAACTATTCCCCGCTGATCAACACCTTCACCCGAATCAATTCTAGAGCCTATGAATATTACGTACATGTTAAACGGTGACGCCAATTACGAGGTTGCTTGACAACAACAAACATGGCGTCAACTGCAAAACATCTGCCGAAAAAATTCGCGAACTAAACAGACGCAGATTTTAGGCTTCTTTTGGATAATTATGCTGCATCAAAATCCGTGAAGGTCTGCACCAATGATTGTGAAGAACTAGGAAACGGGTTTAAATGATATTGTGTTTCTGCCAGGGAAATTGAGTCCGCCGCTTCTTGGCTTGCTGTGCGTACTGTAGGTAGGCAGGCATCATAGGCCTACTACTACGACTACGAGCCGTACGCGGGAGCAACGTAAGCTTTTTTTCCGATTTTTAATTTAGTTTAGACAATGAAATATGTATGAGGTGTAATAAAACAAATACAACATGGTTTCTTTCGGGAAAGTAGTGTTCCCTCACACCATGTTGTATTTGTTAACTACAACATTTTAAAACTGTGTCATTCATCATGCATTAGTATTTTGAGCAAAAAACATAAAATAAATATACAGTGCTCAAAAAGTAATTTGTGTAAGAAATTAAAACACACGATATGATGCACTTTCAGTTGTTTCTACAGCGAGTACAAAAAAGTATAACTGAGATCATTACATGTATATTTAGTAATCAAATTGAGATACCAATATGCATTAATTAAGGGGGCTGTTAAGTCTCAGGAATATCCTCCGTTAAACTGTCGTAACTTCTTCATTATTCATTTAATCCATATAAAAGTCACATTTTTTGGAAAGGAAATGAGTAGAAGAATACATTTCTGGTATCGAATTTCACTTTTTGTTACTTTTTGGGTACAAATTTAAAAACGAAACATTTTTATGTCAAAACTAAAAAAACATCCCTAGAGAAGTGTCTTTAGATGATTTCGGTGCAATTTATTTACCAAAAACTGATATTGCTACGTTTGTAGCAAATGTTAAGCCAAAAAAGTTATTCTTTGGTCAAATTTCAAAAATGGATTTCCTTTCCTAAAATGTTTAGTTTTATATACATCGCATTAATAGTTTAAACATTACAGAGCTTGATGCTTTTTATGATTTTTGGGATAACAGCCCCTTCTTAACAGATTGGGAATTTCAGAAGGAAGTTACAGATGATGAAAAACAAACAAATCTTACCCGGGGATGCTACAACTTGTAGTGTTATTACACACAGTTCTGTGAGGCTACCCTCGGTCCACGTGTACGTAACTCTAAATGTCGAGGCGGCACTGGTCGTGAAGTACGGGGCATTCCCAAACCGCATCATCTGCAATGTCTGCCCGGTTGATGCTAATACTGCTGTAGGTTCTATCCAAGATACTTGCACCGCTCCTCCTGATCTATTGTCAGGTGGCAGAGTGTATACCATGGGGGATTCATCACAATTCATAACAGTTATAGCTAAAAAAAGGAAAACAAATACACAGTTCAACAAAAATAAGTTCCCCTTTAGATTATGACTAATACTTTTTTAATTTGTTATTCCATCGAATGTACCAAAAATCGTTTTGATGGAGTTTTGATGGAGTAACTCATTTTAAAAATATCAGCCATAAAGAGGAACTTTTTTTGTTGAACTGTGTAGGTTATGGTCGCGTAGATAGTCAAAGACCATGATGACAGGCTAACCTCGTTTCATTCCCATCACACATTTAAGTTAGTTTTACAAAATATCGTAAATGTGTGCATATACAAGTTATGTATGGAAAACGATAAGGATGGAATATCATTTGAAGGGTACAGATGCTTTATCGGTTGTCATGATAAGAAACCTTTGATAATTTGCGGGAAAGGTTCTGGATTGGACGAAAGTCATCATCCTGTATCGTCATAATAGCATAACCACATAGCCAGTTCCTCTTGATTGTCTCACAAGTAACAACTATTCAGGTGCACTTTCGTAGCGGCAGAGAGATCGGATACGAGGAGCAAGCTCAAACTCCCGCATCAAAAAAATAACCTGCCCATCCGCCTAAGAAATCGTCTGAACTGGGATTGATCAGTTAATGCGGTAATCAGATGAATAGAATCAGCAATGCTGAGTAGGAAAATGATCGACTAGGTCCTTTTTATAGTACAATTCCCCCAATCTAGAGGATAAGGGAGACAATTAAAACACCTTACCGGGTGGTTCTACAACAACGAGCGATATCGTACACTGTTCTATACTAGGAGAGCTACCTCCGTCGGTCCAGAGGTAAGTTAGCGTATAGGTTCCTGGAGAGTCGATCAATTCCCCCGGTGATATAGACCCAGATATGGTCGGGACAAGGAGATCCCCTGTTGATGTCAGTGTTGCTGTAGGTTCTGTCCATGATAATTCCAATGTACCCCCGGATAGATAGTCAGGTGGTAGCGTCGTGATGGTAGACTGATAACAATTGCTAACGGTTATTGCTGTAATTAGATCGGACATACAAACAGTGAATAGCTGAGAGTGTGATAGTATTTGAGATGTGTATACATACTGTGTTACATATCAATGGAGAGCTGATGTGTTTATCTTCTCAACGCAGTCAACGGTACCCCATTTGCAGCAATTACCTATTTCAATGCAGAGCCACTTGCTTGTAGAGAATGTGTGGAGGTCTAAGTCTTAATGTGCCAAATTCAGCACTATTTTGTGTTCAACAAAACAGCTCATTCATTGAAGTGTTACATTGACAACTACGGTTTGGGGTGAGGCTCTATTGATGTGGATTAAGATTAATACCTCCACATTTTCTAAAGCAATAACTGATGTGATTGCTACTACAAATTTGGTACCACTGTGAAATATTGGGGAACTAGTCCCAATATTTTATATCACATGATGTAGTATCCACCCATCGAATGATATGAATATTTTTACGTATTATAAAAGTTATATCATGATAGGTCTAATTTCAACCATATGAAACCATCATTATCATTATATACACGAATTCGTTTGGAACATGTATTTATTTTATTATTATTCCCGAGTATCAACATAATTTTTGTGCTGGTTTTGTTCTTCGTGTTTTTTCTTCAAACTTTAATTTGCATATCAATCAAATAGATTACTAATTCTTATTTACAATTTGATCACCTTCACATTAATCGCCTTCATTTTTCTCGGGGCTGCGCCGCTTTCTTGGTACCACAGGAAAACTCCAAGGTTTTTCATAGGAACCTCTAATCAACTGTAATGCAGTCATTAACCTTTCCACGCGGCTATTAGTTTTACAATATACAAAACAGATGTTTCAGAAACCTTTCCCAACTACTTAAGTTTATCTCAAGAATTACTGAACCAAAACTAGGCATGTTTGTTCTTATTGTACTGCATTTTTCATTGTGATTCCAAACTTATTGTGACATTTTTGAAACATTTTGTGAAATTTTGGAATGTCGTCAGCAGACGCCTACAGCTAATATTACCTGGTGGTGCTACAACTTGTAGTGTTACTGTGCATTGTTCTGTATTACTGCCACCATCAGTCCAAAAGTATATCACTGTATAAGTTGCCGGGGAGCTGGCCAGAAAACCAGGAGATATCGCCGACCCAAATGTTGTTGGTTCCAATTCGTCTCCCGTTGTGGTGAATACTGCCGTGGGTTCTATCCATGTCAATTCAACCTCAGAGCCAACAAGACTAAATAAAACACGTGTTTGAGGACAGTTCTCAACCGTTATGGCTGAAATAAATTGGAAGCAGAGCATGAGTACATCATAAGGATTTTCTTTTTCGATATAAATATGCTTCCTGAACATGAAGCACTTTAAAGAGAGGGAAGTAGAAAAGATTGTATAAAACGATGATAATTCTTATTTTTGGTCGAGTTCATTGGAAAAATTAAACTGTTTATAAAAAAATGCATCGATTTGGTTCGGGCGCACTGAAAAATGAGATGAATGCAGGTGTAAGGCTGACACTCAAACATGAGATAGATACAGCTGTAAGGCTGCCACTCAAATATGAAATGGATACAGATATAAGGCTGTCATTCAAATATGAAATAGATACAGATGTAAGGATGTCATTCAAATATGAAATGACTACAGATGTAAGGCTGGCACTCAAATATGAAATAGATACAGATATAAGGCTGGCACTCAAATATGAAATAGATACAGATATAAGGCTGACACTCAAATATGAAATAGATACAGATGTAAGGCTGACACTCAAATATGAGATGGATAAAGGTGTAAGGCTGCCACTCAAATATGAAATGGAAACATATGTAAGGCTGACACTCAAATAGAGGCATTTCAGAAAAAGGTTCATAGAGAGGGAGCGAGGCTGAAAATGGTATATCCGTGGTGTAAGACATCCATAAGTTAGAGTAGTGTCAAGAGCCCATTACGGAATAAAGCTGTATAATCCTTTAATCCGCAAATAGAGGATTTTGTGCAAGGCTAATTCCATGCTGTCTTACACCAAGGGTAAACCCTGAAAAGAGGGTATCTTCCCGAGTGTCTTAACAGCCTATAACCTCAGAAATGGGATAGCCCCCTCCCCCGGATGTTATTCTTACCAGGAACCTCTACAACATACAGCGTTATCACGCATTCCGTCATATTTCCGCTGCCATCCATCCATGTGTAGGTTATCGGGAAAGAGATCGGTATTTGTGCGTTGAATTTTACAGGTGGCGCTATATTTGGCGATATTGTTGCATTCAATGTGACCCCATCCGATATTGCATTGGGTACCGTCCACGATGAGGATCCTCCAGATGGCTGTGTGAGTAACTGGGTTGCCGTAACGCAGTTATCAACAATGACTGTAATTGACAATATAAAGATGCTGTGTCATTGTATTGAATTAAAGCAATATACAGATAATGGGCCAATTTACTAAAAATATGTTATTCGTTGTGTAATAAAAAAAATAGCTCAACATTATACCAGGTGTTTAGGGTCCTTTGCTATTACTGGTGTCCCCCAACGTTGGATTTTGGTTGTGTTCTGATCAAATAATACCGGGGGAGCAGGATTAAAAAACATGAAAATCTTTCAGATTTCGTAAATACCCCTTTTCCCGAATTTCGCGGAGACTGATTCATAATAAAATACCCTCTATTTTCATGATTTCGCGGTCCTTGATGACACTCGAAAATATACTCCTTTTCCATGATATTTAGAACACGCATGGTTACCAACTTTTGTGTTGAGTTTTGGGGGCCGGGTAAAAAGGTAAAATATTAATCCAACGGACTCGGGAACAAAATACACCAAGGATCAGAAAACTGATTGGTTTAACAGGTTATCGTTGACCTCTATGATCAGAATAATCCTAAGTATACAGACTATTATACAACAACATTTATGTCCCAAAGATAAAAATAAACGCTGCATCGACATAATATTTCCTTATGCCAAATAAATTAAATTATTGGTTACCAACAGCAATTTAGTTGGGTTTATAATTGTTTTTATTTAAAAATCAATTTGTTTTAAAGGTCATACAATGAATTTGGCCAGTTTTACGTATTGGAATGATGGCTTGCATCTTCGAGATCATTAAGCAGAGCAGCACGAGAGATGAAACACCAACCAAAATACGTTGCTACACTGTGATACATGTATGTTTTATTACATCTTACTGTGGCTATTGGTATGGCGTTGTTAGGAATAATCCAAATTACCGGTAACAAACCTGGTTTGTGAAGGTTTTTTCGGTTACAAAACTTTTTAACTTTCCCAAGTAGAAGCACGCTCATAGGTTCTGCTGGAAACATGCTTACATGCCAATAATACTTTCTATACTGTATTTCGGCTGCTTGACACTCTCAACGAAGACTTTAAATACATCAGCGATCGTGTTCGAACCGGGATTGAGATCGTGTATTTTTAAGGTCTTTGATAATTCTATTTATGCCAGTTCATCCAAGTCTTTATAATATTCGCATAAGTGTAATAATACTTACTCTCAGCTTTTACACCAGCTGTAAAAAATAAAAATATAAAAAATAAAGACGTTTTGATCTCATTTTATTTTGTTTAAACTGGTCGAGATAACAGTCTTGATATCAGACCAAACTCCTCATTCGCGCATTCCTCGCGATCCGAAAAAGCACATGCAATTATTTGTATTACAAACGCTGCTACTCGTCAATTGGAATACACTCTGGTGTTAATGCAAAGAGGTCGATAAACGGAGTATAAAGGCTTGTATTTATGTTTAATTAAAAATATTACAATTTTTTTGGGTTAGGTCTGGCTACTTAAGTCATTGTAACTTTAAAAATATCCACTCAATTGTCATGGATGAGGTCTCAAATTGCGCACAGGTGTTGCTTTACATAGACATCTCGATCATTTATTCCATTAGGGTCATAAAAAGAGAACTAAGTCGAAGCCAAGCAATTACCGTGTCTTATATGAAAGATAATTGTGTAAGCTTTACTTAGAAACTTCGAAAATTGAAGAAAAAAATGATTCTTGGTTTCAAAATGCCAAAAATTAGTGAAATTATGGAAATTTGGCTGAAAATCCAAGATGGCGGCCGTGAGGTGTGAATAGTCAGAAAGAGGTAACTAAGTCGAAGCCAAGCAATTATTACATGTTTTATATGAAAGATTATTGTATACTATTTACTTATAGACTTCAAAAATTGAAGAAAAAATAGGTCCTTGGTGAGAAAAGGTAAAAAGTTGAAAAATCCAACATGGCGGCTATGCAATAAATGATCGGGGAGTAAACCTGTGTGCGGGGAAGAAATTTGCTCGTTTTATGTAAATCTAAGATTTTTGATACCGATTACTGATTCATAATTAGCTAATTATTAAAAGAACCGGTCAGTAACTTTTAGTGTTAGGTGTACATGATTGTATTCATAATAGTTTATATGTATTTTTAAACTCATATTATATACTTTCTAATATATCAAAAACGGATGTAAATTTCAACATGCTCAAAAGAGATTTGTTATCAATGTATCTACTGTTAACTGCCGGATATAATAATTCTACCAAAATGTCCTCTACCAAGGTCAATACTAACAATAGCGGATAGGATCGAAACTAAAACAGGATGGAGTCAGTCTATTGACCTACCTATCCAAAATATGCCAATGACAAGAAGGCCAAACACCGTCATGGTGATTAGATGAAATTATCAAGGTATCCTCAAAACCTACAAAAGAAATAATACGAAGAAAGGTATTTGCAATTAGTTATAAACTTTGAAAAAATAACTGGAATAAAGGTAATTGATCCCAATAACATTTTGTGATCGTCTCAAAATTATTTGTAAAAATAAGTACATCTGTTATGTGTGATTCTAGTAGTCGGCGGGGTTTATTTCCTCTCAAAAGATTATTTGTTGTCATTTCTACCATGTCTATTGTCAAGCGACGATAGAAAAAAACCAATTAAAAATGTATTATGACACTAAATTATGCTAACGGTTAACTTTATTTCAGAAATACGTTTTCACATACTTAAATTGTTACAAATTGTGACTACCCTGTATAAGGTATCCTTTATAACCAAAGACAAAAGTTGCAACATTTTTCTTTGTAATACTAGTGTACTTTTGAATTATGCAGCTTAATAAATTATTATTTTATCTCTAAAGGTATGTAAATGACAAGTGAACATTTTGTATATTGAGTGCATTTCTTGATGTTTGCACCCTATACATTATCTACCCACCCTGTACAATAACCTTGATATTGTCATTGTGAGGTTTGGAAATTTGTATGCTTTCATGAAATGTATACTTTCCTTATACTTTTATGTATAGTTTTAATGTTAAAAATGTTTAAAGCAAAATCCATGTGATTTTTCCATTTTTAGCATATTATGTCACACAAAGGGGTCCCAACTCAAGGCACACGACCTATAGTATCCCTTTAACCCGCCATGATCGTCATGATCGTGCAAACATTTAGTGAGTGCTGACTTGAACACATAATCTCCTAGAGTATACACAGTGTGATTAAAAAACCTTTCATTTCAGAATGATTTTTTTTTCTGGACAGCCTCGGGCTATTATCTAAATGGCCTGTTATAGCACCTTTTGAACCGAAAGTTAAAAGTCATTAATAGTGGGGTAATGGTGCATGATTACTGGCATGACTGGAAAATAGTTATGGTAGTGTTGTTCAGACATCATTGGTATAAACGTAGTAACGTATAAAACAAGATTTTTTATTATCTGTGATTTGATTTTTCGTGGTAGACAAATCCAATAAACAGAGAATAGTTTACTCACATGTTTAGTTACGTTTCAGTGCCACAGGAAAAAGAGATGTCCTGTAGTTAGATGACTCTTAGAGCGCGTAGGTCCGACGAATTGATCGTAGATGTTGTGCAGTTGGTTAACCCCCTCATCTTTCATTTCTTTGTTGAGTGTGTTCTCCCCCTCCCTTAATCCAGATGAACGTATTCAAAAAATATTTTTCACTTCTACACAGAATAAATGATTGGTTACCAATTAACTATATCAGGTTTTGGCTTTGGGATTTTGTAAAAATATTATTATTCAAGAAAACGTCATTTCAAAACAATCACAAGATCGACCAATGTTAAACATTCGTCACTATGTAAAATCATCGATCATACGTCAATATGTAGTACCACAGACCATACGTCACTATGTTATACCACCTAAAGCATACGTCACTATGTAATACCAACGACCAAATACATTGTTAAACTTATGAAGTATCCCAATTGAAATCAGTTTAACAAATCTCAACTCAGGACATAATGATTTAGTTTCTGTCGCCTTGCAATGACCTACCCAAAGTTTGTTTATTCTGGAAATACTGTATACAAAATTGAAAAAAGGCCAATAGCTATTTGACCTTATATACAATAGATAATCCTAAATTCACCAATTTACCCAAATGAATGGATGGAAGCGGATATGAGGTTGTTACTTTCGGACGTGAGGCATTTGGTGACAGAGCCCTATAAAAGGTGGGGGCATTTCTGTTACTTATACCGCTTAGAACATAGAAGCAACTTTGCCTTATATTAGAACCTTTCTTTAACATTCTGATGTAAATGCATTGATTTTGACTTTTCTCATCGAAAGGCACCAATCTTTGCGTGTTTCCCGAATGAGATATTGAACTCCATACATCCCCTATTGATCTGCCTATGTCGACGTCACCCTAATCTTTCCCACAAGGGAGTATGATAGTGGGGTTATCTGCATGGGCATTACGCTACAAGGCCCGCTTAGCAGCGCTATAAATTGTTGCCCTAAAACCGGCAACAAATTTAAATATTCGCCTTCCATCAAAGCTGGTTGTTATAAATAACATAATTCTCGTGTGCAACCAACCGGCTGTATTGCAATGCCCATTGATTAGTTTAAACGCTTGAGCATGGATGTATTTGCAACATAATGGAAACTCACCCATGCAGTTAGCAAGAAGTACTGCTCGAATTTAAATATACAACCAGTAGTAGAGTCATTTCTTGGATTCCGTGACCATTTTCTTCCTACCTTAGTTTCTTAGTGAATTTGTCAACTAGAACCATTTTAAAAGAAAATGAGCCCCCATGCATTTCTCAAAAGTGACGGGAACGTTCTTTTATAGCGCAAATTCCAAAATGGCCGCCATACAGGGGCCCAAAAATTCAAATGGCTTTAATTAAGCTAAAAAGCACATCAAATTGTTCGGCTGAGCACAAGGATTCCGAAAAAGTATAGTTTGCCATACTTCCGATGTTTGGTTAACGAGTTATCGGGTAAAACGTAAAAAGGTCGTTGACCTTTACATATGGGGTCAACATTAAACTTGCTCCGATTTTTAAAAACAATATCTCATATTGTTCGTATGATCACAAGGATTCCAGAAATAGTTGTTTTTTTACCACCGGGAATATTTTGTGTAGGTCAAAAGGTCAAGGTATACTGACCTATATAGAATCTGACCTTTTGACCCCTTTATAAGGTACAACAGACACTCTAGGTGGTAAAAACTATAATTTCTGGAATCCTTGCAATCAGACGAACAATTTGAGATATCATTTTTCAAAATCGGAGCAAGTTTAAATTTTGACCCCATACGTAAAGGTCAACGACCTTTTTACATTTTACCCGATAACTCGTTAACCAAACATCGGAAGTATAGCAAACTATACTTTTTCGGAATCCTTGTGCTCAGGCGAACAATTTGGTGTGCTTTTTAGATTAATTAAAGCCATTTGAATTTTTGGGCCCCTGTATGGCGGCCATTTTGGAATTTGAGCTATAAAAGAACGTTCCCGTCACTTTTGAGAAATGCATGGGGGCTCATTTTCTTTTAAAATGGTTCTAGTTGACAAATTCACTAAGAAACTAAGGTAGGAAGAAAATGGTCACGGAATCCAAGAAAATGACTCTACTACAGGTAATCCTCACGTAGTAATTGATAACAATAGGTTTACTAGACCGAATTAATAGCGCTCCTAAGCGGGCAATTTATGCCATGATGGGTGACTCATTTTAAATAATAATAATAATAATATATACTCGTGAAAGATTTTGTCATATTCCATAGGTGTATGGATTTCAACTGGCAGAGCCAAAATGGCTCTCGCATCCGTGTCCATTTGACCTCCTAATATATCCGGTAGGAAATGCAATGTGCACGATAAATAATAAAATGGTTAGGTACGCCAAAACATGATTAAATCTTTAAATATAAGAAACGCGACAAGCTTAAAGGGGCACTAAGAGATGTGTTGGAGACTGCGCCCTCAATTATGATAAAAACTGGGATTAGTATATTTTTATAATTGTATTACATGTATGAACTTACACCTATAAAGGATTAAGAAAAATCAGCCCTCTTTGTACAAGAAAACGTCGATTCAAAAATGCTGGTACAGCCGCGACGAGCATTTTACGTCCGACAGTATTCCCGTGCAGTACGCGTGATACATAACGCGAACCATATTTGCATAGAGGGCGTTTTTCAATAATTAGCGATGATATTGTTTTAATCAAGTTTTGCTGTGTTTTTGTTAGTAGAAACAACAATAATGGCAATTTTTAATGTTCATCTTAAATTCTAAAATAAATGTTTAAACATTTAACATTTTCAACACCACTTAATGTCCCTTTAAGTAAATGTTAATAAATTAAAGAAATAAGTTTTAAAGTTTATGCCTTAAACTATAGTAATATCATAAACTCCAAAGTGTTAATGTACAAACTTTAATCCCGTCCGACAGACTTTCTGACTCTGAGCCAAAGTTCGATACTATGCGGCAATGTGAAGATGGAAAACGAAACAACATGTACATGTATACTGTAACAAAATATCAGGTAAACATGATGGTAATACAATATTGAGAAACGCAGCTCAGCGAGCGTAGTTTTATCAAATTAAAGAAATAGGTTAAGTTGTAGGCCTACCTTATACACTAGTAAGTTTAGTATAGCCAAATATAGCTCCAAAGTGGTATTGTACACCAAAACCTTAGTTCCGTCGAAACGACTCATCAATATGGCCCTATTCGGTAGAGCTGTGTGCGCTATATGAATGAAATTGTACATAGTATTGTGTCTCTTCCTTGGCAATGTTGACTGGCTAATGTTATAGTGTCACCAGTACCAAATAGGCGGCAAGAGAATCGTTCTTTGTTGAGCTACACTTTGTGTTTAACTTTTTCAGACTATTGTATTCCCTATTCTTCAACAGTAAAACAAAAGGAAATAATTATATCAATTAAAAGATATATTTATAGAAGTTAAATGTAACAGTTTATGTGTAATCCTCATTTGATTTTAATCCAATTCAATCCATCCCATTCTGGGGTCAAAGCCAAAAAGCCAGTATTTGTTATATTATGACACGTATGATTTTATGTGTTAACCGTATAGGCCTATACGTGTATTTTCAAATACGATACTTTTTGCTCGTACGCATAATAGTTGCCTAACTTCCACGTGGATGGCCCCGTTCGATCCCTTGATTTCCCCTAGCACAAAAAAATCTTCTTTGATAATTTATCATGATTATGCCTATAAACATGATAAATATCTTCCCGGCATTCTTCCAGTTGCATCAACATCATGGTATGGAAAACGATTTCACTCCCCCCCCCCCCCCAACCTGGCCCTCCCAATCAAAAAATCATTTGAGTTATCCCACCCACCCCCTCCCCCTTCCTCCCCACCCGGTTTAAACCAATCATGGTATACCGAAGAGCATGAAGAATGGCTTCATAGCTATTTCATGTTTACTTCAAACAATTTATAATCAGTCATTTTGATCATTTTAGCTGATTTGTATTCAAACATTTTCTGAACTTATGCACCCACGATCGCTACAACTAAAAGAAGGCAAAGTACCGTTTAAATGTTTGCAGGGGTGGGGGTGTGTTGGTCGTATCGAGTGTCCCTACACCAGTCCTATTTTCATATTCGTTGACGTAACTCATTGTTAATGGTTCGAGCCTGGGCCGATACATCTGCTCCGAATCAATGTGGTCAGTGGTTCGTCGTAATAAAGCTGGCGTGATCCAGTTGAACTGGCAGCGATGTATAACATGCACTACGCCAGCGAATTGATGCTGCGTGTCAAATCAAATTCGTACTTTGTTTTTCAGTGTGCAATATCTACCATTACAGAGGAGAAATGTCTCTACACTGTTATATAATTTAATAGTCTTGTGTGGGAACTATAATGTTCGGAGTTACTTTTTAATCACACAATACCAATGTTGATCATTTGACGTTGAAGATTGAATATCAACTTATATTTTATTTCTAATTATGTTAGATTAGTGTTACAGTACTAACATAATTGTTTTGTAGGTATGATATATTCAAAATGGTGTAAAAGAACGACTATGACACATACGGTAGATCCATGCCACTGCTATGCCATCACTGTCAATGTGTAATACATAACCTCTCACATTGGAATGTGATGTTGTGAGATAGGCTTTTACATGTCTACTACGGGTTCATAATATAAGTTAAAAGTTTAACGGGTTCGCCGTCGGACAAGTTTTAATCAGTCAAACTTTCGTCTTGAGACCATTTGTCTACATTCATGACTGTATGATAGGGCCTATCTAATTTCCATCTTATAATGCCAAACCAAATAGTCTTTGCTCTTTTCAATTAAAATCTACAAAATATAACGTAATCGTGTAGTAATACCAAATTGAAATAAATTGAGGCTTGAGCAGATGGAACTCACACTTCTTAGCTCAAATGTTTTGATAGTATACGGTAGTTCTAAACGGCAGGTCTATCTGCAATTTTATTTCATCTTTATCAAGCACGCGTTAGTCCCTTTCAAACTATAATTGAGAAAGTTGTTTAATTGTCATTGATTGTATAATAAAAAGGACTATTTTGAGGGCTTTATTTTCGGATTTTGCCATCGTGAATGCATTGTGACCGATCCTGACACACGCGATCAAACTAAAGTACGGAATCATTAGACAAAATGGGAATAAGTATCAAGTATCAATCAAGTATCAATCTTTATTTCCATATACAAAATACATCAAATCACATATGAAAAACACAATATTAATTATATGAAAGAGTAGACTGGAAAGCCAATGAGGCCGTTTATGGTCTACCCTTAAGACAAACAACACATAAACAAACACTTTATACTATAATAAACAATAAGAATCCCCCAACATCATATACAAGACAGAACAAGGACGGGCTCAAATACAAGAGATTTAAAAACTCGTAATTTTGGATAAAGTTTTGCTTTAAAGGCATATTATGTGATCTTTTCCAAGTAGCGCCCTCTATCATTGATTTTGACTATGAAAGCAGGTTTTCTTGCAGATTTGCATTTTTGATCATAAATCATAAAGATCTTCTAAGTTACAGTTCGATACGATTCCTAATTACTTCAAAATCATGGTTTGAAAATAGATTGTACCGAGCGGTACAATCTATTTTTTTCCAAATTTTACTCTAAATTCACTCTGAAACTACGATTTTGAGGTTATTATGAATCGTATAGCTCTGAAACTTGGAATATATTTATGATTTATGATCAGAAAAGTAAATCTGCCAAAAAAATCTGCTTCCAATTTTTTTTTTTCGAGGATTGAGGGCGTCCCCTAGTAAAGATCACATAATATACCTTTAACTGCGTTCGGAAATGCTTCAAAGATTTGGACTCGGAAAAAGTGTATACTTGTTTATGAAGTGTGTATATGTTTTTAATAAAATCATTAAATGTGAAGTAAATTGGTTGTATATTACGCCTTCCGTGGCCATATTTATCAGGCAATGTTTCAGACTTTTCAAAGAAATTGCTAGTATAGAATGTTGTGTTTCATCAGCGGGCTAAATTTTCTTAGAACCTCTTAACGTAAATTCTTGAATTTATGTGAAATTCTAGCATTTACTAGACTCTAATGTTGAATATTAGGTCGAATTTAAATAGCTAACACGTCGGGGATGCCAATCATTATTATTACATTTTAAAACGGTTTAGAATACACAGAAATCATTGAATAACAACACGGAAACTAGGCTGTATTTTCTTTACAATCACATTTCCATATTATTTAACGTAAAAAAAAGGATACATGTCTCATGAAACCCATGTTTTATTCAGTTTTCGTGGTTTCGTAAATAGCAGTAATACTAATAGTGTACCAAGGCAAGCGAAATTTTCGATTGCACGTTTATTAGATAAAATGGTATGAACCTACACTCTTAGAAGGTCAGGATCAAATACATGAGTAGATTTCCGGCTCACTTTGTTTTGATCCTTTAAGGATCATTTTCGGATCGTTTTGATCCGTTTTCGGATCGTTTTGATCCGTTTCCAGATAGATATCAACAAACGGATCAAATTCACCTTGATCAACTTTGATCTGATTTCCGGATCAATTCGATGAAACAGTTCATTGGTCAATGAGTGACTGACGTCACTCTTTCGCAAACCGATAGACGACAAGCAGACGATCTTTTGAATTCGGTCGCCACAGTTGAAACAAGGGTGAAATACCGCGGTAAGTTATCCAGTCTAATCTGTAAAATGTTACATGATTTTGTCGGTAAAGTAGTTTTATTTTTTATGTTTGAACATGCTCTATTCTTGTGAACAAATTTCTTGTACCTGACCAGTGCCATCAGTACGATTTTCGGTCAAAATGCTCCTCACAAAATGTCACGATCACTGCGATGTACTAGGCCTACACGATGTAGTAAGCTTACTGCACTCGATATATAGTCTGCAGTGTGCACCCGGGGGGTGGGGGCGCTCAATCAATATTAGGTTTCACACCAGGCTCCATAAAAAATACCCCCCTTTTTGGCCCGGTGTCACCGAAAGACCCTTGCATGCATGCTTGTTTTTACAATCTGTCACCCGATGACCCCCTATGTTTTCACTTTTTCTTTGATTCAGTTTGATCCTGGAGTAGGATCATAAGCTACAGGTACATCCGATTAAGGATCATTATTTTGATCCGTTTCAGTATCATTTGACAGAAATATTTGATCCCATTTCGGATCAAACTTTTTGATCCTGCTTGTCGGATCACTTTGATCCGGAAAGGGTAAGCTCATATGTGATACCGCTTCTGGATCAAAATTGATCCTTTTCGTCTCATGTTTGATCCTGACCTTCTAAGAGTGTCGTTAAATGGTTACATGGTTATGATATTAAGATGCCTTATATATTTGTCTATACATACCCTTTTCTTTAATGATTTTATTTACTTCATATAATCATCATTTAGTTCTTATGATAAGCCATCTTGATATTTAGCCAGCTTTTCATGTTTACAGGAGAAGTTAGTCAATATCAGGGCCGTAAGACACTTTTTTCAAAGGGGGGGGGGGCGTTTTCGAATTTGCACCTATTTTTTGCACGATCGAGGTACATTTTGGCTCTAAACAAGCTTGTAGCAAAGAATATTGCATTTTGGGAAGACAAATGCGCGCGTAGCGCGCGAATTTTTTTCATCTGTGTACAAATTTTCCGGGGAAGATTTTCAAATCGCCCCCCCTTCTTACGGGCCTGTAATATGACAATGATGACCCAACGGTTAATATACACAAAAGCAGTCAATAAAAAACATAAATCATGATATTTCTTCATTGAAAATATATTTACAGACACCTTTTAAAATATAATACAGATGTAATAAATAATACCGAGGTTTTAAACCATTCTAAAGCAAGTTCGTATCATATTGTAATCATTCAATAGCAGAAATAGTGGTATTAGACCCCAAATACCCAAAAATGTCTAAGAACTAGAAAGAATGTGAAATATTTCATATTCTATTCAAATTTCAATACCGAGTCATGTTTTAACTAATTTTCCAAATTAATTTTACAATTTTTATTAAGTTTTTGCATGTGGACCAGTTGCCCCATACCCCTTCGGACCACTTACCCCAACAAATGATTCAGCACTTTGTCAAGAAGAAACATTATTCAAGCACGCCTGTGACGTAATAAATTTTACGTCAAAATGTTTAAAACATACCACCATAATAAGTCATAATACCTCCAAAACATTTCAGAAACTAGAGCGGTTCTCGGGTTTCGCGGTTCGCGGTTATCGGGTTGCATGGTTTTTTGGTTGAGCGGTTTCAGTAGACATGGTTTGTGGTTGGTACTTTAGGATCCCAGGGGAACCAGATTTGATGACTGTTACATTGTTAGCGATGTGTTTTTATAATAGATAGTTTGATAGTTTGTACACATGTTTACTAAAAGATGTTTTTATTGTTGTGGTGACAAATTTAATTGGTGCAGTAGCAGGCAGCTAATATTGTTTTAGTTGAATATTATCTGTATACGGCTTCCTTTTACCCGCCCCATTAAAAGACCCAGTTTGCGCCACGAACGCGTACGCACCTTACGGTCTGCACCATAATGCGTGCGCCGTCACTTGCGTGCGCCATGTTTTGTTTTGTTTATACGCCCTCGCGTAGCAACAGTTTGTTGTCTACGTGGGGTGAAGATCCCTGACAGCGATTACATGGGCAGACGGGCAGGGATCTGCACCCGAAGGCATTGGACGGACAGACAGACAGACCGACTCGCCACAAATAGTATTTAGATGTTGTAGTTAAAAGAGAGAGGTTATTAGTAAAAAAGGATGGCACTAGTAATCGGAGGTTTTACGCGCATAAACAGGACAAATGCAAGGTCACATGTTCTTTGTTTATATATGATTGGGTCAATCATCTTGGTTAATCCTGTGGCTGATGAATACAAATGTATAGTTTAGTAGGGTCACTGTAATATTTTTCACAGCAATTTTTAAAATAATCAATAAAACTGGTGTACAGAAATGTTATCAGTAAGGGGTCGTCAAAAATTATTGCCTTTTTCACATACGTACAGGTCGTAACTTGGTACCCTAGGCTAAATTCCCGGATTTTTTTTTCTCCATCAAATATGTTGCAGTTTGACCGGTTAGCTACACAGATTTTATACGAAGCTCAAAATGTGAAATCATATCCAAAAAATCAAATCGGGACACATTTTATGGTGTCCGTTATTTTAAGGCTAAATTGCCCGATTTTTGTTTCTGCGTCAAATGTGTTGCAGTTTGACCGGTTAGCTACACAGACTTTATAAGTAGCTCAAAATGAGAAATCATATCCACAACAAAAAATTGGAATACATTTGATTGGTGTTCGTCATTTTTTAGGCTAAATTGTCGGACATTTTTTTCTCCCTCAAATGTGTTGCGGTTTGACCGGTTAGCTACTCAGATTTAATACGTAGCTCAAAATGTGAAATCATATCAAAAATTCAAATCAGGACACATTTTATGGCGTCCGTCATTTTTTAATCTAAATTGATTGCAATTTTTTTTTCTTCGCCAAATGTGTTGCGGTTTGACCGATTAGCTACACAGACGTAACTCAAAATATGAAATAATATCAAAAAAATCAAATCGGGACACATTTTATGGTGTCTGTTGTTTTTAGGCTAAATTCCTGGCAATCTTTTCTCCGTCAAATGTGTTGCGGTTTGACCGGCTAGTAACTCTAAATTGCCAGCAATTTTGTTTCTCTGTCAATGTGTCACAGTTTGACCGGTTAGCAACACAAACTTCATACGTAGCTCAAAATGTTAAATCGTATCCAAAAAATATCAATTTATTGTGTCAGCTATTTTTAAGGCTTAATTGCTGGCAATTTTTTTCTCCGTCAAATGTGGTGCGGTTTGAACGGTCAGCTACACAGATTTTATATGTAACTCAAAATGTGAAATAATATCCAAAAATCAAATCGGACACATTTTATGGTGTCCGTCATTTTTTAGGCTAAATTGCTGGCAATTATTTTCTCCGTCAAATGTGTTGCGGTTTGAACGGTTAGCTACACAGATTTTATATGTAACTCAAAATGTTAAATAATATCCAAAAAAACAAATCGGAACACATTCTATGGTGTCAGGCATTTTTTAGGGTAAATTTCCCGCCAATGTTTTTTCTCTCCGTCAAATGTGTTGCGGTTTGACCGATTAGCGACACAGACTTCATACGTAGCGCAAAATGTGAAATCATATCCAAAAAATATCAATTTATTGTGTCAGTTATTTTTAAGGCTTAATTGCTGGCAATTTTTTTCTCCGTCAAATGTGTTGCGGTTTGAACGGTTAGCTACGCAAAGTTAATATGTAGCTCAAAATGTGAAATCATATCCAAAAAATCAGATCGGGACATATTTCATGGTGTCTGTCATTTTTCAGACTAAATTGCCTGTCATTTTGTTGCTCTGTCAATGTGTCACAGTCGGGGTCACAATTTTACCGGTTAGATACACAAACTTCATACGTACTTCAAAAATTTAAATCATATCAAAAAAATCAAATCGGCACATTTCATGGTGTCCGTCATTTTTTAGGCTAAATTGATGGCAATTGCCGGCAATTATTTTCTCTGTCAAATGTGTTGCGGTTTGAACGGTTATAGCTACACAGATTTTATATGTAACTCAAAATGTGAAATAATATCAAAAAAATCAAATCGGTCACATTTTAGGGTGTCCGTCATTTTTTAGGCTAAATTGCTGGCAATTATTTTCTCCGTCAAATGTATTGCGGTTTGAACGGTTAGCTACACAGATTTTATACGTAACTCAAAATGTGAAATAATATCAAAAAAATCAAATCGGACACATTTTATGGTGTCCGTCATTTTTTACGCTAAATTGCCGGCAATTATTTTCTCCATCAAATGTATTGCGGTTTGAACGGTCAGCTACACAGATTTTATACGTAACTCAAAATGTGAAATTATATCAAAAAAATCAAGTCGGACACATTTTATGGTGTCTGTCATTTTTTAGGCTAAATTGCCGGCGGTTTGAACAGTTAGCTACACAGATTTTATAGGTAACTCAAAATGTGAAATAATATCAACAAAATCAAGTCGGACACATTTTATGGTGTCCGTCATTTTTTAGGCTAAATTGCCGGCAATTATTTTCTCTGTCAAATGTGTTGCGGTTTGAACGGTTAGCTACACAGATTTTATACGTAACTCAAAATGTGAAATAATATCAAAAAAATCAAATCGGACACATTTTATGGTGTCCGTCATTTTTTACGCTAAATTGCCGGCAATTATTTTCTCCGTCAAATGTATTGCTGTTTGATCGGTTAGCTACACAGATTTTATACGTAATTCAAAATGTGAAATAATATCAAAAAAATCAAGTCGGACACATTTTATGGTGTCCGTCATTTTTTAGGCTAAATTGCCGGCAATTATTTTCTCTGTCAAATGTGTTGCGGTTTGAACGGTTAGCTACACAGATTTTTATACGTAACTCAAAATGTGAAATAATATCAAAAAAATCAAATCGGACACATTTGAGGGTGTCCGTCATTTTTTAGGCTAAATTGCCGGCAATTATTTTCTCTGTCAAATGTGTTGCGGTTTGAACGGTTAGCTACACAGATTTTATACGTAGCTAAAAATGTGAAATAATATCAAAAAAAATCAAATCGGTCACATTTTAGGGTGTCCGTCATTTTTTAGGCTAAATTGCCGGCAATTATTTTCTCCATCAAATGTGTTGCGGTTTGACCGGTTAGCTACGCAAACTTAATATGTAGCTCAAAATTTGAAATCATATCCAAAAAATCAAATCGGGACATATTTGATGGTGTCTGTCATTTTTCAGACTAAATTGCCTGTCATTTTGTTTCTCTGTCAATGTGTCACAGTCGGGGGTCACAATTTGACCGGTTAGATACACAAACTTCATGCGTACTTCAACAATTTAAATCATATCCAAAAAATCAAATCGGCAAATTTTATGGTATCCGTCATTTTTTAGGCTAAATTGCTGGCAATTATTTTCTCCGTCAAATGTGTTGCGGTTTGAACGGTTAGCTGCACAGATTTGATACGTAACTCAAAATGTGAAATAATATCCAACAAATCAAATCAGACACATTTTAATTTTAATTTATGGTGTCCATCATTTTTTAGGCTAAAATGCTGGCAATTATTGTCGTAATCCCGGGACCCGGTTTTTTCAGGTGGGACCCGAGATTCCCGAATTGTCTATAAACATTTCATTCTGAAATTATCCATAATTTCATTTATCAAATTATAAAAATATAATGACTAAATAAGCTTACTTAACATAAAAAACACCTTGTTGGCTAAATCCCGATTATTGTATGGTTATATAAAGAGACAGAGGTGAGAGGATCTTAAACATTTCTTATTTCTATATTTTGCTCTAGTCTAATCTGCACGTACAGCTCCCGGCATACAGCTATTTAGCTCTGGAAATTCTTAGCTCTCTATGATGCTTCTCCGATGCTATTCAGTGCAAGAGTCTTCAAATCTGAAGTTGGCACTATACTGGATGAAGAGTACCAGGCCGCCAGGCCGCACATTGCCCGGCACATTGACACAAAAATAAAATGAAAAGATAAATATAGGTAGAGCGCCCTGCTTGTCTAGAAAATGAAGTCAACAAAACCCCACAAATAATTGTATTAAACTTCATCGTTTTGCAAAATCAATCACATAAGTAGGTAGATGCATCTTCTATGCACATATTTTGGCCGAGAATCTCATATCACGATTGACCGAAAAGGGTTTATTTCCAGTTATTTGAGTATTTTGAGTGCCGTCTGCTCGCAAAATTGTATTTAAGTTGCCGTTCTATTTGCAAATCCACTAAATCCCCTAAATTTAGTCGATTCATTCATGAACCGTTGCTGCAATTTGGTCGCAAACTGGCTTCACGCGACCAATTGCGGCAACGGGCCCTGAAATAATATTACTGATTTCAGAGAATTATATTGCTGTCTTTTGTTTAACACTGATATCTTATGTAGGTTAAACTAAGTAATTAAGATATCCAAAACAAAAGCTGATGACTATTTCTACATTTCTAATGTATAACTGATTGAATTCACTATGTTTTGAAAGATTTGGCGTTTCATCTGTAATTTTACACGATTTCGAGCGCGAGATTTAGGATTGCATTGTAAATGGGCTGGCAATGACCCTAGCTACAGTCATCGCTCGACGTATATCTATCTCGTTGATTCTGGCCTTATTACGTGCCTTGGTTACCGGCCAAAAACACCTTGGATACGCCTTTTTCTAAATTATTTTGGACCTCAAAATTATTTTCATGCAGTAGGTATGAATATAATATACAACATATTAAAGTTTCTTCCAACCCACACCCTCACTTTTTTTTCTTTTTTTTTCACAAACGAACCACGCTATAACGCAGTAACTGTACCGTGATTACACAACACATACGGACAAAACGCACCAAAAATGAGCCGATCAGAATCATGCCGACGAATACAGTATTCGACTGACTTCTAGTCATCTCATAAAAAAGATATAACTGCATTTTAGTATGTTTGAATTCGTAATTATCACGGCGTACGGGTCCTACAAGCAGAGGAGTGTCTTTAGATAAAATAAGAAATGTTATACTTTGTTATTTGCAAATTCATAATCTAATAACTCTACCAAATGAATACTCGTGATGAGTTAAGTTGAAGCATTCTTTAAATGATAATTTTGATCGCAAATCCAAACCACCAATGTCCCAAATTAACAACAAAAAAGGGGCCTAAACAAGGGCAATAGTGATGAATTTAATACCAGATTAAATCTGGAACTTTGTCCCATTTAACTGAATTTAATTCAATCCTATCCAGTAACCTTTTCTAATCAAAGAAGTTTTGAAAATGGAAAACTACTAGGGATATTTCGGAATATTGAAGCGTGTCAGTTTGTGTTTATACGTTTCCAGACAACGCTTCATCAATGTTCATTACCACCAAAAGCCATGGAATACATGTTTTGAGCGGATGTATATTATGATTGGAAGAAATTACAATAGATGATCATTTATAATTTATGTCACACTCTTTATATTCACCGTCTGATCCTCTTAATCGACAACCAGCTATCATTTAAAATATTCGTTACGTAATTTGCCCAAGCGCCGGCTCCACTTAATAAAATTGTTCTTCACATAATGCACTTATCAATTGCATCCCCGGACCAGGGGGACCCAGGGATAGCGGGGATTAGGGCCGGGGCGTACAAATTATCGATGTGACGTCCCGGGTACAGTCGTGTACGGTCCCCGCAGGGCACCAGTTTTATTTAGTACCTCCCCGCTACAGTCCCGGCCCCCCATGGCCGGGACGCTTAATTTCTTTCTGCAACCATAACGGGATGCATCCCATTGTGTTACTGCGCTTTATTCCGTGTAGCGATCTGTCGTCTATGCATCCCGTTATAGTTGCATAAAGAAAATACACGGCCGGGACAAAGTATACGTCGCCGTACTGTCCCGGCCGCGATCTTTATTCGTAAACAACATTTGATACCTGACGGAGTAAAGTGCATAGCACATGTACATTGCACAGCAATACATTTATACAGTGAGTGAGTACGGTTAATAAATTCGCCTCCCGGCCCCCTTAGCCTGGACAAATTGTACAGCGGCGTACAGTCCCGCCCCCACCCCCCATTGCCGGTATAACACCCGTCTACTGTCCCTGTGTAAGCCCGTTGGAAGTGGGGTGCTTGGGGTGCTGCAGCAACCTAATATTTTTATATTTTTGAAAAAAATGTATAGTGTGTGTCCAATAATAAGTTCAAGGAGGGAAGGGAATGGTAGGCTAACTGATCTATATTGTATTATAAAAAGTATATTACACTACACAATGATTTAATATGACCAATTAGAAATCGCACCTGTACTCCACAATTTGTTTCAATTGTTTAATTATTCAAGCATAACAAGATGGCTTCACAGAACGTTTTCTGAACCATTTTAGTTTAAACACTGGCAATGTGTGCGCGCTTCGCGCGAATTAGCTAATGTTTCATTTTTCAACTATAACACGATGGCTTCAAGAATGTTTTCTGGACCATTTTAGTTTGAAAAAATTGACATTTAGTTTCAATGTTTCATTTTTCAACCATATAAGATGGCTTCAAGAACGCTGTAGACGTACACAGTTTTGAAATGGGGCTGTCATGTTTTTGTGCATGCAGAGACACAACGTAGACTGTGCGTGAAATAGTGAAAGCAAAAGTAGGGAGGTGTCCGGCAATGCAAAAATTGTACAAATTCCGTGTTCTTTACTCACTTACGGTAATTTTAGAAAAAAATATAGGTTTTTATAATGTTCATTGTTATTAAGTGCCTGCTACACTACTTTTTATCAATCTGGCATGAGCATTTATTAAACTATAACAAGATGGTTTGAAGAACGTTTTCTGGACCATTTTAGTTTTAAGAAATGGAAAATTTTGCGCGCTTCGCGCGTATTAGTGTCAATGTTTCATTATTCAATCATAACAAGATGGCTTCAGAAACGTTTTCTGGACCATTTTAGTCAAATTATAGCGGGATGTTTGCTGTTTTTGGAGCCAATTGTTAACCAATTTCACTGAAATATACTTTATCACACTGCCCGTTATTTCTTCTATATTTCAGGCAAAGTAGGCGACACTTTCATCAAAACTAACGGATAACTAACACACAAATACAACCCCCCCCCCCCTCCCACCCCGTCCCCGTTTCCAGATTTACAGTAAGATAACGCAGAGCGGTATACAGGCTGTCCCAAAATGATTAGTATCCATCGATGCCCAAAGTTCGATACATTTTTTCATCATCAAAATCAATGAGATTAGATCCGTTATTTTCAATCATATTTGCTATATTGTACCCTTTCATTTTAGATCATGAATATCGGACTTATTTTAATGAAGTTACACTCCATTGTGTGAGACATGGTGATTTCACCTTTTTGGCAAAGTGCAAAAAAAAAAATGTTTTTAAACAGCTTGTTTCAAAGAAACTAAAACATTCTCTTAATCTCTTGTCTGCTAATATCTTTGGTTCCTTTCTATATGAGCGACTTAAGCTTTGTTTCTATAATGAGCTAGTTTTGAGGCTAAACTTGAGGGACATTTAAACAGGTAAAGACGTAGTCATGGGTAATTAGCAGAGGCTTAGACTTCTTTTTTATATTTGGGATGCAAATTCCTACAAACTTAGTAACAATGATATACCGTAGTCCCTTAGTGTTTCTTCTTCTTCTTCTTCGGCCTCCGTCAGATATGACGATTGGCTGCCATACGATCACATCTCCGGATCATCTTTCTCCAAGCTACTCTGTCTTGTGCCAGACGCTTGGCCTTTATAAGACTCATACCAGTCCATTCCTTGATGTTGTCAAACCATTGTTTCCTTTGACGACCTCTTTTCTTGCTGCCTTCCATTTTCCCTTCTATGATGTGGAGTGCCAGTAAGCTACCACTGCCTCTAATGATATGCCCGAAGTAGGCCAGCTTTCTTTTGATAAGATCTCCTAGCAGTTGTCTCTTTACACCAAGTTCTTTCAGGATACTTATGTTGGTTCTTTTCTCCTTCCAGTTAACTCTTAACATTCTTCTCCAGATCCACATTTCAGCAGCCATTATGCGATTTTCATCTGCTTTGATTAGAGTCCATCCCTCCAGACCGTAAAGGAGCACGCTCCATACCAATGCTTTTACAATCTTTGTTTTTAGGTTTGTTGTGAGGTTGCGGTCATTCCATAGGTCCTGGAGTTCTATCATCCTTCCCTTGGCTATTCCGATTGTAGCTCTTATATCAGCTGTGCAACTGGCAGATGTGGTTTTCACAGAGCCTAGGTATTTGAAGCGACTGACTTGTTCAACATTCTCACCATCGATTGAGATATTATGCACAGGCTGTTCTTCTCCAGTTGTTAAAAGTTTTGTCTTTTTGACATTGAGCTTGAGATTTAGCTTCCTGCCTGCATCATTTACGGCTGTTGTTAGCCTCTCGATGTCTTCTTCAGAGGTTTCAAAAAGTGCAGTGTCATCGGCATATCTGAGATTTGAAATTGGTGTACCGCCTACTTTTATCCCAAACTGGTTTACATCAGCGTCTCTCATGACTTTTTCTGTGTAGGAGACGAACATGTGTGGTGAAGCAATGCATCCCTGCCTCACACCTTTACCTAGGTTGAATTCATCCGTGTTTTCACCATTCCATCTGATCTTTGCCTTCTGATTCACATAGAGGGATTGAAGCAGTGCTACAAGATGTGCTGGAAATCCCATCTCTATCATTGCAGAGAAAAGCTTGATGTGGCTCACAGAGTCAAATGCTTTAGAATAATCTATGAACATGATGAAAGCTTTCTGACCTATTGCAATGATTTTCTCCATCAAGATCTGCAGACAAACCAGCATATCGACAGTACCCCTGCCTTTCCTGTAGGCTGCTTGCTCTTCTGGAAGTTCTTGATCTAGTTTGGCTTTCAGGCGTAAGATAATGATCATCAGTAGCACCTTACTTGTATGGCTGATGAGGGCGATTGTCCTGTAGTTGGAGCACTGTTTGCGGTCGCCTGATTTGAACAGCATGACAAATTCTTGCACTTTCCAGTCATTTGACCAGTCGCATTTGATCCAGATGCATGTACATAATTGATGTAGCGCTTTAATTCCGTGCTGGCCTGTTGATTTTATGAGCTCAGCAGGAATCCCATCAAGGCCTGGTGATTTCCCATCCTTGAGTTTCTTGACAGCATACATCACTTCATCCATTAGCGGTGGAGGTTCCATGTCATCGTCAAATGCTCTGTTCATTTTTGTCAGTGGTGTTTCTCCATCTGGACTTTCAAAGAGTGAGGCACCGTACTCTCTCCATCTGTTCATGATATTTGATGGTTCACTTATCACTGCTCCATCTGTGTTTTTTACACATACTTGGTTTGATGGAGTGGATTTATTTCGGAGTGATCTGATCTGATTGAACATTGCTTTGGATTTTCCAGTTGCATCAAAGTCCTTTATTTGTAGACATTGCTCTTCAAGCCATACTGCCTTATCCCTTCTGATTTGTCTTTGAATTTCAGCACGCACTTCTTTATATCGCTCTACTTTGGCTGGTGAGATTTGCTTGCGTAGTTGACTTTTTTCCTCAGCTAGTTTCAACACTTCTTTGCTGATCCATGGTTTCTTTGGGGATCTTTTGACTCTTCCAAGTGTCTCCTCAGCTGTTTCAGATAAGATGGTTTTGTAAGTCATCCATAGTGATTCTGGAGATATGTTAGATTTAGATGGGTCTTGAAGGAGAGCTTCTGCTTCAAATCGCTTTTCTGTCTCAGATTCAAACTTGGCTTTCGTAGTTGGGTCGTTAAGCATTTTCACATCCAGTTTGCCTTGTTTTCTCTTGTGTTTGTTACAGACTGGTTTTGCTCTCATCTTTCCTGCCAGTAGTAAGTGATCTGTGTCACAATCAGCACCAGGGTAGGATCGTACGTCTGTTATACTTGACTTCCATCTTTTGTTTATAAGGATGTAGTCAATCTGGTTTCTGTAGCAATCACCAGGTGATTTCCAAGTGTATAAATTCCTCTTCCGGTGTTTGAAGCATGTATTCATTACAGCCAGGTTGTTAGCACAGCAAAATTCAGCAAGCCTGTCTCCTCTTTCATTTCTTTCATATCTTAGTGTTTAACCTCACGAAATCCATTCTCCAATGTGAAAATGAAATCTAAGCCACTGGTGATTCACCAAATACCACTTCATTTATAAGTCTCTAAAACACTTGTCAAATAAAACAATGCATGTGGTCACTCACGTGTGACAAACTTCTTTTACCCGTTAAATTGAATTAAGGAGAAGAATTATTAATGATTTGAACACCCATAATTAATAACAGTTACAACAGAAAGACACACAATATTATATTGAGTAGACAAGAGATTATGAGAATACACAAGTTTCTTTCAACAAGCTGTAATAGAAGAACTACCAATTAAGTGTACTGCCTTCAATAACACTGAGTACCAGAAAGCCAAGAAATCTATCAAGGAGGGGGAAAAGTTTTGGAGAGGACAACATTCCACCTGAACTCCTGACAAGATGCAATCTTGATGATTTAATACTGGATATCTGTAATAAGGCCCTCCTATAAAAACAAAAACCTGACCAGTGGGCAATATTGAACCTGATACCAGTCCCAAAATCTGGTGACCTAAGTCAAGCAGGAAACTACAGCGGCATATGTCTGAACTCTATTGTGGCCAAGACATATAACAGAATGATTCTCAACAGAATAAGACCTCACCTAGATGAATTACTTCGAACTAACCAGAATGGCTTCCGCGAGGGAAGAGGCACTACCTCACACATTCTTGGGTTCAGGAGAATCATCGAAGGTATACATTCCAATAATCTCTCTGCAGTCATTACATTCATTGATTTCAAAAAGGCATTCGACACCATACATCGTGGGAAAATGATCAAGATACTCAAAGCATACGGTGTCCCACAGGTTATAACAGATGCAATTGATGAAACTTACAGAAACACAAGAGCCAAAGTCATATCACCTGATGGCGACACGGAACTGTTCGACATCCTAGCAGGAGTACTCCAAGGAGATACCCTTTCCCCCTACCTATTCATAATCATCCTTGATTACTGCTTAAGAATAGCTATCAGTGGGAGAGAAGAGGAACTAGGATTCACCATCAAGCCTAGACAAAGTAGAAGAATAGGGCCAAAGAACGTCATTGATCTTGACTTTGCAGATGACATAGCGTTACTTTCTGACACTAAGGAGCAGGCACAGAAGTTGCTGAAATATGTTGAGGAAGCAGCACTCATAACTGGGCTCCACATGAATGCCAAGAAAACCAAATGCATGGTATTCCATCAAGCACAAGCGGTACAGCTAAAAACCTCTGATGGAAGTAACCTAGACAACGTAGAGGACTTCAAGTACTTGGGAGCTTGGGTTGGTAGTAGCCAGCATGACATAAAAGTACGTAAAGCACTTGCTTGGAAGGCCTGCAATGCTCTGAACAAAGTGTGGAAATCCAGCCTCTGTCGAAAAATCAAAATCAGACTTTTCCAAGCTACTGTTCAAAGTGTTCTACTGTATGGAGCTGAGGCATGGACCATCACCAACAGACTAAATAAATCTCTAGATGGATGCTACACTAGAATGCTGAGAACTGCACTCAACATTAGTTGGAAAGATAAGGTACCAAACAAAGACCTGTATGGAAACTTACAAAAGGTATCAGAAAACATCACAGATCGAAGGATGAGATTTGCAGGACATTGCATGAGAAGAGAAAATGAGATTGTATCTGACCTGCTGCTATGGAGACCAAAACACGGACACACATCTGTCGGCCGCCCAGCCTTAACATACTTGGACAATTTGGCCAAAGACACAGGACTGAAGAATGATGAGGAGATGAAAGCATGCATGAGGGACAGAGTAGTTTGGCGAGCCATCACGAAGACCGTTCGAGAACGACATAAGTAGTATTAGTAATAGCACACACATTTTGTTAGCACTTTGCGAAAAAGATGAAATAACCCTGTTTTACATAATGGAGTGTATCTTGAGTTTGATAAATCCGATATTCATGATCTAAAATTCTAATGAAATAGTATAGTATGACAAAGATGATGTAAGAAACGGACCTACCTAATCCCATCGATTTTGATATTTGATGACAAAAATTAGTGAACTTTGGGCATCGATAGGTACTAATCATTTTGGGAAAGCCTGTTTTAGTGCTCGTGCATGAATCGCTTCGAATGGTCGACTGGTGTGGTGATGATGGTACGGGATATTAGTAGCAATTGGACGGACATGATGAATCGAACATGGCACTTATTAAAACGGGTTCTTACGATTCATTAAAAGCCTACAAAGATAGATGCCCATCCAGATCGACCGGACGCGATGTTTCATACCCCAACTTTCCTGACACGAACTAACCTAATCCTTTGTAGGTAGGCTAACAAGTGTGGTATGATCCCGATAATATCGTCATAACATCGGCTAACTTTACCCTATGATTATGTAATTAGATATTTATTAAAATATGTATATGCCTATATTTCCGTTGATTTACGGGCTTAGGCTGCTTTTTAATTCTTTATTCTCTCTTTTTAAATTGGAGATTTCAAACAACAATAAATATTATTCTCAGTTTAGCACCCGCGTATGCACATCGCTGAATATTGATATTGCGGCCTAGTTAAAATTATTTGATGTAATTACAACTGACATTAAGTATGCAAACTTAATGTCACCCATTTACTTATGTAGATAAAATTTCGGTCAAATTTAAAGGTCCCGGTTAAAGGTATTGAATCCAAAATAAAGAATATTCTGATATTCATAAAATCAAAATTGTGTATCCGACATTCGTGACATTTGATGAAGTGGGTGTGCGTATACAATGCATTAATAGGGCCTACTTATCCGCCATTAACCACCGATAAAATGTCAACAAGTTTAAACTTTTTTGTTTTGTTGTAAGACTTAAATGTCGGTTACACAGGTGCACCATTTCCTCCATTCATCATTTCCATTCAACGGTTTATTTCTGTCGCATTCATTCTATTTATTTACACTCTTAAAATAAGCTCATTAACATTATTAGAATGGAGGACATACTATTAAATCTAGAATCAAATTGATACGGTCAATCTAATCATCTAATCAATTTTTTGATGCAGGAATCAATTACCATAAAACATCACAAAATCTGTGGTGAAAATATAAATATTATATACAGAAATTCAGCGAGGCGGGACTCGAACACCGATCTAATAACATACCGCTAATGCGAACGCTTTGAAGAGAGCGCGATAATCCGCTTAGTAACATTACACAAAACGAGGAGTGATTTAGTGTTGTGCGCCCTTATAACACGCAATAAAAAGATTTGTTAAATTTCTTTTGTCATTTTTGCGAACACCAAGTAATATCAAGAAAAACTGTCAATTTAGTTAATTTAAATACCACCTCTAACTAAAGTTATTTTACTTAAAGCATCGATACTCAATGTCTAATGTTCGAATTTTGGGCATTTTAAGGCCATTTGGCAGAATTTCAGAGGCTTTTTTTAAATCTCTGTCATTCATCATGAGATACTATGTTTTTCGAACTCAATGAACAATGAAACTGTTTAGGGGAGATGCGGGAGAGTTGAGCCATTTTTTATATTTTGTGTCACCATATGCGGAAGAAAAGTACAAACCTGTTAAAAATTAGTGTAAGATAAACTTTAGAGTGTTGTTTTCGTTGTGAAACAATAACAGTTGGGATAGCAGTTAAGGCTTATTTATACAAAAGGTTTGAAAAAAATTGGTAAAGTGGCTCAACTCTCCCTACAGTATGGAAGAGTTGACCCACCATTACAGGAGAGTTGAGCCAGCATGATAAGTCAATGGCTGGTGAAAAAAACAAAATCGTATTTTTTCAACTTTTGATTTATTAATCCTTAAAGTAAATATGGTGCTCAATTGTTATTATCATGGCACAAAATAACATTTTCTCTCATTTATTATACATTTTTCATCTTTAGTCCAAAAATCAAAATGTTACTACATGTTTTCCCTATGCTCAACTCTCCCCATGACCAATGGCTCAACTCTCCTCATGGTGACCATTTTGTAAACAACCCAATCCTGTCTGGTGTAGAACTTTTGGTAGTTTACAATAGTTCTCTAAAATAATGGTCATATATACCCCCTTCAATAAACAAATTACCGCTATTATATTCTAAGTCTAAGACAAAACATTTATTTTTCTATTTTTCACTCAAAAATGAAAAAAAAAAAATTTTGTTTAGGTATCTTTGATACTGAGCACACATGACAGTAGAGTTTAACACTAAGAATGTCGTATTGATGCTATATAACAATATATGCCAATATAAATTTTAGTAAGTTACTACTTTTCGAGTTATAGGGGGTGGTTCAACTCTCCCGGTGGCTCAACTCTCCCGCATCTCCCCTTCGCAATGACGTGCTCACTCTATATTAAATCCTTAGATACAAATGTGGAAATTGTAGGCCCAAAATTGCCGAATTTTAGGGGTATGGGTTAAGAACGTTTCAATTTTGAAATAATATTAGGCCTAAATTGTCTTTTTATCTGTCATGCATAATATATCATAGATCAGGTAAACTCACAATGTAATTTGTGTTGGGTTAGGGACCGTTCATTATTTATGGTGGAGGGCGGGGGAGGTGGGTAAACTATAGTGTGGGGGGGGGGGGTCATGTAACTTTCATAAGTTGAAATAGGGGGGGTTGTGTAAATTTGTTTAAACTATAAAGATGGTGGTGATTGGAGTGATTTTAGAGGCTATTTTGAAGTGTAAATCCCATTTTTTCTGCGCTTCGCGCATATTTTCTTAATACCTATCGACTTCAATTTTTTTTACTATGACTATGAGACGACTCCTGGACAGCAAATCCAATTTCATGATTTAAAAATGTGATTTATTGCGTGCTTTCACCTCATCTCTGCTTTGCACCAATGCTCACAATAAGTAGAACGTTTCACTGGATTATACGTTTCTGCTCAGAATGTTCTAACTTGTTCGGGTTATAAAGACTCACAAAACCACCCAAAATGTATAAATATGAAGAAGAAAAAATCCAACTCGCTACGCTCGCCAATACTAATTTCACACAATAAAAAGAAGGCCCTTTAAGTATGTGACAAGTTGATTTTTTTCGGGGGGGGGGGGGGGGCGCTATGTAAAAAGCTACTGGTTAGCAGGGGGGTCATGTAATTTTTAGTTTCAGCTGTAGGGGGGTTAGGTAATTTTAACATACAAGTCTCGAATTTGTCCCACCCCCCCCCCCCCCCTCCACCATAAATAATGAACGGTCCCTTATATCCTCTAGGGAATTGCCCAGAGTACTGTTATGACAAATGGGTTTTAAAAAAACATCCCCCGATGTGATTTGATATCAATGACAAATGTTTACACTTTATTTGTTAAACCCCTGATTGATAAAAAAGCTTCGATATGTAGGTCTGTAATCGGATAACCATGGTGAGCGGATCCATTATTGTGAGTAAAATCAAAACAAGGAAATGTGTAGTAAAAGGATGCTTTTTAACCGTTTTTGCTCCAAATTTGTAAGAAAATGATACTAATGCATGGCATGGACAAAAATATGTTTTTCTTTGAAATTAAGATAAAATTACCTCTTTTATAGACTTAAAATCAATGCAAATCGATATAAACCGTGTCTCACGACTGCGTGTTACAAGGGGGCACAACACTAAATAAGGGTCTCATTGGATTACACGTATTAAAAATAGGGCTAAAAGCGTCTCGATTGTGGATCCTTAGTAACAATTTTTGGAATGTCTCGTATACCTTATTTAAATAAATAACTATTTAAATGTCATTAAATCGTCAAGAAGTGTTACGTCTTTCAATTAGATTTTACGATATTGTTCATTTAAACAGCGCCTCTCCGATTTTCAGCCCGAACGCTCGCCTATGCCCGCCTCCGAGCAAGTGTGTTCATCCACGTGATACATTTTCGGTAAAATCGAAAATCAACATTGTGCATTCAAAGTACAAGAGATTATCTTTCATTTTAATTATAAAATGCTACCCTTGCGCCAAACTAATTCCCAAATAACCTCAATTAATCACAAAATAGTTTTTTTTGTTTTTGCCGGAACTTTACTACCACCATTACACAAAACGAGGAGTGATTTAGTGTTGCTCGCCCTATAATGGACAAAACTTCGGTTACATAATTGATTGTATCATGGAGTTTATGATGAGCACGCGGAGTCTGGGGTAATTTTACTTTTGCCCTCAGCAAACACTTGAAATCCCGACGCCCCTTTAAGCGGGCCTAAAACCACACGCCGCAAAACGGGCCGCTCGCTCCGCTCGCCGCATCCTGATGATATCATAGCAATGATAAGCCCTCCGGGTCGACACCATTTTGCACACGCCTATAGTGTCTGAGTGTTTATCTATTTGACTGTGTGCCTGCTCTATCAGCGTACCCGGTGGGGGAGGGGAGAGAGATTGCCAACGATAAGTTTGTGTGATTAAGGTTGTTCCTATGGCTAATTTGTTATTTGATATTTTAATAGAGCTTGCTGAGCTTCACAATAATTTGAAATTTGAGATTGATCGGAGGTACGGTTTTCTAGATATGACAATTTTATTGTCAATACTCGTACGTAAGCGTTGAACTTTGCTTATTAAATGCTATGAACTGCAGATTTTTGGGATTTCAACCGCACATTTTCTAATCTCAGCTGCACACCTTTGCTGGCAGCACACTTATTTTAGGGGGCCTGCGTTTTTATAAGAATGAAATCCTGGCTAGTTGGACGATGGCGGAATCGATTGAGTCTCGCAATAAACGGCGCCCACGATTTAAGAAGTGGTCTTTGGTTACTTTTTAAATGAAATATCAATTAGTAGGTACAAACTCGTAATAGGGCGCTATTACTAATATAATAATAACGTATCATTTTCGGTGATTTATACTGGTATACCTGGCTGATAACATGTTCGCAAATGTACACCCAATTTCCAAATATATAGTACGTCAGGCAATATCCCAAAATTCTTGTTGGGTACCCCTGACAAAAACAACCCTGCCACTATCAGTGTCAGGCTTGACATAGCAGCAGGATATTTTGGCTTTTTTCCACTATTGGAGGGACTCATATGTTCTGAAACTTAAGGATATTGAGCTACAACATGGAACAAATGGTGTGTGTAATTTAAAGGAAATCGGTCATGGTGAGGAAAAGAACCGCTGACGGCGATTGTTGGTCCAGTTAAACCTTAGCTTATAACTAATACATCACTTATATCACACGATAGAAAATGCGTTCAGTCAAATGAAAGATGGTTGATTGAGCGCACCGTTTACATTGGGTTAAGAGATTGTCGTAGAGTCGCACACAATTATACCGCTTGCATGTAAACATACGTAGAACAATTACAGACTGCGCCAATGTCCAACTTGTTTAGATTCAAATAGTCGCCGCGCGCTGTTCAATTTTCGTTAGAATTCTCACCATGAAACATGAAACTTAAACATTATAAAAAACCCAGGTTTTTTGACCCATTTTAGGTTTGCAAAGATAACTCAAAGTATTATTGTCAAATATTGTCGTTCTATTTTTATTATAATCCTAATCAAATTCTCAAGGAATTATTTTTATTTTAATATCTGATTAAAATGACATTCCTTTCAATGTTTTACCATGATAAAAGAACCATATTTCTACAATTTTGTTTGTAAGGATTTATACTCGAATTTCAGGAAACTTCCGGAAATTACCGGGAATTACAGAGGGCCATAACTTTGGACCCGACAAAAGGTGATTTAAGCTCCTTTTGGAACTAAAGCTCTTCAAATACACATATGATGAAATGAACTTAAAACATATAAACTATTATAAGTTAAAAGTTTAACGGGTTCGCCGTCGGACGAGTTTTAATCTGTCAAGCTTTCGTCAGGATTAGCTCTGACTTCTTCAGGACCAAATTATTATAATATTGAACAAAACATAGAGATTGCCACGTCTCTTGTTATCATCATTTGGGCTGCCCCTTGCCCGATGATTTGAGAGTAGGTGCCCTTTCCTACTTGTGAAAGAATTGGTGGCTCTAAAAAGAGCCGTTCAGATGGATTGCAGATGGCAATCCATCTGAACGGCTCTTTTCAGAGCCACCAATTCTTTCACAAGTAGGAAAGGGCAACCTACGTGTTCAGTGGAAGCGTGTACAAGTAAAAAGTACAATGCGCTACTCTGTGCCGGGCTGTATTGCACATATTGTGTTAGGCTATCCCCATGCAATGAACTCGGGGAGGGAGCACTTTAACATACTTATTTTCGTAGTTCCCAATTTGGCTATTCTGCTCCTAACAAGCGTTCAACGGTTACCGAACGGTTATTTAAGCGTTCTTTTTAAGCGTTCATTGGCTCGAACGGTTAGCTCACTTAAATATTCAGTTTGCCTAAGCGTTCTTTTTAAGAGTTCCTTGGCTTGAACGGTTAGCTCATTTAAATATTTAGGCTTCTACGAGCGCTTATCAAACGCTTATAAGCGGTCGACGATTACCGAACGGTTATAAGCGTTCGACTAGCGTTCGATACCGGTCACCTAAGCGTTCTTTCTAAGCGTTCCTTGGCTCGAACGGTTAGCTCATTTAAATAAATAGGCTCCTACGAGCGCTTATCAAACGCTTATAAGCGATCGACTAGCGTTCGAAGCCGTAAATGCTTATATTTTGACCATAGGAATTTCCTTAACGTATTATACGCAACTCAATGCGCAATGCAACGCAGTACGCGGGCGTCGTGACAACGAGAAAACAGCAGGGCGGAGAAAAGAGGGGGGGGGAAGGCAGAAGGAAATACGATGGAAACAGGACGGAAGGGCTGTGGGCCTAAGGGCTGGATGCCAATTCGGAGTTCTGGATTATAGACGTGAATGAAACCAAGAGTGAAGAGTCCAGGAAGATTCTACCTCATGGAGTTACAATATACTCAGAGAACTTGAGAACTGTAATCCAGGGTACCTCTGCGGCAGATACATACCATGAAAAGTGGATAACTGTTTGAACCTTACTTCGAAGAATATGCGGCAGATTCATAACAGGACATTGACAAATGGAGAACTGTCTTGATATTTATACGTCGGAGTTGGATGGCAAACCGCCGTACCTGAAACAAATACGAACGATAAGTGCACTTAATCTTCTTCTGTAATCAGTGATCACTGACCGCGATAGCGCATTGATTTGCCAATTTCATCATATTATGCTATGTCTGTTATATTAAAGTGTTGTTAATTTAAAGTCTGTCTAGAGTAAAGTGTTTCAGTGAACTCGAGCTAACTCGGCTCGTGACAATTGGGGGCTCGCCCGGGAAAATCTCTTCAGAGATTAAATTAATTCTTTTAAGTAAAACAGATTTTAAATTTGTTTGAAACATAACATGTTTGGTTTTATTAATAGCTAGCTATTGACTCATTTGGTTGAACTTCTCTTTTTGGTGGCCCGATTTCGGGTAGTATTTTAATAGTCTTGTTACAATTTTGTTCATGTGTTGAATTTTCCTATTCGGTATTTTATCTTCTTTTTGAACGTTCGAATAACCCCCAATATAATCAGTTCCCCGCACGCCACCTCGGTCTTTAAACATTTTTTTTCCCTATTTCCTTTTTTTCACCCATTTTTTTTTTTTTTTTTAGAGGGGGAGGGGGGCGGGGGCACAAATCTTTTTTTCCGTCAGGGGGGGGGGGGGGGGGGGGGGGGGCATTTGCCACCCCCTGCCCCCCCCCCCCCCTGAGCTACGCCACTGGGAAGCACTAGAAGTATTTGCTAGGTTAAGCACTGAGGATGCTCTAAACTATGACGACACATTTAAAAAGGGCCTTTAAACGGGACCTTTAAATTTGACCGAAATTTTATCTACATAAGTAAATGGGTGACATTAAGTTTGCATACTTAATGTCAGTTGTTATTACATCAAATAATTTTAACTAGGCCGTAATATCAATATTCAGCGATGTGCATACGCGGCTGCTAAACTGAGAATAATATTTATTGTTGTTTGAAATCTCCAATTTAAAAAGAGAGAATAAAGAAAGATTCCAAATTACAGAAGAAGGATATATATAAAAGGAAATTTAGGCGCGAGCGACCAAAGGATGGTGAAAACTATACACAGTTTCTGGCCAGAATTAGTCATTATTTTGATAGATGGGTCGAATTAGGCGGTATCGAGAAGGACTTTGACAAATTGAGAGACTTGCTCATTCGCGAACAGTTGGCAAATACTTGCAATTGGGAGAATAAAGACCTAACCATGTTTGTGGAAAGAACATGACTATGACTGTGCAAAACAAATGGCTGAGTTGACGGACAAATATGTCAGCGCTCACGGACGTAGGTCGCAGGTTAAACACTATATCCCACCTCATGCACCAAGGAACCTGGAATCCAATGGGGGTCGAAATCCTGGAGGCTCAAACGGATCGCGGATAAAGTGCTATAACTGTAATGAGTTTGGACACATAAGTTTCAATTGTCCCTTAAACCCAATTGAACCCAATTGAGCCCAAGGTCAAACCAAAACAGACAAAGACCGCTCAGATCCATAGCAGCAATGACGGCAGAAGAAGAATCTGAAAATTCGCATCAAGAAAGTCAAGCAAATGCTTGTCTAATAGTGAAAAAACATATATCAGAAAGTACTGATCTACAGGTTAAATTGGCGGATGGGTCAAGTATCCCAATAGTTTCTGCTCTGTGTAATGAGAAAGTTCCCAAGATGGGCGAAGTGGTCTCCAAGGTTGACCATAAAATGCCGGTAGTACAAGGATATCTTGGGAAACAAGAGGTCTCTAGTTTACGAGACACCGGGTGTTCTGGGGTGATTGTCAAAAGAGGATTGGTGCGGGAGGAACAATTGACTGGAAAGCACAAGCTGTGTGTCTTAATTGATGGTACGATCAGGAAGCCTCCAGAGGCTATCATTGAGGTGGACAGTCCATATTACCGTGGTAAGATACGGGCTTTATGTTTCGATAAGCCAGTGTATGATCTTATTTTAGGAAATGGTCCAGGGGTGCGTGATGCGAGAACTCCCGATGTGGATTGGGAACCACAGGGAGCACTTAAAGTTGATAAAAGGATGCCGGTCGGATCAGAGTTGACTCAGAAGGATGAACAGGCACAACAGTCGCATGTGGTAGACCAGGAAATAGAGGTGAACGACGCTTGCGTAGGTAACGCTGTGGAAACTAGAGGTCAAAAGAAACGTGAGAGAAGAGTGTTGGCTCCGTTGCCAACATGCAGGTCGATGATTAGGCAAATAGGTCCTAGGGAAATGAAAAAAGATGCAGGATGAAGATGCATCTCTTGATGGGTATAGACGTAAGGTGATCATGATGAATGCGGATGATTTGGAAGTCAAGAATCAACAAGAGCAACCACTGTTTACGGTGAACGGTGGGCTGTTGTACAGGGTAGTTTCTCTGAGGGATAAGGGCCAGCAAGTTACGGTGTTCTCAGAATAAAACGGACAAATTATGTGGGATCAAACAGCCGTGTCTTGATGCAGGCGCTTCTCATTAAAAAATAAAGAACGTCCGTATGCAAATTAGTCAGTGAACCTCCAATGCGTTATGGCCATGTGTTTTGAACTCGCCACCCTTCCCGTTGCATGTCCAGATTTTTACATTTTATACCATCTGAGATTCGATTTAGCATATCGCAATAACTACTTGTTCTACCCCATAACAAGTATATTTTCTGAACGGTAATCTCCCAAGGAATCCAAATATGTGATTGGAATTTGCATAGGACCTAATAGTAACATCTTGTGATTAAGAATGTTCAAAGAATATAGATTTTGTTCATATTTTGATTAAAGCTCAAAAGAAAATTTATTCCTATCCCAATCATCATTTTACTGTGCATATTAGTTCCTCATGCAATTTACCCACCAGAACATAATGGTTATCAAAGGTAGCGTGTTGAAATATATTATATCGGGAAGTAAATGAGCGCAAACGTTTACATTTCATATTTATTAGAGTTTTCTCAAATATTTTTTGGCTATTCACCCTATACTGATTTAAGCGGAATTTTTGAATTCCCCTATTTGAGAGCTTTCCAAAAATGTATAATTTTGCTGTCATCGGTTGAATAATTCTGTTGTTATAGTCATGTATGTAAAACCGATGAATTAGGGCAAGTTCACTGTGTAGTGAATAGGGAAAAAGCCAAGGACAATGCAATCGATTCGTGATTACAATTGTTACGTAATAGTTGACACGTTTGTTGAAACAGAAACTTATAGAATATAAAACAATCTATAAAATGAGAGCAAAATCATGTTTATACCATACAGAGATGAGGAGTTATTGTAATTTGAACGTAGAATTGGGAACATTTTCTATATTCCTCATAGCGATTGTACACAACGCCACCGCCACCGCCGCCACCGCCGCCACCGCCACCGCCGCCACCCCTGACTTTCGAAATATAATCAATCATATCTCAGCCAAACAGTTATAGAAGGAAAACCGTCATCACTTCAACACAACAACAAAAATGGTAGCGTTGACATGGTTGACTAATGACAATCCCCACTCACAATGTGAACAACGCCACAAATAATAACATACACATCAAGAACATAAAAACAAAATTCACAAAAACATTAATCAAAGAAATCACTCTCAGATTTCATAATTAAAATCTTTAACAATGTTTTGAATGAATTCACAGATTCTGCAGTTTTTACAGACTCCATAAGCGAGGTGCAGCACATAAAAAAGAACGTGATCCACAGGATTTTGCAAATCGCGGTTCAGTGAAAAGTATTTTGCTGTTCGAACGCAATTGTCTATCTTGCTTGTATGGAGTTAGAAGATTTGAGATATACAATGGTGACATATTAATAGTTGATCTATAAACATAAATAAGTATTTTGAAGATAATTCTGTCCTTTATTGGAAGCCTATGTAGATCTCTTAGAACTGGTGTGATATGCTCAGTTCGTTTGGGGCGTGTGATAATTCTAGCAGCTACATTTTGTAAGCGACTGAGACGCTTGATCTGCTTGATTCGGGAGTCCATAAAGCAGAGAATTTCCCATGTCAAGGCGCGATGTAACAAATGCATGGACGAGTTGTTCAGTAGCATCATTTGTGAGGTATTTTCTGATAAGTCCTATGTTACGAAGATGAAAAGAAGATGATTTGCAAATCGCAGAAATATGATGATTCAGTGTCATGTCCATATCAAAATAAGTGCCTAAATTGCGAACTTTACTTGCTGGAACAATAGAAGAATTCCCAATACGTAAATGGGGTATATATACTTTGTCACGTAGACCTTTAGATCCAAATACAATGAATTCGCTTTTGTCATCGTTCAGTTTCAAAAAGTTGTCAGTCATCCACTCGCGTATTTCAGTAACACATGATTCCAGCTTAGTCAGTGCACAATCAACATCATTTTGAGTAGGCTTGAAAGACACATCAATTTGAGAGTCGTCGGCATAGGAATGATAATCAAGATTGTATTTGCACATAATTTCACCGAGGGAACATGTATACAAAGAGAATAAAACCGGTCCAAGCACACTACCTTGAGGCACACCATATTGAAGATTAGATGGAGAAGAACATTTATCATGAATTTGAACAGATTGCGATCTATTCAACAAATAAGATGCAAACCATTGAAGCACTGTTCCGTTTAATCCAAGTTGCTGAAGACGCTTGATTTAAAAAAAAAAAATGATCCACAGTGTCAAAAGCAGCTGATAGATCAAGGAGAACGAGAGCAACAAGTCTACCCCGATCCATCGCTGATAGAATGTCATTTTCCACTTTGAGTAGTGCAGTCTCAATGCTATGGTTGGTACGATAGGCAGACTGGCGATGATCAAGAATGTTGTTAGTCTGAAGATAAGGCAACATTCTGGAAAGTACAATGCTCGAGAAGTTTTTACAGAAATTTCTTCAGAATTTCATGGTCGAGACTAGGTTTCTTTAAAAGTGGGCGAATAAGTACAGTCTTAAAAGTTGATGGAAAAATTCCAGAGGAGAGAGATTGGTTAATTATGCCACTAGAATTGCATGATATTTTGCGTTGCGCGTAATACCGCGTAATCATACCGTGGTAATGATCACCGTGGTAACGCGTCGCGTGCATGTTTGCGGAAGGGCTCACTGCCGCGGCATTTACGCACTCCTACACATGGCGCATAAGCCACACGGGAAATGGTTATTAGGGATTACGTGGTGTCATGTCGGATGGGGTAAATAAAACCACGGGAAATGGTTTTGGATAGGCCTAGGGTTATCATAGTTATAGTGATGCATATGTGGTACAAGTAGTGTTTTGTGGGGGCTAATAAGCAACCTGATTATTTACTTTATTACAGTTGGCGTGTCATGTCGGGTGGGGGTAAAACCACGGGAAATGGTTTTGGATAGGCCTAGGGTTATCATAGTTATAGTGATGCATATGTGGTACAAGTAGTGTTTTGTGGGGGCTAATAAGCAACCTGATTATTTACTTTATTACAGTTGGCGTGTCATGTCGGGTGGGGGTAAAACCACGGGAAATGGTTTTGGATAGGCCTAGGGTTATCATGGTTATAGTGATGCATATGTGGTACAAGTAGTGTTTTGTGGGGGCTAATAAGCAACCTTATTAAAGTTGCGGGGATGGGGTAAAACCACGGGAAATGGTTTTTGATAGGCCTAGGGGTCTACAACCAGGCAATCATATTTAAATTCGGGGCGTGTACGAGCGGTACTACTTGCTAATTGCATGGGTGTGTGTCAATTATGTTGCAGCCGGTTGGTTGCACACGAGAATTATGTCATATAGCAACCAGCTTTGATGGAAGTCGACTATTTAAATTTGGTGACGGTTTTTAGGGCACCAATTTATAGCGCTGCTTAGCGGTCCTTGTAGCCTAATGGGGGAGGTTGTAGGGGTTTCATGTGGTTTCAGAGCCTAGGTAATGTGGCATGGCGCATAAGACACACAGGGAATGGTAATAGGCCTGTTAGGGTTTAAAACCACGGAAATGGTTTAAGAAAGGGTTATCAAGATTATAGTGATGTGGTACAAGTAGCGTTTTGTGGGGGTTAATAAAGCAACATGATTTTTCTCCAAGGGACCGAGGGTTAATGAAGTAGCCACAGGGAATGATTTAGGAGGGTTATGATTATAAATCAACCTGGTTTGTGTGGGTGTGTGTGTGTGTGGGGGGGGGGGGGGGGGGGTTATATGGGGTTTATGTGGTTTCAGAGCCTAGGTAATGTGGCAAAACCATCTAGCGGGGACCCGAGCGTAACGAGGGTACGCCGCTAGTATTTATAAATCTATGGTTATTACATAATACCACCTTACTTCAATATTTTTGTAAAATTATGGAAATACAAGCGTCATTCATTAATAAGTTATGCGTCCTACCTCATAAATTTGCTATATACAAGCCAGACTTATGAAATCAGTTCTTCCTGTCATCTAAAGAGAATATACTCATTAAATCTCGATATTGTAAACTGCTGTTCCTACAATTCGAGTAGCGGCTGAAGTGGATAAGGAGGATGAGGTGGCTTAGAAAAAATGTATAACCCTAACCATATAAGTCCATATCCAAGCGCCTGTGCCGACGGTTTCGATGCATAATCAACCGAGCCTATATATTGAGCGCGATATTCTGCGCGAACGGAGTCCGGATGGTCCCCGGATCAAATCCCGACCGGTTCTCGGCGATCTAGTTGGTGTTTTGTCTCCGAAATTGTGATCCAGGTCCAAAATTCTAAACCGGGGATAGGGTTAATATACCGATATTATAGGTCAATAAATGCGCTGTTTGGAGAAATAATAGCAAAATTATGTAAATGTTGAGCATATCAACAGATGCAAAAGTGACAACAGATGCAAAAGTCGAAAAGTGAATATCTAAGAGGGCTAGTTGATGTCTCCCCCGCTCTGGTACCGCAACTGTTGGGAAAAGACTCTGGTCCCATGTCAAAAATATCAGACGTGACAGTTGTGGAGTTGCAACACTCAACGTAGAGGGGGTTGAAATATTAAGTAGCAAAGGAAAAGCTGAAGCACTCAGCAATCAATACTCCAGTGTCTTCACAACCGAAGACCTTCAAGAAATACCAAAAATGGAAGGTGATCCGTTCCCAATAATAAATGACCTAATAATAGACACAGAAGGAGTGAGAACACTTCTTGAAAAAGTAAACCCTCGTAAAGCCTGTGGGCCTGATGGAGTATCATCTCATATACTCAAAGAGTTAAGTCAAGAACTGGCTCCAATAATCAGGCACATATTCAATCAATCTCTTGAAACAGGTGAAATACCGAATGACTGGCTAAGTGCTAATATCACAGCAATATTTAAGAAGGGACCAAAAAATAATCCAGCTAATTATAGGCCAGTATCCCTTACCTCGGTAACATGTAAACTCATGGAGCATATTCTCTTCCGTCATATAATGTGTCATATGGAACAATATAACATCTTATCACACTTTCAACATGGCTTCAGGTCAAAACACAGTTGTGAGTCCCAGTTAATCAAAACTATAGAAGACCTGCCCCGAAATCTTGACCATAACCTCCAAACAGACCTCCAAATACTCGATTTTCAAAAAGCATTTGATACCGTGCCACATCAACGACTACTTTGTAAGTTAGACCATTATGGAATAAGAGGTAAGATCTAGATCTGGATAAAAAATTGGTTAACATCCCGAACCCAAAAGGTTGTTGTTGACGGCAAATCAGCTTGCCCGACTCAAGTTATATCTGGAGTCCCTCAAGGGACGGTATTAGGTCCATTAATGTTTCTGATATATATCAACGATATTGCTTCTAATCTGGATGATGACACACACATTCGTCTTTTTGCAGATGACTGTCTTCTGTATAGAGTCATTAAATCACCTGAAGACAACAAAGTACTGCAAAAAGACCTTACACATCCCTATATGAATGGTCGTGTAAATGGCAAATGGGTTTTAATATATCTAAATGCAAAACATTGCGAATAACTACAAAACGTAATCCAAGTGTGTATGACTATAACATGGGGAACAAATATCTAGAATATGTATCACATCATCCCTACTTGGGTGTAGAGATTACCCACAATTTGAAATGGTCATTACACATAAATAATATAGTTGCCAAGGCGAACAGGACTCTATGGTTCATACGAAGAAATCTTAATCGATGTTCCAAGACCATCAAACAACAAATGTATATGGCTCTTGTTCGTCCTCATTTGGAATATGCCTGCGCTGTATGGGACCCTCATGTAATATCTGACGTTCAAAAAATTGAAATGGTACAGCGCAGAGCGGCTCGGTTTGTAGCATGTAATTATAGCAGATCAGATGGTACCGTAACATACTAAGTGATTTGAATTGGTCGAATTTGCAAGAACGACGAAGGAACATCCGTCTATCAATCATGTATAAAATTCATGCAAATGATATAGCAATCCCAATTCCAGAACATATCCAACGTCAAACTACAACGACTACTAGACAATATCACCCAAAGAAATTCCGACTAGTCAAAGCATCCAAAAATGTGTATAAATACAGTTTTTTTGCAAATACCATATCAGAGTGGAACAACCTCCCTTCATCCATCTTGGACTCAAAAACTATTGAAAGTTTCAAAACCGGTGTAAATAAGCATGTAACGTAGATTAAGTTCATTTAGTCCGTCTCATCATTCGCCATTTTGTTTTTCTCAATTAGATGTTGCTTAAAGCTATTTTATTGAGTATTGATTTAGATTTAGATTTAGATCAACATAAGCGCAACGGCATTGATTTGTAAAATGTGTTGAGAATCAAAACATACGCATGTGTATAATTGACCGAATTCATACACAACACAATACAACTAAAAATCCACAATTTTGTGCATGCTTCTCTCTTTAATATCGAATAAAAACATGCTAACACCTGTCACATATTGAGCCATATATCGAGGGTTGAACGCCAGAAAACCGTTACTCAAGAAATGCTATTTTGAGATAACCGACTTTCAAATCATTATTTGGGACTCATTACAATACACTGTAGCACCCAACTTATAATTCTAATTTTAGTCAAATTAAGAATGTTTATGAGTTATCTCTTTATGGTTCTGAAAATGTAGGTTATATGGACTATTTTTGTACCAAAATATAGATTTGCCCAAAAATTGAGTTACGGCCTTACTGGCGCTCAGCCCTCGATAATATGTTGTATAGTAATGAGTCACTCCCATCAGTGACTTTCATTCAATCATTATTGTTATAACATATTAACATAGATCCCAGTCATACTTCTATGACTCGCCTAACTTGTTATAATGTTAACACTCTCTCTACTAACTTACAGTCAGTATCTACTTGAACTACACACCAATAAAGATGCATTAAATGGCACATATAGTCTCTAGTTATCTTATTATTATGCAAACAATATCAGAATATTACAACACCCGCAGTAAAATCACTGAGTACATACATGTGTATTGGGTGGTCACACATACGGCAATCAGGCTAGCGTTTGATACCAAATATGTAGCAATCATTTTTGCCAATGCTCAACCACTTGCTCGATAATATGGGGAAGTCCCTTTTTGAATTTGCTCAAATCATCACTTTGTTTGCGCTCAAACGTCAATAGAGCATCACTCTACACTGTAACTATTTGTCTGATTAACACTTCTTTGAACAGACAACAGCATTATTCTATTGAGTCTAAAATTGTGGTGAATTGGCACATTTTGATTGAAACCTCCCCACATTCTCAAGCAAGTGGCTGAGCATTGAAACAAGTGATACCGTTGATGAGCACATCATCAGCCTGCCATTGATATGTCCAATAGTTAGAGAATAAAAGATGGACATTTAGTTTTGGTTGCCCGACTATTTTGTGATAATGGATGGGTTTGCCCATATCTTGAGTGGTGGATGCCTATACAACGACAATTCCCGGTTGCCGGGGCGTTCTCATTACCGATGTTAATATTTCTGTGGCGCACGTACGCTATTGTAAACTAGTTCGTAACACGTCAGTGTGAACACGCAAATATTAAAGGAATTTAGTTGAAAGAATTTGACAGAATGTTACCTTTGACACGTTTTAAACACCCCAATTAGACGAGCATTTGGGTGTCGCTTTCATCTTCGGCGGACTCTATCTCCAACAGATCCGCCTACGTCCGTTAGACGTAGACTCTTGCTAGCATTTAGCAACATCGCCGTAACTATCTTGATCAAGGGGTGAACAGGATTTGATTCCTTTCGAAGATGTATTGTATTAGTTTGCCTGACAAGAGATGTCAGAAATATTGCGGGGTCCAATCAAAATGACTGAATAAAGTAATTACCATATCAAACTATACCCACTGCATTAGAATACATATTTGAAGAATTGGCAATTGAAAATTATTACTATGATTTTAAGATGCATTCTGAGGTCATTTCCGTTCTACTTAGTAAGTAAAATGGCGGGTTTTTCCAGCAGAAATTTGATGAATAATACATTAATGAAATGTTGTATAATGAATATCCAAGAAAGCGGAACGTGTTACGGCGTGGGCATTATGAGGCCATTTCTGGACTATTTTGAACAGCGGAATCTTATCAATAATAATAATTACCATTTGACCGAACTGAATATTTGTTTAAACTTCTATTTTGTTGCAAAGCTTCCTCCTCGCAATTGCCTATATGGACTCTGACTAAACCCAACTGATGCAGAGCTACAATGTACCTCCATTCTATGGATACATTGTGAGTTTTTGTCAATGTTATGTTGTTAAAGTAATGGTAAGGTATTTCCTGGACATCCGGCGATTCCGTAAATGGCCAGAACCCGTACAAATCAATATAATTGCATAGTGTGAGAGCGATTGTGACAAAATAAAAACCACTGGTTATTTTATTTCTGAATCCTTCTGATTGCCACATTGATTGTACGGCATTGAAATGTTCCCCATCGGCTAGGATCATGCGAGCGCGAACGATATCGTTGCGTTTCAATAATCTAAATGCTTCAAATACTTGTGGTCTATTTCGGTTGGAAAATGCTGGCGTCCATATAAAAGCATCATTCTGATCTTCCATCAGTCTGGTGAGCGTCGACAACCTTTCGGAAGTATTTAAAGACATGAACCTGAAAGAAAGATGAAAAATAATCGATTTTAGAGTCAGAAAGTTTATCTATCTAGGGTACAACATACATGAGTTTGAGATCTTATATTTCATTCATTACTTCATGAATAATCGCGATAGCTGCGTACCAAGTGTGTTCCAATGAAATTAATCGTTAGATGAGAACGCGCACGCCGAGCGCAGGTTACTAATAATTGCCCGAAAGTACTGCGCCAAAGTTTTCGATTGTTTTGCTCATTGACCGACCAATCAAATTAAATCCTCACGCCCCTAAGCTGAATATTCAATGAGTTATTAGAAAACAAGATTAAAGCTTATTTCTGATTGGTTGAATGATAAAAATGTTAATGAGGGGATGGCCTGACTTGGACTTTTTCAATAACTAGAAGCGGTAGACAAAATAAACAGAAAACTAATCAATTAGTAAAGCGATTATATCGGTACAAATCAACGATTTGTATAAATATGCATCTGTTTCAGTAATGAATGAGAATAATGACTGCTGCAGCTGCTTAACAACTGTTTTGGTGAATTCGTTTTGAAATCCTCGGTTGTTGTTCTGGTCATTCGGAATTGTCCCTCGGGGCGCATTCGGGAAAATTCCTCAGACCAGAACAAAAACCTCTGATTTCAAAACAAATTCACGAAAACAGTTGTTACGCAGTCATTATTCTCTAAATATTCCCTTTCTCGTCGTTATTGTTGGTCATTCATATTCAGGTGTGGATCCAGAGGCTTTTCTTTTACCGGGGGTTGAAAATGATACGACAATCATGAAAGTGAGACGAGCGGATCACCGTTGTCGGGTATTTTATTTATACGAACATTGTACAGCTTATTTTCTTTTTGAAATCAAAAATTTAAGAAAAAAATCATTTTACAGAATGTTGAATGATTAGGAAATAATTCCGGTACAGGCAATCGAATCGGAGTGAGAAATAAAACAGAACATGCTAGTTTGATTAAACTAGAGGGTAACGCTCGCTTCGCTCGCGACCCGCTAGATGGTCAAGCAAACCAGCGGTTCTCGGCTTGTTTGAGAGAATAAAAATCCAAAACTAAGTAAGACTTTTTTGGTTTTTTCGACCCAGGCCCAACTATTATTTATTTCATATTACAAACGTGCATGCGCACACCTAAATAAATTAAAAAATTGAAGGCTAATAAAACCAAGGGTTTAGGCCGCTCCGCCATCAAGACAGATATTGATTTTAATTGCAACGAATTAACAAATACCTAATACTTATTTTGATGGCGTTATTTCCCCCGTAAATCATAAAACTATGATATAGCGATCATAAAACTATGATCAGATGATATAAGGACAGAATATGGTCAAGTATTATATATTATTGCCTATGACTATCCCTTTTCCTTCGGTTCAAACTGTATACGTTCGGTTCAAGTGAGCAGTGTTGCTATACATGGTGATAGGAACCAAAAGGCGCCCACTAAACTTTATAATTGACATGGTCCAACCGTCTCACATCACGCAAAATGACGCCCAGTCATGCGCCTTGTGGAATAAGCTTGGCAACATAGTAAACCCTGGTTCGGGGATACTTCCGGTCAAAATTACAAATTCACATTTCGTAAAAATTATAAACTAAGCAAAAACTAAAAGGATTTCGTCGGCCATGAGGGTTTTAATTAGTAAATAATGGTTAATGAACAAACTTTTAAATATTTATACCGACTTTAAATCCGTTGGGGAAGTGCAGGGAATGATTTCGGTTTCCATGGGTGAGCGCAATCGATTATGGGACATAGTGTGATTTAGGCCATCGGGTGCTCTTTACGTGATTTGTAATATATATAGATAAGGTTGTGACAAAATGAGACATTACCCTTAGCATACAAGAGTAATATTTCAAATATTTGTTATAACACAATTTAGCACTCTTCAAAACACTGGGCAGTTGTGCGGTAGCTTGTAAAGATGTTATTCTGTGCTTGTTATTTGTGTTACAACATTTAAAATTATAGCGCACACTCGGTTACTGAGCTAGATCCCCCAACCGCTTTCAATGTTATTTTCGGACCCCCTCCTGCTCTCCCCTCTCTCAAAAATAATAATTACGGACCCGCCCCCCCCCCCCCCCACCCCCCCCCCCCCCCACCCCCCCCCCCCCCCCCCCCCCCCCCCACCTACACACGCACTGTCAAAAGAACCTACACACGCACTGTCAAAAGAAAAAATCAATTACGCCCCTCCTAATTGCTGACTCAAATATTTTTAAGCTACTTACTCATTGGGAATGAGGCTTAAATTCATTGTGGTCATGTTCGTCTTCTTTCCCACGTCTTTTTTATATTTAGAAACAGGGGCTAGGTTGAATCTATAAAACAAAAAATACAAGGTCGTGCAAATATTAGAATATTATAAGACCACATTAACAAGAACATTCGTTAAAAGGACAAAAGTTAATAATTTGGGATGAAGGTTTGGACCTATCACATCTACGGCGATCAGACCAGCGATTGCATTGCGCTGAAAAGGTATAATATGAATAACACGCAGGAAGAGCGCGGAAACTGTCCGAAATTATCAATTTTGAAATTAAGGTAATTAAACCCTTTCACATTCTACTGCGATCAGACCGGGGCTTTGATACGCTGAGAAAGTTTTCGAAACGCCAATCAAAACGCATCAATGTTTTCATGAACCATTAGATGACGCAGTGAACACTAGCTAGTGACTCAGCAGGGTCGCCGTGGCAGGCAGCGCAAAGCGAAGAACGTGAGCGTCCTGTTGACGTAGTATAAAGGATGTATACAAGCTACTCGAGGTCGGAGCAGCTACTCGTGATCGCAGCAAGAACTTAATCTGGTTCTCTGTGTAGGGTTTTATGGGGTGGAGCAGACTGCCTTCCTCTTCCCCTCCCTGTGCCCTTGGGCCTGTTGATTGCTGAAGCATTGCCTTTGCTTTACGATAGTTTATATGTTGTTCAATGTTGCTCACTAGTCAAGCTCCAAAAAACAAAGATTGAGCACGCACGAGGCTCTGTTTAGTCGCTCTTCGCACGGATACGCCATTGGCGAAGAGAACCACCTCCTAACTGGAATATGATTGCATCATTGCACAATGTCTCTATCATATTGTGAAGAGAGAGTCAACTAGTACCAGTTCGAGGCTCTTCTCGCAAATGGCTGACCGTGTAAAGGGCGAATAGGGGTTGCACGGATGGTCATCATGCTCCAGAAGAAGGCATGAATTGAGTATAATACCAACCACATGTTAAACTGATATTTTCAAGTGAGACTTGAGCGCCAGTGCACCGCGCTTGTTTTGTACATGCACAAAACAAGCGCGGCGGTTCGGCGTTCTGACCAGGGCACTGTAATGATTCAGTAGTGTCGCCGTGGCAGCGCAAAGCGAGAAACGTGAGCGTCCCGTTGACGTAGCTAGGATGTATACAAGCTACTCGAGGTCGCAGCAGCTACTTGAGGTCGCAGTAAGAACTTATTCTGGTTCTCTGGGTAGAGTTCGGTCCCGGGTTCGGTGGGGTGGAGCATACTGCCTTCCTCTTCCCATCCCTCTGCCCTTGGGCATGTTGGGTGCTGAAGCATTGCCTTTTGCTTTTACTATCATGGTTTCTATGTTTTTCAATGTTGTTCGCTAGTCAAGCCCGAAAACAATACTGAGCACGCAAGAGGCTCCGTTTAGTTGCTCATTGCACGGATCCGCTCATTACCAGTTCGGGCTCACCGTACAAAGGGCGAATAGGGATTGCACGGAGGCTCAAATTATTCTCCAGAAGAAGACAATCATGTATGGATTGATTACAATACCAATCACCTGTTAAACTGATTTATTCAAGTGAGACTTGAAAGTAGGAACGCAATGTGTCGTACTAAGAGCGCAATGAAAACGTGATACGCGGGATAGGAATATACTAAGAGCTACCTTGTTTTAAACATTTGACACTTTTGGACAGATTCCGCGCTCTTCCTGCATGTTTCATATTTTGAATGTATGTGCTGGCTTGATCGCAGCAGAGTGAAAACGAGCGCGACGCTCTGTTTGGCGATCTAAGGCGACCTTGGGGACCCACTCCTAGCTAGTGTCCACTGCGTCAACAATCGGTTCGTAGAGACCTTAATGCGTTTGGCTTGGTGCTTAGGTACCTTTTGATACTTTTTGTCATTGTAATGCAAGCGCAAGACTTGATTGCCGTAGGTGTGACAGCCCTTTTAGATATTCGCCATGTACTGTACGTATATGTCACTACACATGACATGCCGTTGTCGCAAAAGACTACCAATGTCCATATTATATGGGCATTGGTAGTCTTTTGCATATTGATCACCGCGCTTGTCAAACATGTTTGCCATGTCATGCAGGTGGTTGTGAAACACACATCTATTATTTATCTTAACGACATTTCAAGAGAAATGGCCATCCCTGTAGAATATCTTTTGACGCCTTAATTTGAATTGAAATGATCAAACGACGGCGGTCACGATTTGCCGTAAAAAATGGATTTTGATATAATTACAAAATTCATCACATGTTGGAACTAAATAATTTCATCCTATAGCACAACTGGCGTTGGAAAATCAAAACCCATTCTTAATATTATCCTGTTCAATTGTTCACACTATCAAATACCGTTTTTCGTATGCGGTTAATCACGTAGCCTTGTTACGCATAATTTGACCACGAATATTCGTGAACAAGCCAATATCAGACATCGTTTGCGCACACACAGACGATGGCGGACACGAACGGCCGTAAATTTTGAATTTCCGTTGGTTTCAATGTAACAATGAATGTTGATAAAATGACCCCATAAAATTCATCACACGTCAGAACTAAATGATTTCATCCTAAAATCGCTGGAGTTGGATAACCAACTCTAGTGTCAGTATCATTTTTTGAATTTAATTCGTTGTTAAGGGGTTCGTCCCATTTACTTGATCACGTAATGTCGTACGCGTAATTTAACCTTGAATATTCGTAAATACGCTCGTGTCCGGCATCGTCTGCGCACACACAGACATATTGTTTGTGCCCTCTATTTTTGATAACTCACCTGAACACCATGTCTGCTTTGTCAATATAAGTTCCGCATTGAGATCCTGTAAGTATTCCACTACTTCCAACAAGACTACACACATTGTATCGGGGAACAGGTATTGATGGTTCCTGTAATCAAATAATTATGATAACACACGTCGTGTCAAAATAATAAAAATATGTTTTCAAACATATGTAATCCTCTATCAAAATCACTTAAGCCCATTAAATGTCATTCCTGATCAATTCACTAACAAGAATGCGAATCCCACTTTGGCCACTTTTGATCAGAAATGGATTTTCAATTGAAAAACACTACTTATGAGATTACAATGATGATATAAGGACAATAACATATTGTTTAAAATACATCTAACATTCAAATTTTCTGTGGTTTGTTA
>CM069457.1:14751480-15089103 GCA_035610835.1 Ophiura sarsii | reverse complement strand
TATTCATAAAAAGTATATAATCAGACTTATCTTGATGACGTACCGTTTTCGAGTTATACGCATGGTAAGGGCATGCACAATCATTAGCCTCCATGGAAAAGTGTGCAGGACCGAGGGTGTTAAAAATCAAAGATTGCAGCTTCAAATGTGAATTTTTAAAATGTTGTATATATACTATATGTATATACTGTATATACTCGTTACCCTCCTTATCTTCCTTTTTTTAAACTCTTTTGCCAATGGGGGGGGGGGGGGGGGGGGACTGCCCCCTGGTTACGCCACTGGTGATTCAGAGGGCCGAGCTGTTGTGCGTGAGATTATAATTTACCATGTACACATCACCGTTGGAAGACGTCATTGATTTACATGGTCTTGGCATCTAGCGCCACCTGTATAAAAAGTAAACATACTTATGAGACCATTTTTGCACCATAATGTTTTTAGGGACCAGCGATTACACTGACAAAATTTCATCGATATAGCTCCTTCACTTCTGGTTGATGTCAAGAAGTTTTTGATACCCCCTCGTATGTTTTCATATTTTCAACAAGTATAATACGGTCCTCAAAATAAGTAACTGACGAGGTAATAAATAAATTCTTAACTCTAAAACTGTAGCTCCTACGAACAAATATCAAAATATTAATTTTTAAAGTTGTAAGGAAATTTCTACTCTATAATTTGAGAGATTACGCTTGAAGATTGAACGAATATTAACTCAGTTTTGTTTGCCTACACGCAGCCTCGGACTATAGAAAAAGGCAGATTATTGATTAACAGGTATAGCGACAACTCACGGATCGATAGAAAGATGAGGATGGGAGTACTTCAATTGATCAATGCAGCCCATACACATACCTGTCACACTATCCTGTATGTTCAAACCAAAAGTGTATACATATTAACTGCGCTTTGTTCTATCCTTTTCAATGTAGCGTTATTAACCGATCTTCCGTGAACAAAGTCTCAAGTTAAGGAGAGGAAATTTCTTTAAAACTTTATAATTTAATATCTTTACGTAGCAGCTATAGTTTTGGAGTTAAGAGTATATTAATTGCCTAGTCAGTTACTTATTTTGAGGACTGCATTAAACAATAATATTCTTTTGACAATTGTCAACCATTTGACATCGAGGTCAAAGGTGAACACTCGACTATAATATCCGTGATTTATGATCACACATTAGAGATGTTTGTGATCTATGATCACACATTATCTATAGTTCACTCATTCATTCTTTCTTTCTTCCATGTCTTTTGATGAGACAAGAAGAAAGGCAGTCCTGCTCTCTGTGTCAAAGGTCAGGAATGGGTCACTACATCTTCGAAAGGTTGGACCCATTGTCAACAAAAGATGGCGCCCTAACAATCAGCCCAGATCATGTTTGGTGAAATTCTGGAATCGTAAAGGTTGATTTTTCAGAGATTATTTCATGGTTTTTTTTCCGCTGTACATATGGTTCATGAAAGAATTTGGTGTAGCTTTGTAACGAAAATGTACTTGAATAGAGCTTTTACGAAAAATTAGTAGGACACAATTGGAAAAGATTGAAAAAAGAAGAAGAAAAAAGCCGGTCCTATAATTTAACAATTCTGGACAGGATGCTAAGGGCAACACAACCAATTTTTTTTTGGCCTAAGTATGAATATGTGCACCAAGCACATCCCAACGAAAAGAACACATATTTTGAAACTTAAGTTCCAGTTGGGTACATAACAGATATTTCAGACCAATTTAAAGCTACTTTTTAAGTAATTTGACATTAAAAGTCATCATTTTCGATTGTTTGTGGACCATGGGGCGAGGCTTGAGCTGATTGGGGAAAGAAGAGGGACAATGGTCGTACCACCACTGGCTACCGGCATCATATTCCTGTCGGTCTTGCTTTGCTTTCCACGTGTCTCTCACTATCAAACAAATGCAATATATACTTGTTACTCCTACTTCTAAATTCGTATGCAAAACACACGGTACCAGGTCCCCTAGAGGGATTTTGAAGGTAATTCCCCTTCGATTAAGTTCACTTCCGTTTCACAAAGCATACTAGTAGCAGCTAGTAGTTTGATTGTTTACAACAAAAGTGGAAGTTATATAGGTCATTTAGAGATTTTCTGGTCGTCTATAGGTTGCAACGGACTGTCGTCACGCGCCGTTGACTACGTCACAAAAGTGGTAAACAAAGGTCTCTTACACGCCGTGACGCGATCGCTTGGGTCGATCTACTGCATAGATGAACAGAGCGTAAAACACGAGTTGTTAAAATGTCTTATGACGTGGTCAGTGGCAAACTGTACAAAACAATAACAAAAGGCACAAAGCACCCGGATGACCAGGGCCACCTATAGTGTACTCGTAAGCATTTTTCTTTTCAGTTTGACCCCTGAATAATGCAGGTGTCAATTTGAATCTTAAACCTACCCTCCTCAAGACATCACCTCTATTCACCTTCCTTCACGGAAAAATAAGTCAAGATTAGGTCTTTCCTGTAATTTTCACCTCAGTGAACTATTTCCGGTTTTTATAATGTACAAGTAGGTACTACTCAACTGTTTAACATATTCGGCATTTTTACTCAACTGTTGAACATATTGGGCATTGTTTACTCAACTATTGAACTGTTGCATAGTTACTCAACGTTGAGGAAACGTTTTACTCAACATTTTAGCAGTGTACATGACTACACTGCTATAATAGCCTGTTCATCTGTGACATAGATGGCGTTCTCCTAATCATAAGGTTGTGAGTTCTAGCCCCGCTGGTGCCAATGTGTTTGTGTCCTTCGGCAAGGCACTTAGTCTACATTGCCTATTAGGGGGTTACTATATAGGGTTATGTTGTTTGTTTATGTTGGTTTATGTCACAACTTGGCGCTGATTTAGCTGCTGCATGGACATTGCATTGTTTAATAATGTATTTGATTTGTTATGTTGTTACTATTCAGCCGGTTGGCTGCGATGACAATAAAAAAAGAAGTTAACATTTTTAAAAAAATAGAAAAAATGAATTAAGGCTTCAAACTTGCAATGCTTTGCGGGAGGAATTCTGATTTGTAGTAACAGAGAGTCATCTTGGAAGTGTATATGATATGTACTACAGGCTGTCCACTGAAAACATTTATTGGTTAATGACATGCTGTACTAAGAAATTTTAGTAAAAACAATTAGTTCAAGGAGTACTAATCTTTCATTGGTGTCGGTAATTGTAGTATTGTGATAACTACTTTCTTTTCGTATAGCATGTGTACAAATTGGTGCAGCTATCCAAAGTAATCTACCTCTACCACTGGAACTAATTAAGCGCGAATCGGTTAACTAAGTTTAGCTTTAAATATTCGTATAACCAACCGAATTAAAATACAAATACTGCACGCGACTAAAATATGTTCGTAGAAGTTGTTGGCAACTAATTTGTCAACTAACTTTTTAGCGCCGCGGTGCTGTGTTCGAAAACAGAATGTTAAAGCCGCCATTTTATTCAGTGTACGTGAAGCGATTGTTGACTCCCGATTACCGAGCGAAGAAAATGGCTCAAAGGTACGTAAAATGATGCAAAATGTTTGTCAAATCATTTGTTTTTAAAGAATATAAATCTGTAGATGTTTCTGGACAGTTCAATTTTTGTGACGGAAGTTTGTGTGACGTGCAGTTTTAATTCATGAATTTACGTACCGACCACAACCCGGGGGGGGGGGGGGCACTGACATTTGAAAAGGGTATAGGTATGTGCCGCGCTGAAGACCCCCTTTTTCACCCTCTGCTGCTAGTTCTTATGACCCCCCTTTTGAGCCTGCATCAGTTCTTAAGACCCCAATTTTATTGAAAATTCAAAAATCGCGACATTTTGCGTTCCAAAGCCCCAATTTTGTGTTCCAAAGCCCTAATTCTTCGAAAATTTTGCGTTCTTAAACCAAAATAAATCGAAAATTGAACTATAGGCCAGTTCTCAAGACCTATTTTTTGGAGAAAAAAATCAGTTCCTAAGACCCTATTTTTCGTCATAAAATCCACTCAGTTTTCTGTAGCCCCCCTTTTTGAGACCCTGGGCGGCACACCCCTACCCCAAAAAAAGTTGAGTTTCAATGCATGTCGTGATACTGTTGTTCACGCTGTGTCATTCGAACTTCGCTGTCCGTTAGCGGAATTATTGGAGAGAATGACAGGCATGGTAGAAAAAAACTATTATTTTGTGATTTGACATATACACATGGAAAAAAGTATCGCACCACTTGTTGTAAAGTGCAAATGTGGCCTCGAATTTTGCCACCATGGTGTGATATTAAGGATCATTTGTTTGCGTAAGCTGTCCAACAAAATGTTATGCAATAACAGGGCCACAATTTAGTTTGTGATGTAATCGATGTAATGTTTTTCAAGGCCAAAGTGAAAATGCATAAAACAAGTTTGGGTAAAACGCGATATTGAGAGGCCCAATGATTAATCTCTATAGTTGTAATCCTTGGTAACACATTCAAGTCTTCCAAGGTCAAAGGTCATCTGGGGTCAAATTTCAAAAGTTACCCGATTGTCCTTAAACATGAAAACAACTCCCTTTTTCGTACGCCCAACGGTTATGGGGTCAACGTTCAAAATAGGTCAAATTTTAAATAAGTTCAAATGACAAAAGCAATATTGCGGAAGTGTTGACCTAGGTCAAATAAATTTTTAAAAATCAACGGTGACCTCATCGTATATGCTGAATTCATGAGCAACAAAAATAATGGCATGTTTGGACTCATTCACTGTATTGTAGCCTATAACTTATAAATGAAAAATTTCTTGCGCCAAATACAGAACTAATATAATGAATATTTTAAGTTTTTAAAGTCTATTCAATATCGAGTAATACCCAAACTTGTTTCATGCATGTTTTTGGACAAAAGCATGCATTTTCCGCTTGGCCTTGAAAAACATCACATCGATTACGTCACAAACTAAAATGTGGCCCTTTTATTGCATAGCATTTTGTTGGACAGCTTACGCAAACAAATGATCCTTAATATCACACCATGGTGGCAAAATTCGAGGCCCCATTTGCACTTTTCAACAACAAAAAATGGTGCGATACTTTTTTCCATGTGTATACATTTAAGATTATTTTACGTACCTTTGAGCCATTTTCTTCACTCGGTAATCGGGAGTCAACGCTTGTTTCACGTGCACTGCACAAAAATTAGTAGACCATGGTTTACTAATTGATCAAATTAGTAGACCATATTAGTTCAACTGAACGAACTAAGCAAAAGTAGTAGAACTAGACTTTTTTTTTTATTAATTTACAAGTTAGTATAGACACCTATAAAATGAGTAGAGACACCGTGCAAATTAGTAGAACACAGCCTACTAATTTATAAGCTAGAATACTTAAACTGATGTATAGTTGGTAGAAACAGACATCGTTTTTACTAATTTCTTTTAGTACAGATAACTAACACATTTTTTCAGTGTCCCTAAAATGATAAGTACCCATTGATACACAAATTTAATTTATTATTGTCATCATAAAATAATTGAAGTTTTTTGGGTTTATTCTAGTAAACTTTGACATCGTAACCTTTCATTAGAATTTAGATCATGAAAACCGGACCCTATAATCATCTTTGGAATCACAAACTGCAGAGGGTTTTCTTAGTTGAAAGTTCAACGCATGTTCAAAAGCGGCCAAACTGGGATTCGGACTCTTGTTTGTGAATTGTTCATATCTCGGCAATTAGATGGTGATATTTAATGGGATGAAGTGTATTTTGATGATTTGATAGAAAACTTTATAGGGCTTACCAACGGTATAATGTGAAAACAAGAAACACGCCCTGTACAGCTGTAGGCACTGTCGCGTCGTTTCCCGTCAAAATCGGTTTGACATGTTTCAGGCATACCTCTCTCTGGATATTCTGAGGCTTGTAAACATGGCTATTACACTGGTTTTGATTAGAGCTCATCCAATTTTTCGACTCTACAAATGACGTTGTTCTTATATCAATATTATTGATATGATTATTCATTGTACAGAGTGGTCCAAAAAAAGGTTTACACTTTTTTAGAGGCAAATTTATCAAAATTGGGGAAACATGTTTAGATTATTTTAAGATATTCCTAAACTAAAATATCTTGTTGGTATTATGGTGAAAACGGCGTTGAAATTAAAGCTCAAATTAAGAAAAAGTGTAAATTTAAGGAAAACTTGTCAAATACAAGTTTGCCCACACGTACGTCTATGGCAGTCATGGATGTTTCCATATAAACTCCTCAAAAAGTTGAGTTGACAATATCCCACTTGCGTAACACGTGGACAAACTGGTTTTTGACCATAATTCTTTAAACCGTCGCCATATCTTAAGTTGCTTCATTTTCAACGCCGTTTTCACCATAAATCACTCAGATAATGGCGTTTAAGATAATATTAAAACAATTATTAGATGTCTCGTTCATTTCGAGAAATATGCATCTTAAAAAGTATAAACCTTTTTCTCGACCACTCTGTATATTCATTAATGTGGCTGATTTGGATGGTTTTCCATCAAAGGTAAACTGTTTTAATGAGGGTTTGCATAATATTGTATCGTGATAATATACGATGGGAATCTGAGTGTCGGGCCCTGCATCAATTCTACAATATTTTTACTACTTCATGGGATGCATCTTTCGAGATCTGTAAAGAGTATGACTGTTTGGGTGATTCACCTCACCATTATAGCTTTGTAAAACAATATAAGTATATCACGAAATATTAGAAACATTGGCGATTGATTTCCGAAGTAATTTCCGAACTGATTTGAAAAGTTTATTTAACTTTATTATTATTTTGCAATGATTCCACCTCGCAATTGCCTACATGGACTCTGACTAAACCCATATGATGCAGAGCTACAATATACCTCCATTCCGTTGATACATCGTGATATGGTGTCATTTTCACTTTGTTGAAGTAATGGTAAGGTATTTCCTGGCCATCCGGCGATTCCGTAAACGGCCAGTACCCGTACAGATTAAGATAATTGCATAGTGTGAGGACGCTTGTTACAAAATAGTAACCAGTTGTTATTTTATTTTTGAATCCTTGTGACTGCCACATGGGTTGTACGGCATTGAAATGATCACCATCGGCCAGGATCATGCGATCGCGAATATTCTAGTTGCTTTTCGATGAACTGAATGCTTTAAATACGATTGGCTGATTTGGTCTGGAATATGCTGGCGTCCATATAAGAGCGTCATTCTGGTCTTTCATCAGTCGGGTGAGCGTCGATAACTGTTTGGAAGCGGTGAAAGACATGAAGCTGAAGGATAGATAGATGAAAAATTATATTGTTAAAATTCAGAAAGTTTACGAGATTGATATCTTATCTTTCCATTTCTTCGTTGACATTATTAATTGTTGTTCATGTTGGCATCAACAAGGGAACCATACTGTTTTATTTCCATTTTGACCACGGGTGTGACAAGCGATTTAAAGTAATTATTGAATATATGACCCATCACATCGAAACAATTGTCTAAAAAGTTTCACAAATTATTGGGTTTTTATGTTTGATTTAAATAAATAGGTGTCATTTAAAGCTAAAAATTAGTTATTTCGTTTTGGTGATATCTGGTCTGATTTTAAGTGATGGGTCACATAATTGATACGTTTGTTGACAATTATTATAGTTGTTGTTTTAAATTGGAAGATAAAAGCGCTGGTTTCTTTTTTAAAGGAGAAATAATTAATATTTAAATATCTACATACTGTAGATACAACAAGTCCAGTAATACAATACAACATTAGTATATAGTTATTATTATGACCTTTCAATATGCTCTGCAAAAGTTATCTATGACCATGATCTTGGGGAATCTTTTGACCTATTGCAATATAGAAACAGTTCGGGTCCGACTACCTCTTTCGCCAAACTTTTTTGATCCGGAAGCATGATTTCTACCGACGAAACCTTAGCATGAGCAACCGTGTGGATTTTACTTAGTAATGAACTCCACCGCACCGCTGTCGAGTTACCATTGAAAATGTTCATAACAGTGAATAACTCTGTGCTTGTTATTTGTTTTATGGACGCTTGTGCTCATGTGCGAGAGAGAGAAAGCGGCCAAAGGTTTTGGAAAAGGTTGGTTAATTACTTTGGAGGAAGTAGGCCTCCATTCATTGTAGTCATGTTCGTCTTCTTCCCTACATCTTTTTTATATTTAAAAACAGGGGCTAGGTTGAACCTACAAAACAAAAACAAAAAACAACAGAATGTTGTGAACACGTTAGAATTAGATTACATGATTACGTTAATAGCTGTATGAATACAGTGTAGGTTAATTAAAGGGACACGCATTGATATGTTGGAGGCTGCGCCCTCAATTATGATAAAAACTGGGATTTGCATATTTTTACAATTGCTAATTACATGAATGAATTTTGAATAGTAAATAGTAAAAAAAAGGAGGCGGGCGGGAGACGAGCAACATGTAATTTATTTTACTTGGCCTAAGCGCAATAAAAGCAGTGTCATAAGGCCAAAATATATCTCAAATGTGGCAAGCCGGGGGTTTTCGTAAAAAATATAAAGAAAAATACATTTCAATAGAAGCGAAATGTATCTCAATCTTGGCAAAATTAATGTAAAGAAGTAAATTTTGCGTGGTTTGTATCTCAATCGCGGCACAATTCATGTAAAATAGCCACACACAAAAATCGCGCGCGTAATGTTAACTTACATTTTGGAACCTAGTTTTAAGCCAAACTGTATCTCGATCATGACAAAATTAGTTAGTGTTTAGAAGCCAATATTTCGCGCGTTTCGCTCATGTGCCTCTAAATATTAACTTTACTTTTATAAGCTTGTTACCACCGAAAATTGGCGAAATATGTAAAATAGCCACACAAAAAAACGCGCGCTATGCGCGAACATGCCCCAAACGATTAACTTATGTTTAAAACCTTGTATTAGCCCAAAATGTATCTCAATCTTTAAAAAATGAGTAAAAGTGCCCAATTTTGTGTGTGCCGTTACCACTCATTACTGTGCCTCAAAATATTTTCATTACTTTTTAGAAGCTTGTTATCAGCAAAAAAGTCGGTCAATTGTGACAAAATTAGTGTAAAGTATCTGATTTTGCGCGCTTAGCTCGCATGTACCTTCAAACGGTAACTTTAGCTTCAAAACAAATTAGTATCAAATGTTGTGCGCTACGCGCTAACGTGACTTCAAACATTAACTTTAGCTTCATAAAGCTTTTATGAAGGCAAGCTTCAATTATGCAAACTGTAAAAAAACAAAAATAGCGGGCTAAGCGCGACTGTTAAGTATCAGGTCGCTTTATTTTTTTCCCCATTGCCAATTTGTTGGTATCTGATTAATAATAATTAAAAAAATATATGATTTTGATTTGCAGCTTTAGTTTTCTTTTAAATTAAGATTTTGATATTAATAAAACGTACAAAAAAGAAAAGAAAGATTTACCAAAAGAAAATGTCTTTATTGACAGAAATATGTAAGGGGGATTGCCCACTTATCTCCCCGGGCTTGGCCCCTGGAGCCCAGCCCCTAGACCCCACGCCGAGTTAGTCAGTGCCCCCCCCCCCCCCCCGGGTAACAAGCCTTCTGGCTCAGCCTATGACATACTACAATTTAAACAATTGAATACTATATTTATACTGACCTGGTGGCCACATGAGCGCCATTGAAATTGAGGTTATCCGTATTTTGTATAGTAGCCATCTTGTCGGGAGTACTAAACTAGCTAAGATCGTCAAAATAAATATATACACCTGTTTCATGGTATGTATTGTTTTGTGCGCCTATAGGGGGGGGGGTTGGGGTACCGCGCCATTTTGCGATATTTTGCGAAATCGATCGTGGTTATCACGTGATACGTATCGTGGAAACATAATTTACACTGTTTTAACGAAATGCACTGTGGGTTTGTGTTACCAGCCTAAAATCATAGAGGTCGCAAACCCGGTCGCAAACTTGCTTATAACCCTATAGCTATAACAAGCTAAAAATGACATCTCTGAATGTATACCAAAGTGTGCAAAGGAGAAATTGTTGGACACTAATTTTTACAACAAGTTTTGCTATCATTAATCAAACTGAACTCAAGTTAAATCACTCTATTTATCGAGCAATAATATAATTGTTTACGCATTTTAATTGTTTAGATACAAAGTTAAATAAATCAAGGATACATTTATGATAGATAAATAAATAAAAAGAAAACTATAAACGCATGGGCGGCATTTATAATTGATAAAAATTGACATAACAATGATGTTATTGAAGTCATCTGAAAATCATTAAAAAAAAAGAAATTAACAAAAATCAATCAATCAATCAATCAATCAATCAATCAATCAATCAATCAATCAATCAATCAATCAATCAATCAATCAATCAATCAATCAATCAATCAATCAATCAATCAATCAATCAATCGATCAATCAATCAATCAATCAATCAATCAATCAATCAATCAATCAATCAATCAATCAATCAATAACCTTGCATCGTTGAATTTTGACCTATACATACGCCCTAATCACGTTTCACATGGCCACATGTACAAATGAGCCGCTATGATGCATGCAAACGCAACGATGCACGGTGTAGGACCCCGACGACGCTCGGTGCCAACACAAGTTTCACTTTTTTCTGTGAATCTCTCAAAACTTATGATTTTCAGATGACTTCAATAACATCACGAAAACAAGGACATAAAGGCATTACCAAAAGTGGAAAGATATACTACTTCCTTACCTTCAAATTTGTCAATGTATTCCGGAGGAACTCGCGACCGGCTGAGTGTTTCTCTAACGCTCGCCATCTTGTATAATTACACGAGGAGATTTTACCCGGCGATTAGGGACAGATTACGACTTTCACCAATCATATCGATAGTTCTTACTTAACACGTTGGGCGAAATCACCTTTTACCGATTAAATTGTATTTTAGACTTTTGTTTTACTTAATTTCGATAAAATATCTACAAACCCCGGTAATTATCTCCGATACATTTCAAAAATGTAATTTTAAAAGTTACAAAATGGTTTAGTAATAACAAATACCTCGCATTGTGTACTTTTTGCATAAATTTACTTTACATTACGTTATTTTACCTAACGTGCGCAAAATTTCTGTGTGTGATAAGTCATATCCGTATCATTAAATTGACGGTTTTGAATCAGCATAATGGCTTTGTTCAGGTGTTGTGTCGGTAATGGTGAAGAATCAAAACATTTTACTGTGGACTCCCGTATTTCCCACTGGGCTACGCACCTCGTGCAATTCCTTGATTCATAACTAAATGAATTTTCGTTTTTTATATAAAAGATTATAGATAATGTCGGAAATCATCGGTAAACTCCTTTAAAATATGAGGTATTGGGCTGCTACTTTATATAACAGACCAATGACCCGCTCCAAACAAAAGATGGAGCGCCCTCGAAACAATGCTTGCTAGCCGCGTTGGCAAAATATGCAAATGTCTCAACTAGTTATATTAAGTCTGTCTCACCAATATCTCTAGTTTATTGCCAAAAAACAAATCAATAAAGAATGTGATTCTTTGAGCTGCTAATCAGAGACTTAAAGGTAGATGACCCGATCACATTTTCGTAACACAGAATTATTTCAAACATACGGAGATTTTCATATCATATGAAAGCTCGTATTTTTCTCATCATCATACTGAAATTTGACGGCCTAAATCGGTATAATTACGGAGAAATCGATGAAATAACGTCGAATTACCGCGAATGGTGGTATACCACCGATATAGTTTGTGTACGACTCAATGGGTACAGTTCACAGCATCTTGTGCGTCTCAAATAAGAACCATTAGAGCTATGCAACTCAAACTTTGGAACACAAATTTTTTAAGGATGACCTTTCATGTAGAATAGAAAACGTCAAGTTGAAAATCGGAATGTGATCGGGTCATCTACCTTTAATAATAACATAGAATGTTAAAAATGTAATGATACAAAAGATGAATTAATACAAGTACATACCTGAATATGAAAAATTATATTTGATGATACGCTCATATAAATTGAAATATAGAATGCATACTCAATATTGCAATGTTTTGTGTAATGTTACACGTAAACATGGAAACATTGTGTGTAATTTTTGAATGATTTTATTTAAAATGTATATCAAAAATTTGAAAACAGGTCATATAACATATGAGAATATTGAAATTGCATGAAAATAATAACTATATGTCAACATGTGTAGGCCTATATCAAGAGAGGATAATAAACACAATCGATTTTTAAAAAGTATAGAATGTGATCTTTTTTAAAATACAGATCACTAATAAAACATAATTTAAGTTAGTTTACCTCAGATATAGAACTGCTGTATTGTTAAATGCCCATGGGGAAGCCAAAATCTTCAACAAGATATCCTTGTCCGTAGGTATATCTTGAAAGACTCGCTGCAACGTTGATAGCACAGATACTGATTGCGATGAATCAGTTGTAAGTCTATGGTAGATACGATCAGATAAAAAATAGTTTAGTATTTGCTTCCTGTGTCCACACGGACCGACTGGGTAAGCGAAGAGACACAACAACTAATAAACAACCAACAAACACACAAACAAAATAAATATATTTCCCAACAAAACGCCCCTCCCGGCCTCCCCCATAAACAAACAAACATCAAAACAAAAACATACACCCCATAAACAAACAAACGCACACCCCCTACAGATTTGAATGAGAAAGACACAAGTCAAGTTATATCCAAAGTAATGAGAGGTTAGCCTAATATAATGCTATATACAAAATACAATATACTTTAAATAACAACAAATGTCTCATTGAACTATTTCTATTCCAAAGAAGAAAATTATATATTGTTGGTTTTGGGTTTACATTAGCAACCCACGCACCTCTTCGTGAACCAACAAATGACTTTAGTAAATTACGTAAAACATTATTATCAAAATTATATATGCCAAATGGCTGGTTGGTCCATTGGGGGGAAAGTTTTCTTTGAACACGGGCGGTCGCTTTAGCGTCCTTTTTACTTTGATCTTATACACGGACGGCCGCTTTAACGGCTTTAGACATGTGCGTATTGTTTACAAACTTTGGGGATTCCCCTATCGCATATAAACATGCCCTCTGACCCTGAAATTACAGATGAGTGTATAAGGATACGGGCTGCTCATAACAGCTTCGTGTTGAATGCAATGTGTAGCTGATAACTCGGAAGTTTGGTTTATTTCATCAACTTTGGTCGGATTTTTCGGATTTTTCGGATATTTGAATGGCGCTCGCGGCAGAGGATGTGTTAGCAAGAGTCATAGACTCTGATACGGAAGATATAGATGATTCTTACTATAGAAATGAGAATTGATTGATTTCGAGACGTATCAAGAAACGGTAAGCATGCAAAGTGCTGAATGGGAGTGATACACTACAGACAGTGATCTCGTAGACCTACTACTGGTGCCGGTGCTGGTGCCCAGTGCTGATGACTGATAATACACACTAGTTAAAATTCGCGGTCATGGTAGAGATCCCGTGTAACATTTATATAACATTGCTATAATACAATGATAAATGATGTCATAAAACACATAATTATATTATAAGTATGTGTTATATGACATCATTTATCATTACATAAAAGTATATGACTATAAAACATTCCTAATAATGATGAATACTTTGAAATGTAGTGTGGTACTTTAGATGTGCTGAGTTAACCCAGGGTTACCGGGGGTCAGTGGGGAGCCCTATACATGAGGTAAGTGTTCAAAGGGTTTTAATTAACATGTTCTACACAAATAAAGTTTGTTTTCTTAGGGAACTTGCCATTGCAGAAAATGAAGCTGCATACATGTGAATGGCTTACTATTCAACATGTTCAATACGGAATGTGTAGCTTGTACTGATGCCTGAAAATCATTACGATAATAAAAAGTGCAATAGCTGCCTTAAGTGATTTGGGAAGCAGCGTAACATAGATGTTTTATATCATGATAGGCTTGATTTCAACCATATGATAGTTTTCACTATCATTATGGTTGGAAAGAATCATGGGATATCACGATATAAAACAAATATTGAATGCCATTTGCTTGTGCAATAGTAAAACTATATCACTCGTTCCAATTTGAATTATTCAATTACACTCGGCTTCGCCTCGTGCAATGGAAAAATCATAATTTGACCTTGTGATATAGTTTGTACTATCAGCACACTCTCGGGCATTCAATATTTGTATACTATACAATGCTTGGAATATAGTTATGAAATCTATTTTCCATAAGAACACTCCTTTTATAGTATAGTTGCAAACGAGCATGGGCTGCATGTACAGCCGTTCTTAGCTTTGCGTGATTCTATTATTGCCATTATACGTATTTTCAGTGTTTGTATATTGTTTTACTTTAGTTGATTTATATTGTAATTTATGGACGCATTCGCAGAGTTGGCGGATGCCACTGTTCTGAAGGTGTATGTCCGAGTAAATATATAAATACAAAAGATAATCAAAATTAATACAGGTATGGAAACATTATGAAAACAGTGGTTTGTATGTTTTTGTAATCCGATACTGGCTGAGCAAAGTCCAGTAGACAACACAATTGATGCGATATCTTTGGACTCTGAAACCACTTTCGCATGTACACACATTGAAAGGCATAAGGAAGAAATCAGGACGAAAACACAATCGACTATAAATCTTTATGTTAAAAATGCTTATGCTGTACCCCGGGATTTAAGTTTCTTGGTGTGAACTGATCTAAAGAACTATTCATCTCCCCTCTAGGCGTAGTTTAACACTTTCCACGCGGCACACTGTCGTCTGCAAACGACATTCACAAAATTTCACAAAATGTTTCAAAAATGTTTCAAAAATTTCATCACCATATATGTCATCATAATTGCATTACAATAAGTACAAACATGCTTAGTATTTGTTCAGTAATTCTTGAGATACTCTTTTAAAGTTGGGAAAGGCTTCTGAAAAATCTGTTTGTATATGGAAACTAATAGGCGCATGGAAAGTGTTAAGGACCAAATGTATTATCCTCACTCATAAAATATGTCCAAACCCACCCCACCCACCTTTTGCGGAGGAGACGTAACGAGCCGCCTCTGGATACCGGGTTTGGGAAGAAGGGAACGTACCTTAATAGTGTTCCTGATAGAACCGTATTGTTATCCCCGTCCATGACCCGCAAGCCAATGTCACTGTTACTAGATTCATACTTTTTCGATATAACATCGTCAAACTCGACTCCTGCCTTATAAGTAGCGCACGAATCAGACGGTCGAAGGCGCCTCAGAACAATAAATATGAAAATCGCTGAAGTTGCACAGAGTAATACCATAGAAATGCGGATATATCCTTTCAAATACATCTGCATTTTGGATGATGAGATAGCCATATGCCTATATTCATGATACTAGCAGATATGCGAGTTAGTGGTATAGCCATATGCCTATATTCATGATACTAGCAGATATGCAAGTTAGCGGTATAGCCTTTAAAAGGTCAGTTATCACTAACACAAAATGCGCAATTTCGAATCGCGCACTTTGGGTACCAAAACCGAGTTACATTTCCCGACGAATCAGGACTGTCATTATCAAGAGTGATTTTGAGGTCAAATTTAATTATTTTATTGAGATTAAGGTCTTTCAATATTCTAAATAATAGGATATATTTTGATAATGCCTATATCCCCCTACCCCCCACCCTTCGCGGGGCACTAACCTAGAGAAGGTATCTTACTTTTCGCCATAATCCAGTGCTGTATGATAAAATTCAATTTAAATTCAATTCAATTTATTCAGCAAAATGATGAAAAAATAACGTAATTACAAAACGAGAAGAGGCTGAACCCCTTAAAAACCATGGCAAGCGGACTTGTAAAGGGGAGACTCTTAACAAACAAAATAATTAAATGATAATCAATTCTCTTTCAAAACATAAGAGACCTATGAGCAAATGAAACGAGTTACGACTAAACAAAACAAGTGAAAAATACAAACGAGACAAAGAGGAGAACAAGAAGTCTTAAGTCATTAAGGGGGTGTGGACTCTGTGGATTTTTCATTCATTCATCATTTATTTCCATAACATCAAAATCACAAATAAAATCAAATTACATCAAAAATCAGTAAGAAGCAATCAGATAATTTACAACAACAGAAAAACGAAACGGTTGTGGTGGAGAAGGCTGGAGGGCCAAAAAGGCCTGTAAATTGCTATCCCCTGAAGTCCTGGGACAATAAAACACAAAACCAACACAGCCAAATTTAAACCCTAAATATGACACCAACAATATATACCAGACAAGCAAAGGACTTTGCTAAAAAAATATCGAATATCCATGAAGTGAAATTGAAATAGTGCTCTAAAAAATCAATTATCGTGACTTGAAATAAGTTTTTGCTTGAATTTATTACAAAAATGTTTTACTGAATTTGAAATTGTGTATGAATTTTCGAGAGGGTTCCAAAGATGGGGGCCACTAGTGCGAACTGAGTGATCCGAGAATATTCTATTATTTTTGGTAATATTAAAGTTGTGACTATGTCTTGTCGAATAGTTGTGGATGTCAGAACGTTTTTTGAAGTAGTCTTTGAATGAGAAGGTACCTCATCTACGGTGTATTTATACATAAATGTACCCAATTCAAGAGTATACACATCTGTGACTGTTAACGTATTAAAGAAAATATACAAAAATTGGTCCAGTGTGACTTCTATAGTGTGACTTCTATAGTGACTACAAGAAACAGTTCATATTGCCCATTTTGAAGTTTAACAAGCTTGTCCAGGTAGGATTTACAACTGTTTCCCCAAATAAGTACATCATAAATTAGATAAGGCAAGATAAGGGTACAGTAAAGAGTATTAATAAACGGGTTGGAACAAAGTGCTTAAGTTTGTTCATGACACCAATATTTCTAGCAATTGTTTTAGACACAACAATCAATGTGATGTTTCCATGTAAGGCAATCATCGATTAACAAACCTAGGAATTTAGTTTGTTTTACTCTTTCCAAAACAGTATTGTCTAAAGTAACTTCAATATGAGAATCGACATTTGATACCATGTGAAGTGTTCCTAAAATCATATAGTTAGTTTTGCTAGCATTTACTGATAACTTGTTAGCTTTGAACCAATTGCTGACTTCTTTTAATTCTTTATTAATACAGCCTAGTTGTGTTTCAATAGTGGGATGCGAGTAGAGAATAGTGGTGTCATCAGCAAAAAGGATAAATTCCAGTACATTTGAGGTATTAGATTGTCATTAACATAAAGTATAAACAGAAGTCTAGAAAGATTACAATAGTGGTTTCGTTTCTCTCAACAGCATTGTTAATTTTATCAACTAGTTGAAAAATAGCCATATAGGTTGAATGATTTGGTCTAAGGGATGGCATCCAGATTCGTACGGATTGAAAACCGTAGATTGGAGAGGGTAAGCGCACTGGGATAAACGGACAGTTTTGTGAAGATAACAGAACGCGGTTATGACCACCCAATACGTGTTTAGTCATGCTAAGCGAACGCATTGAACAACACCCGTGAACGGACAGCCAGTGCGTTTACCCTCTCCGATCTACGGTTTTCAATCCGTAAGAATTTGGATGCCATCCTTAAATCTAAATTATTTGTAATTTCGTATTTCATGGGCATCAACATAATCAACACATCTATTGAACACAAGTCTTTCTAGAATTTCGGAAAAACACGGCAAAAGTGACACTGGCCGATAATAAGAAAATTTGTCGGCTTCATTCTTTTTGTAAATTGGTATTACTTTTGCTTGTTTTAATTTTTCGGGAACAATAGATAGATTGAATATTATCGTGAGGGGTTCCACAATTTCATCTACAACTCGTTTTATAATGAATTTGCCTATGTCGTCATTACCGGCACCTTTGTTTGGATTAAACTTATCAATTATTTTTATAACATCTCTTTCAACAATAGGTTTATAAAACATATTACTAGTTTCCATATCACCAAGATAATCGTAGAGTAGTTTTTACCTGTAATATGGATATCCGAAGTTTAGGCCATATGCATACAAAAAGTCCATTTGAGATATCTTCAGAGTTTGTTATGATATTACCCCACTTATCTCTAAATTTACTCTGTGATGAATGTTTTTTGGCTTCTGCCTAGAACATTGTTAATTGTTTTCCAAGTTTTTCTCATGTCATTTTTTGCATGTTTAAATTTTGAGTACAAGTATGACCGTTTTGATTTGCGTATAAGCATATTTAGTTCGTTTTTATAGGTTTTAAACATCTGTAGTCGTTCTTTGATAGGGAAGTTCAGATAATGTTTGTACAATTTATCTTTTTATTTATACTCTTCAGAAGACCTTTTGTAATCCATGGAAATATTGGGTTTTTTTTCTGTTACCATTACTTTTTTTTAGTGACTACAAAGAGACTGCTCATAACGCATAATAATACACGCAATTCGTTGAAGCTAAAAATGGTACCGTCACCTTTGCGATATTGTCGGAATGTCAGGGGCGACCATGGGAGTATTTTGTTGTTGTCGTGGTGCGGATGTCCGTTCTTTGGCTCCAATTTTTGAGCGTCGCGATTAGACATTTTTAATGTACTCCGCGTATTTTGATTTCCTGCTTTCTAAATGGTTCCAACTACTAAGAGTTTGTGAATAGAGTATAACAGTCCTGTACAAGCAAATACAGAGTGTTAAGTATTCCAAGTCTTAGAGCAACGTACCGAAAATCAAGATGGCAAGTTTATGACCTCAGTTTAAGCTTATATTTTAATTTGTCTTTGGGTAAAAGCTTAAAATAACGGCCCGTTAGTGTTAATCTCTCAAAGTGGCACCTCTCTTATTTCGGGAAAATATTTATAAGTCTCTTTTTTATTCCAATATCCTAAATAACCAATTTAAAATTCGTCAGAAAGCTTGAATCATTTTCAGTAATCGTATTTTAAATTCATTTTTCAGGAAACATCTTTTCTTTGCAAAACATTATGATGATATCATTATTTCAGTATATATTTTTTCAGTATATAATCAAAGATATCAGAGTATTTTGAATGAGTTCATCAGGATTGACATTTGCGGAGAATGATTTAAAATTTCGTTTAACATTAAAAAATGTACTCACTTTTATCGACCCTTAACAACCGACTTGTCTAGTTGTTTCTTCAGGAATTATGTTTTGGATCCAGAATCACCTCTGATGTTTCTTATAGTTTTCTTGATCAGCCACTCGCTTGTGAATATGGGGAAGTCTATTCCGATTGTGCCAAAATCATCAATGTTTTGCGCTCGATAGTTAATGGAGCATCACTCTACATTGCAACTTTTAAAGTAACACTTCAATGATGTTTGAACAGACCGAAACGTTGTTCTTTTGAGTGCAAAAGTATGACGAATTGGAAAATTTGAAGTAATCCCTTCCCACATTTTCAGGGAATTGGCTGAGAACTGAAACAAGTGATTGCAATAAACCATTGGAAAGATGAACATATCAGCTTATCATTGATATGTAAAACAAAATGAATTTATCACGAAATATTTTTAAAAAATCAGATTGAAAGTAATTCCCGAACTTTTTTCTGAAGAGTTTATTTAACTTGTATTCTTATGTAATTATTGCGATTTGCAGTTGCCTACATGGACTCTGACTAAACCCAACTGGTGGAGAGCTACAAGGTATCTCCATTCCGTTGATATATCGTGAAGTTTTGACAATTTGATTTCGTTAAAGTAATGGTAAGGTATTTCACGGCCATACGGCGATTCCGTAAATGGCCAATAGCCGTACAGATTAAGTTCATTGCATAGTGTGAGGGCGCTTGTGACAAAATAAAAACCACTGGTTATTTTATTTTTGAATCCTTGTGACTGCCACATGGATTGTACGGCATTGAAATGATCACCATCTGCTAGGATCATTCGAGCGCGAATAATCCCCTTGCTTTTCGATAATAATCTGAACGCTTTAAATACGCTTCGTTCATTTGGCTTGGCATATGCTGGAGTCCATATAAGGGCATCATTCTGGTCTTTCATCAGTCGAGTGAGCGTCGACAACATTTCGGAAGTATTTAAAGACATAAAGCTGAAGGAAAAACGAAATAATCCATTTTAGAAACAGATAAGTCTATCCATCTGCAGAGTTCGACAGACATGAGGTTGATATCTTTCCATAATACCTTTGACATCTTTTGACTACCTTGTTTTAAGAATTAGACGATTGTGGACAGTTCTTCGAGCTCTTCCTGCATGTTATTCATATTCATGGTACTTCCCAGCGCAATACAAGCGCTGGCTTGATCGCAGCAGAGTGAAAACATGCGCGGCGCTCTGTCTGGCTCAAGGGCGACCATGTGGACGCTCTTCCGTCCTAGCTAGTGTCCACTGCGTCATCAATAGATTCTTAGAGACCTTAATGTGTTTGGCTTGGCACTTTAATACTTGTTGATACATTTTCAGCGCAATGCAAGCTCAAGGCCTGCTCGCAGGTGTGACAGCCCTTTAACATTCGACCACTGCGCTCGTAATGATGTTAACTCTATGCTTGTTAGTTGTATCATGCGCCCTAGTGCACACCCATGGAATAAATATAATAAGGATAATTCGTCGGTCTCATCACATACAGATCTATTCGACGCACCACGCTTTTCGAGAAAATCGAGATTGAAAATCCTGTCGTCAGATTTGGCTTCAAACTTGCTTATTTCTTAACCAATATTCCTAGATAGGATATATACATGAAGAGGACCCTTGGTACTTTCCATTTAGGTCATTTTTGTGTGCTAATCTTTTGAATAACATTGATTAAAATGGTACCAAACTTATAGCTCTGTATGTGAAAATATTTTTTCTTCATTATTTACGATGATTTCTCGTATAGAGCGCATATAGATCTCTATGGAATAGATCTGTATGTGAAACGCGTAGAATGTTCAAATAGCTCATGGAATAGATCTGTATGAGATGTGTCGTCCACGTTATAGATCTGTATGTGATACACACTTCCGTATGGGCAAAAGTAGAATAATATAGAATAGCGCTATATGTGAAACGCTGAAATGTAAAAAACAGCAAATACACCAAATTCAAGGACTTCATTAATCTCATTAATTAAACAGAATTGAGGTCTGTAACTTGGGTTATTGAAAGAGCACGATACAATATTACTAAAAACCGATTTTCTCAAAAATTCATAATCTCTCGAATAGATCAGTATGTGATGAGACCGACGAATTGATGAGCTACAGTGTATTCATACTTGACACAATGGATAATGGACCATAGGAAGAGTTATAGAAATAGTAAGCTATTTACTCATTACGAAGTACGCTTCCATTCATTGTAGTCATGTTCGTCTTCTTTCCCACGTCTTTCTCGTATTTAGAAACAGGGGCTAGGTTGAATCTACAAAACAAAAACAGCAACAAAAACAGTTCGTGAAAATATTATAATTAGATTACAAGAATAGTCTTTGAAAAGTGATCAACATCGCTAATTCTGGGTGAAGGTAGGACATCCGGGGGAGGGGGGGGGGGGGGGGGTTAATAAATATATAGGTATATGCGACTCTTAATTTCTTTCCAAAACATATCCCTAAACATGGGTGTGATATAGTGCTGAAAAACTCCAAACATGTGTCCCAAATCGCGAACAAAGGATTTCAATACACAAAATATGAGGAGTCGTAATTGGAAGGAAGCAGTTTAATGGTATGACAACTTGTTTGCATTCTGAATGGATTTGGTTTTTTTGTTGATGCCGGCGCTCCAACTATCTATTTGCATTTGTCATACAGGAAACAATATGAGCATTTAGTTTTAATATTCTCTGAATGGATTATGTCAACAGATTAATTTAGGATATTTTATTTGGAAAATATTAAAAACTGTATAAATACAGATATAACGCAAATTAAGTGCTAATTTGGTGGACGAAAAGATAATTTTAAAACGATGGAATATTAGATTTATGTTGCCAATTCGTAATACCACTAACAATACGTCACTGTGTAGCCTAATGCACACTAACGAATTAGTCTGGTGGCCATAGGAGCGCTATAGTAAATAAAATGAAATGGCGTTTACGAGGTTATCCGTGTTTGGCAACCATCTTGTTGGGAGTATTAAACTGTAGTTAAGATATTTAGAATTGTCAATTCAATCATTACTTCGCAGCTTGACTTCTGCAACTCAACACTGACTGGTTTAACCACTGATCAACTTAACCGTCTTCAAAGAATTCAAAACTGCGCTGCTCGTCTAATCGTTAAGAAAAGAAAGTATGACCACATAACACCCATTCTCATCGAGCTTCACTGGCTGCCTGTTCATTTTCGCATCCAATTTAAGCTGGCTATTTTGGCTTACCGTCACTTTGATGGTACTCTACCACCATATCTTTCGTCTGTGCTTTGCACTTACATACCTTCGCGTTCGCTACGATCTTCTTCGGAGAAACTGTTCATAACTCCGCGCGTCAATCTTAAGTCAGCCGGTAAACGCTCATTTCGTTTTGCTGCGTCGGCTGTCTGGAATTCGCTTCCAGACAGGCTTCGCAACATCCCAAAACTCCCTCAGTTCAAAAGCCAGCTAAAAACTCATTTCTTCCGCCAGGCGTTTCCTGATTCACAGAATTAATTATCTGTTGTTTGCTTGTTTTTTATGTTTTTGCGCGCTCTGAGTTCACTGGAAGATTTATTTGCGCCTTTTAAGATAAATCTATTATTATTATTTTATTATTAATATACAGATTTATGATACGTATTTGATAATTTAACTTAATATGCATTTTACTAATGGTTCAACAAAACATGTACGGTAGTCAGACCTTATTTTAACTCAGACTGACATTAAGATGAAATTATCCCATTGGTGTTGTTTGAATTATAATTATATACCCCATTTCAGATAATTTACACACTCCAAATTTCCATTTAGGCCACCTTGGGGATTTTGAGTATGATGACGATTTGCCGTAAATTCGAATTCATATAAGTTTCAACGTAAACATGGATTTTGATTATATGATTTAAAAAATCATCACAATGTTGGAATTAATCTATTTCATCCTAACACCACTGGCGTTGGTAAATTAGCTCCAGTGTTCATTTTATCGTATTAATAATATGCTAACATCATTACCTGTTTTTCGTATGCGGTTTATTACGTTTATTACAAGCCTATGTCAGCCATCGTTTGCGCCAACAAGCCATATTGTTTGCGCCCTCTATTTTAGATAACTCACCTGAACACCATGTCTGCTTTGTCAATATAAGGTCCGCACTGAGATCCAGTAAGTATTCCACTACTTCCAACAAGACTACACACATTGTATCGGGGAGCAGGTATCAATGGTTCCTGTAATCAAAGCAAATACAAGTATACGTTACTGTGTCCTTATTTGAACCAATCCCTACCTGTCCTCTAAAAATACCCGTACATAAGGTAGCACCAAACAAAATCAATGTGCAATGTGTGTAACCCTGTAATACAGGCTGTAACAAAAAATATATATACAGTTTTGAAAAAATATGAAAAATGTCTCCCGTAGAATTTCTGTTTCATGACAATCGATGGTCGGTAAGCAGAGATATGATCAATTGTCTAAAGTAGTCATGAAATCGCCTGAGCCACTTTGGTTTACTCAAATGGTAAAACCACTGGGATGAATATGAATAGAATCGAACCAGGAACATAGCAGTAGAGCCCTCTTGTTAGACAACAATGGTTCGTTTCAAGTGGTTAAAAGTATTACAAAGAAGGTTTAGGTCTTTACAAATATAATTTGCATGATTTTAACATTAAATTAAAAATAAAATTGCGATTGTATAACTTTTTTTTGTTACAGTCTGCTTAAAAATGTGATGTTTTCGGGCAATTTATTCTCCGGTGATGGTATTTTTGTATTTAAATGAACGAAATGAATGAATGAATGAGTGGGACCTATCCGTTGCACCTACAATGATAAAATACGATTTTTTTTAAAATTTATCGACCTAAATAGTTCCCCCTGCCTAAATGATGAACAGGCATGTCAGAAACGTGAAAAGGTGAGGGCACTGTGTGCGGGTCCGTAGCGAAAAATCTAGTATAAGTTAAAAGTTTAACGGGTTCGCCGTCTGACGAGTTTTAATCTGTCAAGCTTTCGTCAGGATTAGCTCTGACTTCTTCATGACCAAATTATTATAATATACAAAACATAGAGATTGCCACTTCTCTTGTTATCATCATTTGGGCTGCCCCTTGCCCGATGATTTGAGAGTAGGTGCTAAATCTAGGTTGATAACCCCTTATGAAACAAGGCTTAAATTATTGTTTATACTTTATATTGTTTAGGCCTACTGAAACTGTTCATAGGTGACAAGTATGCCATAATTCTAACCGGAGGGCAGAAAAGGTGCCTTGAAATATCGCCTTTTTACACGTATCTCAACGGGAAAGTTGTTTGTTGCGTTGCTCCTATAAACTCGGCGGACGGCTACCTAATGCCAGGTTATGCAGGACGCGGGTGTTTGAATTAAATACTAATTTAGGAGAACATTTAAAAAAATATTATTGGCATCAGGCAGGTTTAGAATAAACGTAATGCGCTTGCTAATGCAAAAAAAAATTAAAAAGACTTAAAAGAAAAGCATTGACAAGTTGTAGGTCAAAAATGTTAAAGAGTTAAATCCACTTTTACGCTGGACCCATCATATTAATTTCGAAGCCCCGTCTTCATTAAGGGGGTGTGGACCCTGAGCATAGCCTCCGTAAAACTGCCGTAACTTCTTCAATATTCATTTAATCTTTATAAAAGTATACAGTTTTTTGCAGGGAAGGGTTCAATGAATCCAACCATGATAATGAAATTTATTATTTAGGGAAAATTATAAAAACACGTTTTTTGACCCATTTTAGGTTCTGCAAAGATAATATAACTCAAAACATATTTTATCAAATGCTGTCATACTAGTTTAATGATAATCCTGATAACATTCTCTAGGGGGTTTTTTGGGAGGGGGGGGGTATTTTTATTTATTTTTTTGAGTTATATACTAAAAAGTACCAAAAAATGTGATTTTTCCCCAAAAATGTGATTTTCATGATTTTGGAGGTAATTTATTTTATCATGGCTGGATTCATTGAACACTTTTCTGCATACTTATATAAAGATTAAATGAATAATGAAGAAGTTTACGGCAATTCTACCGAGGCTGTACCTGAGAGTCCACACCCCGTTAACGGACTAACCTTGGGTAAAAGCTGAATTATGCTATTCAATACTTTTACTGTTTTTTTCTTCACGTTGATATATCCAGGGCTTGTGTGTATTCGTCTGCCTGTTTTGGTATTCATCCGAGTCAGCATTATGTTTTCGTATGTCGTCATGTTGATTGTTCTCTCTAGCTCATTGCTAAAGAGTGAAATCAAGATTAGTATTTAACAACAAATAATTGGTGCACCCTAAGGACAAACGCAAATTACAGGATAATTCCAATTGTATGATGAAATACCTTGCAAAACTTGTGACTCATCTTATATCGGTGAAACATAACATTCGTTTGGTACTAGAGTGTCTGAGCACAAAACGGATGTTGAATAGGCATGTAAAACATATAGCAGAGTCGGATGAACCGGGACGATCGTACCTACATGTTGAGTAATCTCTACAATCCACAAAAGAATCTGGTATCACTGTTTCCCGCACATCTGAAAAACTAGCTCCCGCGGTTCCGGTAGTGGATCACAACTCTGATAAAGTCATGATGAAACATTAGCTGATGAGTAATTTTCCAATTATTCACCCAATCACTGAACGTTTTGATGAACACAATGTTACTCCTTATCGAATTTATACTACACCAGTTTGTGTTTTAAGATACATTTTGAAAATCCCGTCGTAATGGTCAACGACGTGCCGCTATATTGCTGCCACGTATAAATTAGCATTGACTTGTTAACATGGACATCTCTATACCTGTTATTGTATTAATAAGTTGCTATAGGCCTAGTTGATCGAATGTGTACGTGCGCATTTGTTGAAATGGTCAACTTTCTATCAGATATTGATTGCGTCATATCGGCCCGCAGTTATCCGTAAGAACCCAAAAAATCCTATTAAAATATATAACGAGGGTGCTCTAATAAAAATAATTAGTGTATCTCTAAGATATGTATCTTTTATTGAAATTTTACAACTATATGAATATACGCGATACGTGCGTCCCAATAAAATGTCGTCCTTTCCTGCTACCCATAAATAAGTGCAGGTCACTAATGGAGAACCGATTAACCTTAGTCATTCCGCGTACAATTCGCATAAAGTTCGATCGTGAGAACTAACTCGCCTAATGCCACGAACGCACGACGTAATGGCTCAACACATGTTCACGCGACATGTGAGTTGTTCTTTTGTACGATTTTTTGGACCAGATTGATCGATTTGCAATGGGAAAGCATTGTTAAAATGCCGTACAGTGTAATTGTTTTAATGAATAATTAATAGTATAAGTAATGACGTTTTTAATTGACGGTTTTGAATCAGGATAATGACTTTGTTCAGTTGTAATGTCGGTTACTGTGAAGAATCATTTCACTTTAGGATTACGGGATTTCCCACGGGGCTATGCCCCTCGTACAATTTCTTTGTTCAAAAGTGATTTTGTGTTGTCAACAACTGATACGTAGTCATTATCCTTTTTTAAATATAGATAGTGTCGGAAATCATAAACTTCTATATATGAGGTATTGGGCTGCTACTTTATATAACAGTCCAACGACCCGCTCCAACAGAAGATGAAGCGCCCTCGAAACAATGCTCGCTAGCAGCTTTAGCAAAATAAGCAAATGGCTCAACTGATATATTCACTCTGTCCTATCAATATCTCTCGTTTATTGCCACAAAAAAAATCAGTAAAGAATTTGATTCGTTGAGCTGCAAATCAGAGACTTATAATTACATATACAGCCGAGTGCACCATTGGCGGGTAGCTGAAGAAAAATTTTGAGAGCACCAAACCGGGGTAAGGGGTCGTCCATAATTTTCGCCATTTTCAGTTACGTACAAAGCGTACGTAAGAGGGGGGGGGAGGGGGTCGAAATATACCCCAACCGTACGTAACTTAAATGGCGATCTTGAGAGGCGGGATTTTTTTTTTTAAAGTACAAAATAAAATAAAATTTCGCCATTTATTGCGTACGTAACTCGAGGGGGGAGGGGGGTAAAAAGTTACGTACGCTCTGTACGTAAGTGAAAATGGCGATAATTTTGGACGACCCCTAAGCTACTAGGCTAGTAATTTGCGAGTAATTTACGCTAAACCTTATACCTGACGGGACCCAAGAGTAAGTTGAAGCATAACAGTTTATGCTGTAACTAAATGATAATTTCTGATTTGCCCGATTGACATTTGTAATGTCATGATAGTCCTTATTTTTGAAAACGCGGTAAACAACTTCGACATTTTTGGCCACACAAATGGCATCATTTTGTCCGGAACGTGGGCCGACACAACATGATTCTTTATTTACACTCATCTATGACCTAGCGAGTGACGACACATTTTAGATATTACGGAGGATCATTCACGTCAGAATTTTACAGTAAAGTATAGATTAACACTTGGCATATGCGACAAATAATTTTGTAAGGGGACGATGCTGATTAATGTGGATATTTACCTCGCTAGTTACTATTCTGGTGTTACTCGCCATTTATACTCTCAGAATTACATCGTTAGTAAGTTACGCTACGGTTAGGGCATAACTACTAGGGAGGTAGCTTACCTCCCTATTATGTTACGCCAGTGTGGTGCACTCGGCCGAATGACTGTTTAAACTATGTAATGATACACACAAAAATGAATGAATGCAGATATAACTGATATTTGTATGATGCTCATACAAATTGACATATAGAATGTTGACTCAATATTCTGTGGAATGTTTAATGTAAACATGGAAACATGTTGTAGTACTTTGAATGATTTGATGTAATATTGAAATTATTATTTACTATGTTGAGAAATATGAAAACATATGAAAATATTGAAACTGTATGAAAATAATAATTATATGTCAACATGTGTATATGAAGAGAGGATAATAAACAAAAGATTAAAAAATGTTATTTTACCTTAGATCTAGAACAGCTGTTTTATTGAATGCCCGTGGGGAAGCCAAAATCTTCAGAATGGTATCCTTGTCCGTAGGTATATCTTGAAAAAATCGCTGCAACGTTGATAGCACAGATACTGATTGCGATGAATCAGTTGTAAGTCTATTGTAGTAAAGATTAGATAGAAAATAGTTAAGTATTTACATCTTGTGTCCAGACGGACCGACTAGGTAAACAAACAAACACCCCAACTAACTAATATACAAACCAAACAATAAACAAACAAACACCCCAACACCCAAACAAACAACATAACAAAAAACATACACTCCAACAAATCAAACACACAAATAAACAGATTTGAATGGAAATGACACAAGTCAAGTGATACCTAGCCTTTCACCAAGGCTTTGTGGCGGTAAAACAATGTGAGCGCGGCCCTCCTCGCGCCCATTGCGAGCGCCATGGCTCGCGCTGCGCTCGGCACTCGAGAGGCGTCTTTGACAAAGACTAAGTGATACCCAAAGTAATAGGAGGTAAGCCTAATAAAATAATATACAAAAAACAATATACATGTACTTTAAATAACAACAATTTTGGTTTTTGGCTTACAATAACAACCCACCCTTCTCTTCGTGAATCAACAAATGACTTTGGTAAATTACGTAAAACATTATTATCAAAATATGTGCCAAATGGCTGGTTGGTCCATTGGGGAGTGGTATTTGTTTAAAGTTTTCTACAAAAAATGAAGTTTGTTTTCTTAGATGAATTGCCACTGCAGAACATGAAGCTGCATGTTTTCATCTCACCTATTTATCAATGCATGTGAATGGCTTACTATTCAACATGTTCAATACGTAATGTAGCTCGAACTGATGCCTGAAAAACATTACGAGTAATAAGAATGGCAGTAGCTGCTGTAAGTGATTTGGGAAGCAGCGTAACATAAAAATGTTCTACACAATGCTTGGAACATATAGAATGGTATAATTATGAAATCTATTTTACATAAAGGCCCCGTCACATATTAGCAAATAGAGCTAACGTGTGCCCGACGTTTTGAAATGTGGGTGTAGATTCGTGTAAGTTTGTCATTCGCTCGTGACATACGGTCAACAACAAAAGGAACTTACAAGGTAATATATACGTTGTTCTTAACTCAAACACTATAGCTTCATCATGAAAATATTAAATTATGCATTTGTCGAAAAAATTCCCGTCTTTACTATGAGATATTACCTGTGACGATTGACTGAATAATAACAGGTTATGAGTCGTAAACCAAAACACTGATTTCAGTGATCATAGTGATCACTGGATTAAAAACCCTGTCACACTGTAGCGATTAGAGGTAACGTGTGGCCGACGTGTATAAATGTGGGTGTACTTTCCTGTAAGTTTTCATTTGTTCGTGACATATTTGGCATCCGTTGTATTCGTTAGGGGTTCGCAGAGGTGCGGTGGTGTTTAGGATATTTTGTGAGCATTTTGAGCGGGTGACAACGTAGACAACGTAGTTATCAATACACTTTGTACACGTTGAGCATTCGCTGCGTGAGCGTTTCGCATGTTGGGTGTACGTTGCTTACTCGTCAGCGAATGCTCAACTTATACATACCGTATTGATCACTGCGTTGTCACTCTCTCAACGTGCTCAAAAATATTCCTAGACACCAGCGCACCACTTCGAACCCCTAGCTAGCCACTAGCGAATACAACGTATACCGGATATGTCACGAACGAATGACAACTTATACGAATGTACACACACATTTCCAAAACGTCGGGCTCACGTTTGCTCTATTTGCTAATATGTGACGGGGCCTTAACCCTTACAGCCCCACACCCCATGAAATCCCATTTCCCTGCCTGTCGGTTCCACCTGCCGCTGAGGTTTTTGGGTGAAATAATGGCCCGGGCTACATAGCTCCCCCCGTGGCTCACTTGGTAGAGCGTTGGACTTGTAACCGAGAGGTCGTGGGTTCAAACCCCGGGGCGTGGCCCCTCTTGTTGTGTGTGTTTTTTTGCTTGAAAAAAATTTCGTTGGAAAATCCACCGGGAGTGTTAGGGTTATTGAACGATTTTTTTTCTTCTTTTTAATTTTCACTTTTTTCTCTAATTTCACCTTGATTAACCCTTACAGCCCCACACCCCATGAAATCCCATTTCCCTGCCTGTCGGTTCCACCTGCCGCTGAGGTTTTTGGGTGAAATAATGGCCCGGGCTACATAGCTCCCCCCGTGGCTCACTTGGTAGAGCGTTGGACTTGTAACCGAGAGGTCGTGGGTTCAAACCCCGGGGCGTGGCACCTCTTGTTGTGTGTGGTTTTTTTGCTTGAAATTTTTTCTTTTCTTTTAATTTTCACTTTTTTTCTCTAATATCACCTTGATTAACCCTTACAGCCCCACACCTCATGAAATCCCATTTCCCAGCCTGTCGGTTCCACCTGCCGCTGAGGTTTTTGGGTGAAATAATGGCCCCGGGCTAAATAGCTGGGCGATTACACTCGCCCAGCATAGCTCCCCCCGTGGCTCACCTGGTAGAGCGTTGGACTTGTAACCGAGAGGTCGTGGGTTCAAACCCCGGGGCGTGGCACCTCTTGTTGTGTGTGTTTTTTTGCTTGAAAAAAATTTCGTTGGAAAATCCACCGGGAGTGTTAGGGTTATTGAACGATTTTTTTTCTTCTTTTTAATTTTCACTTTTTTCTCTAATTTCACCTTGATTAACCCTTACAGCCCCACACCTCATGAAATCCCATTTCCCAGCCTGTCGGTTCCACCTACCTCTGAGGTTTTTGGGTGAAATAATGGCCCCGGGCTACATAGCTGGGCGAATACACTCGCCCAGCATAGCTCCCCCCGTGGCTCACTTGGTAGAGCGTTGGACTTGTAACCGAGAGGTCGTGGGTTCAAACCCCGGGGCGTGGCACCTCTTGTTGTGTGTGTTTTTTTTGCTTGAAAAAATTTTCGTTGGAAAATCCACCGGGAGTGTTAGAGTTAAGGGAGCACTCCTTTTACGTGTATGGTTGCAAACCAGCATGGGCTGCACGTACAGCCATTCTTAGCTTTGCGTAATTCTGTTATTGCCATTATAGTTCTTTACATTGTTTGTTCATTGCTTTACTTTAGTTAATTTATATTGTATTTTATGGACTTATTCGCCGAATTGGCGGATAAAATAATCAAAATCAATACATGTATGGAAACATTATGAAAACATTGGCTTGTATGTGTTTGTAATCCTATACTGGCTGAGCAAAGTCCAGTAGACAACGCAATTGATGCGATACCTTTGGACTCTGAAACCACTTTCGCATGTACACACATTGAAAGGCATAAGTAAGAAATCAGAAACAAAAACACAATCGAATATAAGACGTTAGTCGATCAAATTTTGTGTGTTAAAAACGCTTATACTGTATCCTGGAATTTTAGTTCCTTGGTGCGAATCTGACCTGAGAACCTTTCATCTCCCCCTAAACAAGTTAAGGCGTAGTTTAAAGACCAAATTTATCATCCTCACTGCTCATAAAATATATCCAAACTCCTAATTCCCCACACGCCTTTTGCGGAGAAGACATAACGAGCCGCCTCTGGATGCCGGTTTGTGGGAAGGAGGGAACGTACCTTAATGTTCCTGATAGAACCGTATTGTTATCCCCGTCCATGACCCGCAAGCTAATGCCACTGTTACTAGATTCATACTTTTTCGATACAATATCGTCAAACTCGACTCGCGCCTGATAAGTTACGCACGAGCAAGACGTTTGAATCCGCCTCAGAACAAAAATTATGAAAATCACCGATGTTGCACAGAGTAGTACCATAGAAATGCGGATATATCCTTTCATATACATCTGCATTTTGGATGATGAGATAGCCATATGCCTATATTCGTGATATTAGCAGATACGCGAATGAATGGTATAGCCGTTAAAAGGTCAATTGTCATCATAACATGCGCAACTTCGAACCGCGCACTTTGGGTACCAAAACCGAGTTAAATTTCCCGCGTAATCAGTACTGTCATTATCAAGAGTGATCTTGAGGTCAAAGTGAATGCTTTTATTGAGTTTAAGGTCTTTAAATATTTCATAATAGGATATGTCTTACTAACTTGTTGAAAGTTATTCTACAAGCAGAGCATTTAACATGGACAGTTTGCAATATTGTCAATATCGAAAGTGAGAGAAATGTTGCGAGAGTTGTGTCTCTGAAAAACAGCTGTCTTAAACAGCAAAGTTAAACAATGTTCGCATAATTAGATAATACGAGAATTGTAGCAGAGATCATAGAAGAAGTGAAAATCAAGTGAGCGTCCTCCACAGGTACATTTGTAACACGTCCTCCTTAGGATGGGGTTGTTGCAACCCCTCCTTATAATATGTTGGTCATTATAAATTATATGCGTTTTTTTGTCCCAATTCGTGAGTAACGCTTAAAGTTTTGACAACCGCTTCTCCCCCTCCAAAATATTGACGACTGACCCTAAATCAGCGCAATATGTTTTCCAATATATAATTTTCTCTGATTTTAGTTATAGTGTATTTTAAACAAGCTTACATTTTATTCCTGTGTTATAAAGTAATTATACGTAGGTAGACCGCTGATTCCCGTTATCTGTGTTCTGGCCAGTGATAAATTACAGTAGTACAATGATCGGTTGTAATATAAACTATCTCATGAAAATGCCAATCGCCACCCCACCCCCCCCCCCCCCCCCCCCCCACCACCACGGGCACTAACCTAAAAAGGATCTCACTATTCCCATAATCCTGTGCTGTATTATACAATTCAATTTAAATTCAATTCACTTTATTCAGTAAAATGATAACAAAATAACATAATTACAATAAGAGAAGAGGCTGAACCCCTGTAGAAACCCTGACAAGCGGACTTGTAAAGGGCAGACGCTTAACACCATTAAGATGATCAAATGATAATTACCTTTATTTTTATCAAAAAATCGAGGTACTGTATCTGTACTGTTTCTTTCTTCATCTTCTATCAAACCCATCTTCAAAATGCTACTTCTCTTACAATATAGTTTGGGCTCAATAAAGCCCAAACTCTTTTAACCACCGAAGCGGTAATTGTCAATGGTCATTGTCATCTAATTGTGGGCGTCCTTGGTTACCGTTTGACCATTCACGGCTACTTCCGGTTGCCCGCGAGCAGCCCTTTGTTTGATTGTTTTGTTATGCCCATTTGGTACATTTTGTACTTCATTCGCTCTGTGTTTCCATACTATGAGGATCTGTTGTTAAATAAGTCTGTCTCCGTTCCCGTTTCTTCGGTTGTTCTGTTGCATTAGTTTGGACCATCGATTTTACCGCGGGGTTCTTCTATTGCTGTGATCATCCGGATCTACAAACGGTTCATTATATACGGTAAACATTCTTGTTTTTGAACAATATTCCTCTGTTTTAAGACTGAACTAAAATTAAAAATAAACGTATAATTTCCGTTCCGTTCCCGTTTCCCTCTTGGCTTATGAGATAGACACTGGGTCAGCGGTCTGCTAACGGAGCTGCAATTGGATCTCATTTTTCATTCGGTAAATAGACTTATTTTAGACTAAAATAAGTGGATGCTATCAGTGGTCGCGTAGCATCAACAGGAGGGCCTAATGCAGTCGTCAGGCATCCCGTGTCAACCCCGACCGAGTGGCGGATATCAAGTGGTAAATAAATGGATAGATTTCATGACTTTTGAAGCAAGTGCTGCAGATTATTATCCAAGCTGTTGTGGAAACAAAGATGTGTGGCTTTATCCATCACTGCTTCCCAATGATATATTAGTAAGAACAAATGCTGGAAGTCATGCTTGTGTGATGAATTCGACTATACTCGTCCCGGAAGACAAGCTCCGGGGGGCAGAAACAACGGCTGACGAGTGACGGTAACAGTTAACACCAACAAGTGCGAGGTTTACATTGGAACAGTTTAATGATTGGAAGATCTGGGTCGTGGAACAGCTGATTTGCAGCAGTTCGACGGTGAGTTAAATTAAAAATCGTGATTCAAATGTATTTAACTAGATAACTAATGTATCTTATGTTATAACGATTCGCCGATTAAATTCGGTTATTAAATATGCCCCCCCCCCCCCCCCCACTTCGCCATATTAACTTTACAACTCAATAACCTCATGATATAATAGAGTTTACCAACCATGCTGCGGAAATGAGGACATTGTTTACGCCATTGGTATTGAATTCCTGGGGGATTATTGATGATTATCGACAGAATATATCCCTCTTGAACAGGTGAATTGCCCACATTATCATGGCTATATTGATTTTACGCTCGGCGCTGCAGGCATGTCATAATCTCATGATTTATAAGTGCTAAGCCTTCTATAGGCCTTATAATTATCTATTAACATGATCATAACACCTTCCTGATCATACATATCAGGGTTGTTCAATTATAATTATGTTATACGTGTATGTTATAATCAGTATATTGCAGGCGATTATATCAATGACTAATGATATATATTTTGTCCATTAAAAACCTGATACTAACATAGTTTCAGTTTAAACCATACATTTGGTTTGGTTGCTTGGTCTACGTTCTGACAAATATATGGGTTCTACTGTATTATAATACCCTAGCGTTTACTCCAATTATAGGTAGTATAGGCAGAGAGACATACCCTCTCGCCACATTGTTGGTATTTATATTTGTGCGCAATTGACGTTATCACGTTACGTTAAGTCCCGCCACAATGTTGGTATTTATGTTTGTTTGTTTGGGTTTTTTTGTTGTTTTTTTGTTTTTTAATAAAAAAAATTTACGCAAATGACGTTATCACGTTAGGTCCCGCTCAATGTTCGTATTTATGTTTTTACGCAAATGACGTTATCACGTTAGGTCCCGCCACAATGTTACGCAAATGACGTTATCACGTCATTTGTTAACCCTTTTCTAAACTCGCAAGGAGGTGCTTAGAAATGAAATGCTCAATATTATTGTTGATGATCACGAATGATTTTGGTGTAGTTTAATGCATGTGTTTTATTATTGACCTTGTCGGATTTATTGCAGTTATCGCGGTAAGATGAATGAGGGTTTTTGTTTTATAAAAGAATGTACTCTTTCCGGATCTGCTTCTGCTTTTTCTTCTTTCTCTCTTTCAGGAGTTGAGACTATAGTACACATGGCTGTCGTGAGCATGGTGAGGGCTAATTTTCGTTGGCTTCAACGTTCCATTCCGTTCCGGGATGAGCTATAATATGATAAAGACACACACGCCTAAGACTATGACAAGTACCATGGCAGAACTAGTCGGCTACCGTTGCTGCTTTCACCCATGGGTCTAATGCTGGTGTGGAATATTCTTTTTAACTGTCAATAAACAATATAATAATTAAGACAAGATTATTCACGCCAACGTATCTCTGGTCTTAGATGAGTGAAACATTAAATCTGGTATGGTGTATTCAACATGTCAAGTTGATACCACTACTTATCGTCTACTGTGGTTCATCAATGGATCAATGGTACGTAAGATCTGTATGTTGGCAACATTATAACCATGGCATTGTTTTAACTTCGCTAACTGTGGTATTATTCTCAACTAACATTTGTGAAGGACCAGTGTCCGGGAACAGCGGACATAATAGCTGACAATACGGCATCTGTTTCGCCCAGCTTAATGTCATGATTATTGTCATAGACGTTTATATAAGCGATGATCAAATAAATCGACGACGGATAACAGAAGTAGCCATAGTGGTTACTGCATTAGCTATTACCACCGGTAACACACTTTTCCTGAAATCTAATTTAAAAACGGATACTTGCCTTACTTACCGTAGCCAATGGCCATTCGAGTGCTCTTCACATCCAGTATTTGCATAATGTTACTATTATAGTTGTTTCATTTCTAGTCTTCAATCTCTCATAGAATCAGGTTCTTCCGGAGAAAATACAATGTGTCTTATTATAACTGTACTATGGCAAATTTTGCAATGTGTGTTCATGTGATGTCTAGCCTGTCGAGTGCCATGAATTCAAACATTTCCCCTCTCGACAAATGTATCCCATAACTTTACACAACGTTTTTGTTTATTGATAACACGTTGATTAACAACACTAACAATCACGTCTGCATACAAACAACTCTTGGGTTCATAAAACAATTGATAAAGTTTAAGCAGGTGTTCAGAACATATTGTGGCTTTACAAGTTAATACGCTTTAGCAAATATATGATTTGTATTGTATACATATATTTTTGTTTCATTTATTTTAAATGCGTCCAAATTCATTACACAATGTTTTATATTATAAAACAGGAATTATATACAAAGATTTACATGGTGACATAGATCAATGCAATGTTAATGCTACGTGCGGTTCTTAGGCCTTATTTGCCCATATCACAATCCATCATAGCAATGAATTTATTGTTGGGATGGTCCTATGAATAACCTACTTCATGGCAAAATCACAATGTGTACACTAGAGAAATCTGCGTGGTGCTAACAAACTGTCAACTCAAAAGTGCAATACAATTCGTTATAATTGGAATAGCATGGGTTTTGAGTAGTAGGCCTAATGCATTCCAATCTCCAATTTGCCTTAATTCATTGCTTTTTACTTAGTTTATTATGTGCAATATTGGTAATTCAGTTTGCATTTCTATGGTTTTTAATTTGGCGCGGTTACTTTGAACATTTAGTATGATGTGTATTTTCGTCTATTTACTTATATTTTGTATACATTGTATATTGTTGATAATGATATTGTTGTATTGTATACTGGCCGCAATTTAGAGTATGACTTCTATGGTCTATTTTAATAAACCTTTTTATGAATGAACGAATATCCTTAGTCAAAAAAGTCCCCGTCTTAGGTTTTCGCCTGAGATTGCTTTGTCTTAAGCCCAACCAATTAGGGCAATTGTTGATCTTGTTCACAATTCTGAATACGGTTCTCTTTTTAACAATTTACGTTAAGACTATTAACTGCTGGTAATTATCAAAGATTGGGATATTTGCTTTTGGCAATACTTAAGATTTCAACCCCCGGATTGGCTCGGGATAGCAAGCACTTGGAGCCAAATACTATGTTTCTCGTTTTCTCACAGAGTTTTTCGAGTTGTTCGCAGCCGGCTGCTATCATGGTTAGTCTTGAAAGTTTGTTCTTAACATAAAAGTGGATGTATTCTACTAGCCCTACTTTGTTTCGAGTTATGAAAAATAAGATTGAGTGTTCAAGTCACGCTTTGAATATGTTCTGCTTATTTAATTGCAACTCCTTTAATCACAACCCCAACAAGTTTGGCGGCTATCCGCAACTTGTTCCCTCTTACCAGGATCATTTGGTCCTGGATATTCCCTAGGTTTCATTTTAACCGGGAACATCGTCGCGGTGCTGGTAGCAATTGCATTCGTAACATCAATAAGCACGCCTACCGAGTTTGCTACTCATGCCCAACACTCACGTGATCCGTCGTTACAAGTTTTTAATAAGGACACTAGACATCTTTACAGATATGAGGGTATTCATTTGAATGATGAAGGTTTACCTGTGTTCAGGTCTCACTTAGAGTCAGCACTTTGCCTTTTCAGTGACAACCCTGATGTATTCGCATATCCTAAGGATTAGAATAAATTAATTAAGAAATATGATTCTTATATTAGGTCCGATTCCCTTACCTCCTTTTAAAAAAGGGGAGGGGGAATAGTCAAGTCTCCTCAATGTCGCCTTGTTTGGAGAAATTTTTAAAAAGTCAGGGATTTAAATCCCAATTATTCTCTTTAATATAAGAAATATTTATAAATGGTAAAAGAAAGTTATTCAATTTATTATGAAGTCAAAAGAAATGTATTACTGCTTCATCCTATAATTGGTATTATATTAATTAGGCCAACTCATTTAGAGTTCAACTAGTTAATTACCGTGCAAAAATCAATTTTCTGAAACTATCAGATCTGAAGATTTCATCGGTGGTAGGGCTGTTGGCCATTTAACCATTCCCCTCAGATTTGATTATTTTATATTTCAAATTGATGATTTACAAATTGAATAACATTGAAAGAAAGCATTGATAAATTAGGCCAAGTTTATTTAAAAGTTATAACCATCTTTTAAAATAATTGGAATTCTGTTGAGCTGTTCTCTAAGTTTATGTCCCTTAGGTATATCACTAGGACCCCCAATTGTGGTTTGATAATTGTGTATTATTATCCTTTTTTGTACTCGTATCCTTTGTATGGCCAAACATTTAAAAATATTTATCAATGTAATTATTGTAGTATAAGGGCTGATGCCCCTGCTAAATTAAGTATCAACTATTCAACTTATGTAAATATAGTTGTATAATAAAATCTAATTAGTATGGAGCCTCAGGGCTATATAATCTATTTTTGTCTTTGGCTGTGTTTTCAATTCCTGCTGTCTAAGGGTAATATAGTTTGGGCTCAATAAAGCCCAAACTCTTTTAACCACCGAAGCGGTAATTGTCAATGGTCATTGTCATCTAATTGTGGGCGTCCTTGGTTACCGTTTGACCATTCACGGCTACTTCCGGTTGCCCGCGAGCAGCCCTTTGTTTGATTGTTTTGCTATGCCCATTTGGTACATTTTGTACTTCATTCGCTCTGTGTTTCCATACTATGAGGATCTGTTGTTAAATAAAACCACTCCCACCCTCCCATATTCATCTTGTTCCGCTTTCAATCGGGATCGTTTTTTGTTTCGTTGGTTGTTTCAGATTAGTTGTTTTGTTTTTGTTTTTTGTTTAAAAATAAAAATTAAATTAAAATATATTGTACTAAAATCACGGAATATATTCGTTGCCCACGCGGCTCAACCATGGGGGACCAATTGCCAATATCGCCCGGTCTTAATTATTCCTTTGTACCTTGCCCACGCGGCTCAACCAGGGGGGACTATTTGCCATATCGCCAGGTCTTAATTATTCCTTTGTACCTTGCCCACGCGGCTCAACCAAGGGGGACCATTTGCCATATCGCCAGGTCTTAATTATTCCTTTGTTTCTTGCCCACGCGGCTCAGTCATGGGGGACCAATTGCCATATCGCCCGGTCTTAATTATTCCTTTGTACCTTGCCCACGCGGCTCAACCAGGGGGGACCATTTGCCATATCGCCCGGTCTTAATTATTCCTTTGTACCTTGCCCACGCGGCTCAACCAGGGGGGGACCAATTGCCATATCGCCCGGTCTTAATTATCCCGTTATATCTTGCCCACGCGGCTCAACCATGGGGGACCAATTGCCATATCGCCCGGTCTTAATTATTCCTTTGTACCTTGCCCACGCGGCTCTCCAGGGGGGACCAATTGCCATATCGCCCGGTCTTAATTATCCCTTTGTATCTTGCCCACGCGGCTCAACCAGGGGGGACCAATTGCCATATCGCCCGGTCTTAATTATTCCTTTGTATCTTGCCCACGCGGCTCAACCAGGGGGGACCAATTGCCATATCGCCCGGTCTTAATTATTCCTTTGTATCTTGCCCACGCGGCTCAACCAGGGGGGACCAATTTCCATATCGCCCGGTCTTAATTAAATCTTTGTATCTTGCCCACGCGGCTCAACCAGGGGGGACCAATTGCCATATCGCCCGGTCTTAATTATTCCTTTGTATCTTGCCCACGCGGCTCAACCAGGGGGGACCAATTGCCATATCGCCCGGTCTTAATTATTCCTTTGTATCTTGCCCACGCGGCTCAACCAGGGGGGACCAATTGCCATATCGCCCGGTCTTAATTATTCCTTTGTATCTTGCCCACGCGGCTGAACCAGGGGGGACCAATTGCCATATCGCCTGGTCTTAATTATCCTTTATTTTATATTAATTGAAGTTACCAATTGTTCTACTGCATGATGTAGTGGATGGCATATATTGTAATTTTAAGGAGAATTTTTTAAAAAGTCAGGGATTTAAATCCCAATTATTCTCTTTAATATAAGAAATATTTATAAATGGTAAAAGAAAGTTATTCAATTTATTATGAAGTCAAAAGAAATGTATTACTGCTTCATCCTATAATTGGTATTATATTAATTAGGCCAACTCATTTAGAGTTCAACTAGTTAATTACCGTGCAAAAATCAATTTTCTGAAACTATCACTTGATAAGATTTCATCGGTGGTAGGGCTGTTGGCCATTTAACCATTCCCCTCAGATTTGATTATTTTATATTTCAAATTGATGATTTACAAATTGAATAACATTGAAAGAAAGCATTGATAAATTAGGCCAAGTTTATTTAAAAGTTATAACCATCTTTTAAAATAATTGGAATTCTGTTGAGCTGTTCTCTAAGTTTATGTCCCTTAGGTATATCACTAGGACCCCCAATTATGGTTTGATAATTGTGTATTATTATCCTTTTTTGTACTCGTATCCTTTGTATGGCCAAACATTTAAAAATATTTATCAATGTAATTATTGTAGTATAAGGGCTGATGCCCCTGCTAAATTAAGTATCAACTATTCAACTTATGTAAATATAGTTGTATAATAAAATCTAATTAGTATGGAGCCTCAGGGCTATATAATCTATTTTTGTCTTTGGCTGTGTTTTCAATTCCTGCTGTCTAAGGGTAATCACCAGACTTGGTCAGTAGGACCCCCTACCTGACTGTCATATACAAAACTAAACAGTTTGGGTGAAAGGTCACATAGGGTCACTAGGGATCAAAACATGATTTCCACTTAAAACGCCCTTGCAATTTAGTGAAATGACCTAGGATCATCAGAATCGGTCACGATATTCATTACGACCGTACCCTTATATAATAGTTCGGTTTAAAATCAAAAACAAATTGGGGTTGCTAGGGGTCAATTTTTTTTTTTTAACATATCACTTAAGATGCTTCTTGTCTCAGAGGAAATTACTGATGACCGTCACAATTTGTCAAAAGATTCCCGTGGTCCATGCACATATAGGAACTACAGCGATTAAAATTGACGTGTCGTATAGGTCACTAGGGGTCATTGACCTAAACAGGGGGAAACTTAAGGCATGATCTAATTTTGATCGGATTTGTTGCATCTTATGTCTTTTAATGATACAAGAAAAAAAGTAAACCATCACGTTGAGGTCCAAGGCAGGAAGGGGTCACTATGGGTCATTGAACTATACAGGGGTAAAATGTAAAACATGCTCCGATTTTGATCAGATTTGTTGCATCTTATATCACTTGACCCTATCTGTTGAAAAAAAGAACAATCCCGCACCTTTCTTTGTACCAGCTAATACACCTTCTCCATCTTTGCTAGTATTCGCTCGCCTCGGATTCTGACTAAAACCAAACTGTACAGATAACGGTTATTCAATTCCATTCCCGTAATCCATTTAATTATTGGCTCTATCCTTAATCTAAACTGCTCAAACATATTTCAAATTTTGTTTCCATACCGGCAATGGCCATTTTTCTAAATGATTCGTGATTTCATAGTGTGTTAAACATCAATGGAAAGGTAATATGGTCATTTTTCCAATGATACCAATTATGTAGCAATCACTTTTTTTTCGGTGCTCAGCCACTTGCTTGTGAATATGGGGAAGTCTCTTTCTGAATGTGCCTAAATTATCACCTTTTGCGCTCGAAGTCAATGGAGTATCACTCAACACTGTAATTTTCAATGTACGAATTCATTGAACAGAAAACGAAGTTGTTCTTTTTGAGTGTGAAATTGTGGTGAATTGGCACATTTTGATTAAGACCTCCCCACGTTTTCAAGGAAGTGGCTGAGCACTGAAACAAGTAATTACTACAAATCAGTGGAAGATGAAAACATCAGCTTTCCATTGATATGTATAACAAATGATCAATCACGAAATATTTGAAAACAATTGGCGATTGAAAGTTATTTCCAAACAAAATTTCTGAAGAATTTATTTAACTTGTATTCTCATGCAATGAGTCCGCCTTGCAATTGCCTACATGTACTCTGACTAAACCCAACTGATGCAGAGCTACAATGTATTTCCATTCCGTTGATCCATTATGCATTTTAGACAATATCACTTCGTTAAAGTAATGGTAAGGTATTTCCCGGCCATCCGGCGATTCCGGAAATGGCCAATAACCGTACAGATTTACTTCATTGCATAGTGTGAGGGCGTTTGTGACAAAATAAAAACCAGTAGTTATTTTATTTGTGAATCCTTGTGACTGCCACATGGATTGTACGGCATTAAAATGATCACCATCGGCTAGGATCATGCGAGCGCGAATAATCTCCTTGCTTTTCGATAATAATAATCTGAATGCTTTAAATACGCTTCGTGCACTTGGCTTGGCATATGCTGGAGTCCATATAAGAGCATCCTTCTGATCTTTCATCAGTTTGGTGAGCGTCGATAATTTTTTGGAAGTCTTTAAAGACATGAAGCTGAAGGAAAAACGACAAATAATCGATTTTAGAATCATTTAAGTTTATCTATCTGCAGAGTGCCCCACAGATATAAGTTTGATATCGTATCTTTCCATAACACCTTTGACATTTTTATTGTTGGTCGTCTTGGCCTCGAAAAAAGGTATCTATACTCTTTTAATTCCATGTTAAGAAATGATGCAGAATTACTGGTAACCCCTTCGTACCTTTGATTAGGAGGTTATCACTGAATTCATGAGTTCGATTTATCATGTTTGTTGACCTTCAGCGACAAAGTTCTCTTTTTCATATTGGATTTTTGTGTTAATATTTGGAAGATCGAAGAGGTGATTTTTGTGAAAGTGAAAATAAGCATTTGTATTGCTTTGTGTAACGTAATATTTTTTTGTCTTAAGTCCGGTAATAGAATCGTAGTTTAGTCATTCTAAATCACCTCTCAGTAAAGGTCATCTATGACCATATAGCTGGGGAGCGGAGGCCCATTTTAGGGGTTTTTTGGGTCCCGGTGTGCTGGCACAGGGAAACATATGCCAAAATGTTCCTTGAAGTCTGTAACATACAACCTAGGTGGACATCCTTGCCAACTCGGATGTTAATTTGACCTTTGACCTCGATTTAGGGTCAAAGTTTACATGTGTTTCAATGGACGTCAAAACTTTAATTTAACAAAGGAAATTTAAAAAAAAAACAATATTGACCATGCAAAGTAGATAATTTTGTTCGGCTGACTGTTAAGAACAAAAAAGTCAATCACAAGTTTAATTGTCGATCAATACTTTTTGACCTATGTCCTTTTGAAAATGACATGTCAGCAAAATCGGCCATTTTTTACCGTTTTTTACGAAATTGGCCAAAAATGACATGCAATCTTTATTTTCAAAATATTATTGGCCCTTGGATGATCGGAATACATCTAATATTGCTGGTTAATAGACCTACTTTGATTTTAAGACAATTATAAAATCTACCGGCAATGCAGTTTCCATAGCAACCACCATTTATGTCTAAATTTGTGATGCGATCTGTGAAAACCCGCCACATGTCGGGATTTTTCATATTGGAGATATTTGTATCATAAGAAAGCTTAATCTGTGCTGATTACAGAACTGTTTTGATCATTTTTCTACGATCACTACAAAAAAAGTTATGAGTGAATGATGGTTGTGATGTCATAAAAAGCTACAAAACAAGAAATCATGAAAACAGGCCATAAAAGATGCATAGTTCAATAGAATAACATTATAAGGCTAATTAGAAAAGTGACTGAAGTAAGTTTTTGAAGGTGAAATTTCATAACAGGTGATGATATAAAGTATTAGAAATTAATTTTCTAAACAAAATATGAAAAAATAAAAATAAAAGTTTTATTTTTTTATTTTTTTTATTTTTTTTATTTTACCCATAATCCCTTTTCACATTTTGCGACATCCGACGGGTTTTCACAGATCGCATCACATTTGACCAATGTTTTTGGAAGCCATTTAAGTCTGTTGCTAGTACAACAGCAAACCATTGATGTTCAAAATTTATCTTAATATCAAATACACCTTAAAACATGGTTTATTGCCTTTTTTGATGACTTGTCATTTTCAAACGGACATAAGTCAAAAAGTCAAAAAATATTGATCGATGATCAAAGTTGTGATTAACTTTTTTGCTCTAAACAGTCAGCCTAACAATATGATATACTTTTTTTTGGTCAATAATTTGTTTTTAAATTTTTTTCCCATGTTAAATTAAAGTTTTAATTTTAACGTCGCATTGGAACACATGTGAACTTTGACCAAATCGAGGTCAAAGGTCAACTTAACATCCGAGTTGGCAAAGATGTCCACCTAGGTTTTTTTTAATAATATTTTTAAAATTGTTTACTTTTGATGTCTAAGATTGATTTTAAATGTTTATGCCATACCTTCTTTTCAATTTGTATGATAAATTAGGTATTTTTACCAAATTTTGTTGTTCGACGTGCCAATTTCAAAGGAACTTTCTCATTCAAGGAAAAATTTGACCTTTGACCCTAAATCGAGGTCAAAGGTCAACTTAACATCCAAGTTGGCAAGGATGTCCACCTAGGTTGTATACTACAGACATCAAGGAACATTTTGGTATATGACTCCCTGTGCCAGCAGACCGGGACCGAAAAACCATGCGCGCTCCCCATCTAATAGCCTTGAGACATTTTTGACCGATTTTAATCTTAAAAAACATTGAATACGGTTATGACAAAATGAGACATTACCCTTTTCATACTGCAGAGTAATCTAATGAAATCTGAGCGCTTAATCCCTCCTCATAACATTCGACCGCTGCGCTTTTAATGATGTTAACGCTGTGCTTCTCATTTGTGTCATGCGCGCTATTATGCGTATCCAAAGTTATGGAATAATTATGTTAAGCTATTTACTCATTAGGAAGTACGCTTCCATTCATTGTAGTCATGTTCGTCTTCTTTCCCACGTCTTTTTCGTATTTAGAAACAGGGGCTAGGTTGAATCTGCCAAACAAAAACACAAAAAACAAGGTCGTGAAAATATTAGAATAAGAATTAGAGTACAAGACTATACATTAACAAGAAAAGTATTTAAAAAGACAAAGATCACTAGCACTAATTCCGGATAAAGGTAGCATATTCGAGGGGTGAGGGTGTTTAGTTTCATAAGGTATACAGGCATGTGGGGCTCTAATGGCTAAAGATTTTGCTTATTTCCTTACTGAAAGGATAAGAAATGCAGTACGCAGCATTCAAAAGTCCATAACATGACGATTTGTATTTGAGATTTTGAGATTTTTCAATACTACGTAACTTTGGTTAGTAAAATGTGTCCCTTAACCTGTACATATTATCATGATAACTCAATATTTATATCGCCTTTATTGTGTCTCATAATATATTTTGTTTATCTAATCTTTAGGTTTAAATATCACAAAATGTACCATGTTTATCATACGTCAATATGTAATACCGCCGACTATACGTCACCGTGTAGCCTAATCATGCTAATGCCACTGACGAATTAGCCTGGTGGCCATAGGAGTGCTATTGTAAATAAAGTAAAATGGCGTTTACAAGGTTATCCATGTTTGGCAATCATCTTGTCGGGAATATTAAACTATGGCTAAGATTATAAGAATGTATATAGGCAGTTTTATGATATACATTGTAATGTAGTGCAGGACGAGTGTGAATCTCCGTTGTAGTCCTTTCCGCTTGGTTATATACATCGACAATTGCTATAGAATAATGCAGTTTTCTGACGCGTATAGAAGAAGAACAAAGTTGCCGGCGGGAAGTTCCTACCTTTCTGGTCTTGCGCTTAAACTTTTTTCGCGGACTGTTTTTTGCCCGTGGTTTTGCGTGGTGAGTTGCTCCTTCGCGGGTGTTTTGCTCATTCGCATTTTGGCTGCCGTCCGCAACGGAGGTCCTTGGACTAAAAACCTACCTCCCACTCTATAACTTTATTCACAGGCGTGTTAAGTACTCTTTAAATGTAAAACCAGTGAAAAGAGTGGAAATTCACTCAAAAGGGAGTGAAGGGAGTGAAACGCAGGACAACCCGTTTTAGAGTGAAAAATGTCCACTCGAAAATTAGTGTGAAAGTTAATTTTTCACTCTCAATAGAGTGGAACATTGTCATATAAAATCCTCATTTAAAACGTGTTGTCCTGCATTTAACTCCTTGAAAGAGTAGAAATCCACTTTTTTACATTTAGAGAGTAGTACCCTTAGTGTTAATGTTGACCCATGGGGTCTAGTTAGTGTTGTTTAAAATGAGAGCTGTATCATAAGTCAGGTTGGGCCATAAAGGGGGTGAATGGCGTGCATTGTTCTTGATAACCTAAACCTGGCAATCTGTTGTTGGCCGCATATGCGGTCGTCCATGCGTCGCCTCTGTTAATGTTTGTATGTGTTGTTGTTTTCTGGGGTTTTTTCTGTTTGTTGATACTCAAGGGAGCTGTATCATAACACAGGTTGGTCGTAAAGGGGGTGATCGGCGTGCGTCGGTCTTGATAACCTAAACCTGGTAATCTGTTGTTGGCCCCTTCGCGGTCGTTTATGCACCGCTTCTATTCGTTGCGTACAAGGGCAGTGGGCGGTGTTCGTTTCCGTGGCAGAATAATTGTCTAAAATTATCACTTTACTAGTCAAATTAAATTATCATTTTCAAGAAAAAGTCCTATACCAAGGACAACATAAAGATGCAGGAGAGAAATTCCTAGGAGAAGTGTTATGAAAATGTATTACATTTGGCCAGTTCCATTAGGCGTCGTCATCTGAATATGCCTCACCGTCCAGCCTTTGTCTATGTTAGGCTGGCTCATTGACAAGATTAATTCTTGTTATACATTAAAGTATCACAAAACTAATGCTATTTATGATACGTGTTGTCACACACTTGTCAGGATCAATTCCAAATGTAATTCTCATCACAATGCAAAACTTTTTATGAAATATCACGCTCAAGAATGTATGTGAATTTATGAGAAATCTATGAAATAAATAAAAGATATGACTTGCGGTAGGCAGCCAAATTGCTACCAATACCGGATCGGTGTCTCTTCTCTCCTCAAGATTCTCCGTCGGCAAGCTGTTGATAATTAAAAATTATATGCATTTTAAACATGGTTCAACAAAACATGTCTTTACCTTGATTTTTTCAAAAAATAAGATATTGCATCTCTGCGGTTTCTTTTTTTTCTTACCTTGATCTTTCTCAAAAATCAAGATATTGTATCTGTACTGTTTCTTTCTTCGTTCCCCAAACCCATATACAAAATGCTTCGTCTCCTACAGATCACATGCTATACTCTACAGACTTGGTTAGTAGTACCCCCACTTGACCTTCATATAGGGGGATCACGGTTTGGGGTTAAAGGTCGCACATGGGTCACTAGGGGTCTTAAAACGCTCTTGCAAATTAACGAAATGACCAAGGATCTTCAGAATGTGTCAACATATTCCTTAACGTACGCATATATTATAGTTAGGTTTCTAAAATGGAAAATTATTTGGGGCCACTTAGGGGTCCAAATGTAAATTTTCTATCCGTTCACTTAAAATGCTTCTTGTCTCAGAGGAAATGACTGATGACATTCATAATTGGTCAAAAGATTTCTTGGGTCCATGCACATTATAGGTGCGATTAGAATTGACCGGGTTCACTATGTGTCATTGACCTATACAGGGGGAAATTGAAGACATGCTCCGATTTGGACAAAACTTGTTTCATCTTGTTTGGATTGATAGATAAGAAAAAAAGGAAAAATCATAACCAGGTCAAAGGTCAAGAAGGAGTCAATACGGGTCAAAATGTTACTTTCAATCAGTTTACATAAAATGCTGCTTGTCTCAGAGGAAATTACTGATGACCGTCACAATGGGTCAAAAGATTCATTGGGTCCATCCGCATAATACAGTCATCAAACAAGTAACTATACTGGTAATAAATGGCTCCTAACTCTTAAAATATATGTCCTACCTAAAAATATTAAATAATAAAGTTGTTGAAAAATTCATCGTCTTTAATATGCTATATTGTAGGCTAGAATCGGGTGATTATTAAGGAAATGACACTCCCAAATGTAAGGGGAAGTCCGATATTCATTTTCACATTTTTATTTTCTACAAGCCGACCAATCTACGGGTACCTTATCGATTACCGGTAGTGCAATTGAGGGGTGCATGCGCAGGTTGGACAGTCGGTATTGTTCCGATGATCAATACGCCACACACACGCTACCTGTAATACTCTCCCCCGTGTTGAAATGTAAAATGTGAAAATGAAATTGTGACTTTCCCTTACATTTTGGATTGTCACTTCCTCAATAATTACCCGATCCTAGCGTGCAATATCTCATATTAAAGGAGACAAATTTGTCAACATTTTGATTATTAAATATTTTTAGGTAGGATATATATTTTTAGAGTTAGAAGCCCATTTATTACCTGTATAGTTACTTTTTTGATGACTGTAAGGTGTTCAGCGATTAAAATTTACATACGGGGTCTAAGGGTCATGTACAGGGGGAAAATTGAAGACATGCTCCAATTTGGACCAAACTTGTTTCATCTTGATTAGTTTAATAAGACAAGCAAGCATCAAAACTAGGTCAAAGGTAAAAAAGGGGTCACTAAGGGTCAAATTGATAATTTTCAATCAGTTAACTTTATAAAAGGCTCATTGTCTCAGAGGAAATAACTGATGACTGTCAGAATGGGTCAAAAGATTCATAGGGGCCTCAGCGATTAAAAGTGACATGTCAAATGGGATCACAGGGGTCATTGACCTATACAGGGGTCACATTTAAGACATGCTCCGATTTGGACCGAACTTGTTTCATCTTGTTTGGTTTGATAAGGTAAGAAAAAAAGTAAAACATCATAACCTGGTCAAAGGTCAAGAAGAGCTCACTACGGGTCAAAATGCTAATTTCAATCAGTTCCCTAAAAATGCTCCTTGTCTCAGAAGAAATAAATGATGACCGTCAGCATAGGTCAAAAGATTCCTTGGGTCCATCTTCATATAGGGTGTTCCGCGATTAAAATAGACATGTCATATGGGGTCATATGGGGTCATTGAGGTATACTGGGGTAAAATGTAAGATATACTCTAGTTTGGACCGGACTTATTTCATAGTGTTTGGTTTGATGTAGCAAGAAAATAAGGAAATAAATCATCACTACCAGGTCAAAGGTCAAGAAGGGGTCACTAGGGGCCATTGAGCTTTCAGGGGTAACATTTAAGACATGCTCCGATTTAGATTGGACATGTTCCATCTTATGTCGTTTGATGAGAAAAGAGCAAAAGTTGATCATGACCTCGGATTCAAAGGTCATGAAGGGGTCACCATGGGTCATTGAACTATTTAGGGGTCAAATGTAAGTCATTCTTCGATTTGATCGGACTTATTGCATCTTATGTCAAGTTTGATGAGACAAGAGCACATTTAAATAATGACCTCGGGTCGAAGGTCAAGAAGTGGTCAATATTGTTCATTGACCTATACAGAGTTAAAATGTAAGATATGCTTCGATTTTGGTCGGACTTGTTGCATATCATGTCTTTTAATAAGACACGAAGATCACTACACGACAAAAAAATTAAGGTGTCTAGGTCTTCGACCAGAGATGTATCTAGTGTTTGTTGGTTGTCACACCTTATTTGAACTCAGACTGACATTGAAATGAGACTACCCCATTGATGTTATTTGAATTAAAATTATATACATTTTAGATAACTGATACGCTCGAAATTTCGATTTGGGCCATCTTAGTAATTTGAGTATGATGACGATTTGCCGTAAATTTGAATTCCCATTAATTTCAAAGTAAAAATGGATTTTGATTATAAAAATCATCACATGTTGGAACTAAAATATTTCATCCTAACACCATCAGAGCTATTCCACTAGTAAAATACAAACACCCCTATGGACGATATTAAGCCAATTAATGGAGTAAGCTGCATGTGTGAGTGTGACTCCATTGACTTATCCTCCTTGTGTGGAAGAGTGATGTCTGCATGCAATATGGGGTGTGTGGATTTGAAATGGAATAGGCCATTTTGTGGGTAGTGAATAACTGTTGTGTCGTACCCGCGAGACATTGGAACTCCAGTGTGGATATTATCGTTAATGTTAACATCATTTCGTATGCGGTTAATAACATGATTACGAATAATTTCACAAGCCTGTGTCAGCAAACGTTTGCGCCCACAAGCCATATTGTTTGCTCCTTCTATTTTAGATAACTCACCTGAACACCATATCTGCTTGGTCAATATGAGTCCCGCATTTAGATCCCGCAAGCATTCCACTACTTCCAACAAGACTACACACATTGTACCGGGGAGCAGGTATCAATGGTTCCTGTAATCAAGGCAATACAAACAAGCGTCACTTGGTTTTCATTTGAACCAATCCCTACCTGTCCTTTAAAAATAACCGTACATAAAAGCACTCCGTCGGAAACTTATTCCACGTTATGCAAGACGCGGGCGTTTGAATTAATTATTAATTTAGGAAAAGCATTATCCTGCTTGGGGATCAGGGTAGGATATAACCGGGTGGAGGTTTTAAATTTAAATACATCTTTATTGGCAACAGGCAGGTAAATAATAAACCGTATGAGTTTGTTGATGCAATTTAAAATCAAATTAAAATTTAGGCGAAGAATAAAAACAAGATTGTAAGGTCACAAATAATTGTAAAAGTTAAAGAGGTAAATCCACTATAATTACGCTAGACCCAGCCTACTGATTTGGAAGCCACGCCTAAATCAACGGACTAACCTTGGGTAAGAGCTGAATTATTTCATCCACTACTTCTATTGATTTTTTCTGCGTTCTGATATTTCCAGGGCTTGTGTGTATTCGTCTGCCAGTTTTGGTATTCAACCGAGTCAGCATTATGTTTTCGTATGTCGTCATGTTAATTTTTCTCTCCAATTCATGGCTAAAGAATTAAATCAAGACTGGTTTTAACAACAAATCACCGTACGGCTTTGGGATTTAAGATGATATTGGAGACATGGTGTTGAAAGTAGAAAATCATTTCTACTTGGTATGAATAAATTCATGAAGTTTGGGCTACGTTCACTGATTAATATTCTCTTTTCTAAGCGAATCGGATGTTCTGTTTTATGATGCTTGGTGTTTGGGCCATTGAGAAAATTCCGCTGTAACAGTTAACGGCGTGCCGCTATTCAGTGCTTATAAGGTAACCAGTTAATAAACAAACTTAAACTCTAAAATTATAGCTCCAGCCACAGACTATAGAAGAATTAGGGACAATGAGTGAGCGGCAACGCTTGATCCATGATCGTTTCGGTAATATATACAATACTACGTAAGCGTGATTCGGACTTATGTGCAGGTCACGCGTCAATGGGAACGTTGTGTGTACATGCTATTTAGGAAATGTTGACAATAACTTTGATATCATATTTGTATAGCCCATGTTAAGCCTATACGTCGTGAAATTTGAATGGTTTGGTCAATTTCTCGATTTATTATCAAAACAGTATAGAAACACTGACAAAATAGTTTACGAATGTAGGATATCCAATATTTATTGTTTAAGATTGATCCATCCTTGTTTTACCTCCCCGACCACACCCCCTGAGTGTTTTGACATAATATACTTGTTCATGAATATCATTTCAGCGGTGTCAAAATATAAAATACGTATACTATACGTTGTTTATATTTATCTCTAACAATACTTTTAATATTGATATCCTACATTCTTACATAATTGTGTCAGTGTTTCTATACTATAACGGAATAAAGCTAAACATGGGATGCGTATTCTAGTCTACCAGATTATATGTTGCCATGATACTTAACATGTGTATCTCAATCCCATGTTACCATGTAATTCTTCATGTATTGGGTGGTTATTCTCAGTCCCTGCAGACAAATTCAATCTTCAATCTAGATACACTAACCTAATTCGAGTTTTACTTGTAGTAAAAGTTAGCGGAATTTTGTATTTTTAAACAAATGTTTGTGAATATTTCCGGCTCTATATCTCAGAGACGCAACAATCGAATGGCCTTATTGTTTCTGGAAAAGTGAGCCAGGCCAATATTCTACTGTGCTTACTTTGGTTTGTGAATATTTCCGACTCTTAATGAGATCCCACTTGTTTTGATACACGGGAACATTATTTTGCCCTGAGTGGGTATCGGCCGTTATGAGGACGCTCATTGGCTAAGCGGTGGAATGAAATCATCGGTCGTTAATCGCAACAGCTACCTGCGGAATGATCATAGGACATGGATTTTCGGCGGGTATTTTGAAAATTGATCTACTTGGTTGTCCCTTCCTCTATAGTCTGTGCTCCAGCGTAATACACCTATCAGTTGTAAGACGCACTATACGACCCCCGGGAGAGGTGCGTCGTGGGTGCGTCGTTTACCAATAATTCTTGACGGAGGGTACGTCAGTGGCAGCCTTTGGTCCGTCAAAAAAATGACGGAGGGTGCGTAAAGGTCCGTCACTTTACATGGGTGCGAATGGGCTGATAGTTGACTGAGGGTGCGTATTTGGATGGCAATGGTCCGTCATTTTTTTGACACAGGCTGCGTCATGGTACATGAGAAGTTGACGCACCTCGGTAAAGTGACGCACCACTCCCGGGGGTCGTATAGTGCGTCTTACAACTGATAGGTGTATAAATATTACATTACGGAATTATGAAAAAATTGTCTTCTCTGTAATTTGAGAAATTACACGTGAAGATTGTTTTGAATATCCAAAAAAGCAATGTGCCGAAAACCAAAACAAAGTACGAATTTGATTTTTCCATTTGTTTTTTCAACACACAGGTGGTGTAGAAACAGATTATTGATTTACTTGTGGCAACAACGTACACAATAGTGCAATATCACCCAGTGAGACGATAAGAAACACACTGACCACTTATTTATGATATTATCTATGCTATTTTACCTCAGATCTAGACGAGATGTTGTATTTAATATCCATGGTGAAGTCAAAATTCTCATATAGCTATCTTTTTCTGATGGAGATATATCTTGAAAAAGTTGCTTCAGCGTTGATAGTACAGATACGGAATTCGATGACTTGTTTAGAGATCTATAGCAGATATGAAAATATTGGTTATACATGTAGGTAAGTAAAAGGTCCAATGATGTTTGGGCCCAGCACTTTGCATCATGTGTCTTTACGTACTCTCCGAGCAAACACCCCAACAAATAAACAAACAAACAAACACCGCCCCCCCCCCCCCCCCCCGACCCAACCCAAACATTCACCACCACAGACAAACAAACAAAACAAAACAAAACAAAAAACAAGAAACCAAAACAAACAAACATCGCTAACCCTTACTGTCAGAAATACCCATTTCAAGACGATAATGATATTTAAAAACCATTGTTTTAAAAACATTTTCATTTTTGTTAATGTCCCTGATACACTGTATAAATTACATGGGGTCAATCTGAGGGCAAAATATTACTGTAAGTCGAAAATCGGTTTATCCTTGGTGTAAGACAGCACAGAATCACCTTAGCATAAAATCCTCTATTGACGGATTTAAGGATTATACAGCTTTATTCCGTAATGGGGTCTTTACATAAGTCTAATGTCTTACACCAAGGGTATACCCAAAAATGTATGAATGGATCAATTTTGAACGATAAATCATGTTTGTCAAAATTGCACGTGTGTAATAGAACTTAAAGGCGCGGTGAAAAGAGCTTAAAGGCGCGGTGCAACGGCCATAAAGACTCCAAAATTCCTATTTTCATATTCCAGGCCATCATTCACACTTGGAAGATACAGTCAATTTGGGACTTTCACAGAGTTGATACGTGTATAGAATCCATCAGCCTGTCGGGGTTATTATATAAATTTGACTTGCATTTAAGTTGACATTTTCAAAAGCCGTTTGCGCCCTGTTCCATGTATTTTAATGATGTATACAAGCATTGTTGCTGAATTTATTACCTAAAATTGTTCCATTTACTTGACATTTATTGATTTGGGGGGAAAAGGGTATTCACTCCTTCTCCTTGTAATTAAGGACAAATGTGAATTGAAAGAAAAGAAATTATAATATCAATTCGGGGGCAAAAAAGTGGATTTTCGATACGTTTTTCAGCCCAAAATATATGCTCTGGCACCCAGTTTATCTCATGTTGTCTTGCATCAACCGTCACATTCAAAAGCTCTGTAATTGGTCAACCTTTTGCGTGGTGAAGTGAGGCACTTATACCTGAGGACCAATTAACTTCAATTGCTTATACATTTAGTGGCTTTATATTATAACAGGGAAAAGAGCCATGATCTACTTTTAATCTTATTTAACAGTTTAATTCTTACCGACCAAAATATCAAAAAACTCAGGTTAAAGTGCATTGAGAGATTGCTCAAAAAGATTATATAAAATATCTTTAACTTGTTTAGATAGATGATTATGTAGAAACCCTTTCATGAAAAGATTTCTTTAAACAAACAGTTACAATGAATAATAAAATACATTTTCTCAGCATTTCTAAAGGCCTTGTAATGATTTTCACTTTTTTGGTATTTTGATTAAAGATCACCACCAATTCAATCAGGGAGGTAATGACTTTGCTTCAGATTACAAGTCACTGGTGGTCTTTAAGATTATTCATGTTAAACATGAAATAAATATGGTAGAAATCATATGTGGCCATTTAGCATTGTTAATTTCTAGGTGATGATAATAATAATAATAATAATAATAATAATAATAATAATACACAGCATTTATTCAAGCGCTTGATACGTAAGATCTCCAAGCGCTTTACAATATAAATACAATAGGTAATTACATGATAAAATACACAATTTCCCACAAAATATGTTATAAAACTTAAAACTACAGACATTGAACCACAAGCCAGTAAATTTGAAATTAAACAAACACAAATTTGATATGAAATATTGCAAATTAAGCTCTATGATTTTGGCTGATAGTTAATACATGTGTAAGCGTTACGTATGTGAAAAACCCAATTTCTGAAAAAAGTGAGGGCGCCCTGCCTGGAAGATCTCTCAGTGCCCCTATAAATGCATATATGGTTTTGAAGTTATGGTTTATTTGCATTATTGGAAAGTGTGGAGTGTATATGACCTGTTGCACTCAGGGATGGAAATAAGACCCGCCCGCCCGCCCATAGCGGGTAACTTTCGTGTCGGGCGGGTGAAGATTCAAAGGTACCCGTCCGACTGGCGGGTAACATTTTTGAAGCTCAAAGTGTAAGTAACAGTAAGTTCAGGGTAATTTCATCATCAGATGATCGTGTGTCATGATGATATTGATAGAGGAGATCAGGTTGATAGGAGATTAAAGAGAGTATTGGATTGATGAACATGATGAATACGAGGAGCTGTTACGGGCTTACAGTGGAACATCGTACAATAAAGACAAAAACATGTAAATGTAGTTTAAAAGTAGTCTTGCATTGTTTGCTGCAAAATGTTATGAAAAAACCTTGGGCTGGTAGAATTTTTGTCGGGCAGGTAGATTCTGTGAGTTACCTGTCCGACTGGCTAGTTGAAAAAATCTGAAGTTCCATCCCTGGTTGCACTGCTACCAATACCCCATGCACATTTCAATGCAATAGCACTTTCTGGTCATTTGTTTCAATATTTTAAAAAACTTTGAAGCCTGTGTCTCAATGTCAATTTTTGACTTAGTTATTGCATGCGTACAGGTCGTCAAATACCACCATTGACGTTACAACAGGTTGCTTGATTTCATTATGCCAAGTTTTATCGCCGTAACCATGGTATTTTTTGTAGACAAGATGGGGGTGTGTGTTTAGAGGGTCGTGGGTCAATTCCTATAGATAATATGTCTGTGGCTCTCAATGTTTGTTAATGCGCCCGAACTTAGACCCTCGACGATACATCGATACGATATCTTTGGACCCTGATCTATGTTCGTGCTCCGCGAAATTAATTATTAAGCTTTACTCGTAAATATGTATCAATACAAAATCAAAATGTAGGCTAGAATGAAGTATTTCTCGTTCCATTATTGTCCAGAGGATGGAACGATGGGGCGATATTAGGAACTACCTTAAAAACACTTTTACTTTAGAGCACATTAAGCAAACTGACTACATCCACAAATACCATTCAGTTTCAGTTTCAGTTTCAGTTTCAGTTTTATTTTCACCATAGTATAAAAAACATCATACAAGCAAATTATTAGAAAACAAAGGTCGGGAAAACCAAAAGGAGCACAGCTCGAAGTATATTGGTCACCCTGATAATTTCATGATAAATATGATAATTTCTTAAAAGTACTACAAAGAAGACGACTACAAACAAGAGACAGGACAGGATGGATATGTGTAAACAGGACCGGACAGGACATGTGCAATTAAACACTAAAATGTAGGCAGTAATGATGGCATCAGCTATAACATAATAATGTCATGTGGTACAATTTCTCATGTGGTAAACGGTAAACTTGAAACGTTAAAAATAATTAATTGATTATTGGTAATTTGAAAGAAGATATAACTTACTATATATTTATTTTTGGAATTATAAACCAAAAAGTGCCAACAAATGTGATTTTTATGATTTTGGAGATTTGTTGGCACTTTTTGGTCTATAACTAAAAAAAATAAAAATAAGATATTAAAAAAAAATGCTTCTTGGGAATGTTATCAAAGTGATTGTTTAATGACCCTGAGTGATCATAACCTGACCTCAAGTGATATCTTAATGATCCCTAGCTCACCATTTAATGACCCAAGCCATCATCTAGTAATCGGAGGGGATTATTTAGTGACCCCAAGTGACTATTTATTGACTAGATCCAAGTGATAATGTAATAATCCAAAATGACCATTGACACAAAGTGATTGTGTAATGACCCTAAGCAATCTTAAAGTACCCTTTCATTACCCCCAAGTGATCATTTTAATGACCCTAACTCATAGCGTTGTGACCCCAATCATTCATGACACGAACGGTCACTTGATAACCCTAGGGAACATTCAATTACCCCAAGTGCAATGATCCTCAAGTGACCATTTAATGACTCAAAGTGATCGGGTAATGATCCTGTGCGATCTATTCATCATCCCAGGTGATCGTTTAATGACCACAAGTAATACGGTAATGACCCAAGCAATTGAGTAAGTAGCGGATATATGATAATATAATCGATTAATAAGGTCATTATTATATTCATACAGCTACTTATGTATAATTGGTGTCGATTGTAACTGTTTGGTGATCTTTTTGGATATTTCTACTAGAGGCTGATCAGTTTAAGGTTAACATAGGTATGAATAAATAAATGTCTGATATTGAAATTGAATTGTACCTTATTATGTTGAACAACATCTTGGCTAACTGAAACTGTATTTGTTAAAACGTAAAATGCGTTTTATTTTTTTGGAGCGATCCATTATTGCGAAGGGGGTGAAAACAAAATGTGTCCGAACGGACATCATAAGTAGAAGATGACCTTACCATATTCTTATGTTAAGGAATAATTCTCAGGTTTTTTAATGTTATGTTGATAGATGAGACATGTATCTATTAACTAATAGAAAATGTGTGAGAACAAGTTCTTGAAAGTTCTGGGACATGTCCGTCCGAACACAAACAAAAATTTAAAGTTTTATAACAACTTTTAAGGACAGAGAAGAAAACTAAAAACATTGTGAGCTATCTCCCCATTATACCCCCTTTTCTATGCAAGAATGTTATCTAACAATGGCAACAATAATGTTCAGGTTTTTTATGTTATGTTGATAGATGAGACATGTATCTATTAACAAATAAAAAATGTGTGGGAACAAGTTCTGGGAAGTTCTGGGACATGTCCGTCCGAACACAAACAAAAATGTAATGTTTTTTAACAACTTTTAAGGACAGAGAAGAAACTAAAAACTTTGTGAGCTATCTCCCCTTTATACCCCTTTTCTATGCAAGAATGTTATCTAACAATGGCAACATTAAATAAATAAAATCAAGTACGAAACTTGTAACGGACAGACACAAATATTGTCACGGACGGACACTATTCAAGACTGTGAGTATTTTGCATAGTTGAAGCCCACCCATCTTACTAAAAAATGAACTTGTCCTCGTGAGTGTGCTTATGCAAATTTAGCCCAAAAAACAATGGTTTAGATAGAAATTACGAAAGACTACGTAAAAGTAGAGAACCCTATTTCTATATGGTCCATCCGTGACGCAAATATTTAACTGTGTCTATTTTTAGTAACAAACCACACCCACCAACATTTTAATCAATTTCTATTATGACACTCTTCAACATAATATATAAATCAATTTCTATTATGACACTCTTCAACATAATAATATAAAACATTTGAATAAGTGCAAGTAGTTTGTGTTAATAATCCATTTCCTCCCGTGTTTTGCAAAAAAATGTCCATCCGTGACAAACTGATCAGCCTTATTTGTTCTTCACAATGGGAACTCTACAGTACTTCATGTTTGGTTCCTAACTAATTACGATATCGTTTAACCAGTCATTTAACCAGTCCGTATATCAATTCATGCCATTTGCAATTAACTCTCACCTGTAGTCCACAAATTTGCTGCGAAATATCAAGAATGTTGAAAGTTTCCCCTCTGCACATGGTCAGCACCTGTGTTTCAAAACCTCATGTACATACGAGGTTTTGAAACGCAGGTGCGGAAAAATCAAATTTGTTCTGCCTTCTGATTGGCTGTGGCAAATCAAAACATTACCATCATTTGCATAATGTCTCTGACATCATGATAAACAAAAAAAAATCAATTTCGAGGAAAGTTGGAGATACGAGGTTGTGAAAGAATTGCGACGATATGAACCTGTTCAGACTCAGATGTTACAAGTTATAAAGTGAATTATTGGCAGCACATGCATGTATGTAAATAAAACTGCAAAGGAACAGAAGTGTTACATGATAATTTGTTTTAGAATTTGTATGACCATTATAGGCATTATCTTAATGTGGACACAACTGGAAGTGGTGAGAATGTTTTGAAATAGCAAAGAGCTATCCTTTGCAGGATACAATGCATCTCAATGTTTTGCTCAGTGTTCACATTGTTATTCTTTAGTTACTAAAGGCACTGTCACACCATGGCATATGGCCTAAACGTATGCCGACTTATTCACAAAATAGCTCGTAAATTGTCAGAGTCCAAGAACATCTAACTTCCCCACGAATTGCATATGAGCCTGTCACACATGGCGTATGATCGCCTGAACATATGCCGACGTTAACACAAAAAAGCTAGAAAATTGTCCGAGTCCAAGAACGTCCAACTTCCCAACGAATTGCAATATTTTATTTTTTATCGATGCTATTAGCTATTTTCAGTCGACGTACATCAACGTATACCAATTTACGAGTAACGTACCTCCAATGTATGTCGGCGTATGTCAACGTATGTCTAATGTACCGGGAACGTAATGGGAACTTATGAAGAACGTATTAAACACACGTTGAGTACGTCGAGAAATTTTGAACATGCTCAATAAAGGCCCTGTCACACCATGGCGTATCACCTGAACGTATGCCAACGTATGCGAAATATCGAAAAATACGTTGGTGTACGTTGGTGTACGCTGATATAAGTTAGGGGTAAGTTGGGGATACGTCGTTTACGTTAAGAGCACGCTGTGATACGCTGTGGAAATTTGGAACACGTCGAGCCCGCGAAAGATTATTGAGCATGTTCAAAATTTCTCGACGTACTCAACGTGTGCTTAATACGTTCTGCATAAGTTCCCGAAGCACACGTTGAGTACGCCGACAATTTTTGAATATGCTCAATCATTTTTCGCGGGCTCGACGTGTTCCAAATTTTCACAGCGTATCACAGCGTGCTCTTAACATAAACGACGTATCCCCAACTTACCCCTAACTTATATCAGCGTACACCAACGTACACCAACGTATTTTTGATATTTTCGCATACGTTGGCATACGTTCAGGCGATACGCCATGGTGTGACAGGGCCTTTAATTTTTCGCGGGCTCGACGTGTTCCAAATTTTCACAGCGTATCATATCGTGCTCTTAATGTAAACGACGTATCTCCAACTTACCCCTAACTTATATCAGCATACACCAACGTATTTCCAATATTTGTACATACGTTGGCATACGTTCAGGCGATACGCCATGGTGTGACAGGTCCTTAATAATGATAAGATGAGAACCAATTACAGTGCACACATTTTTTAGCTTGACTAAACCTGGATTTAGCATATTGAATTTTGATATGTTGTTCATATACACAAGGTAATCTTTACAACCCATAAATCACTACCTTACACTTACTCCTACTATATATTGGAGTATATTATCTCATTTTTCTTGAATTCTCCATGTTACAATGTAAATAAGAAGCAAAGTTATTCTGGTGGTTAACATGTGTGTCCGTCCGTGACGCCCAAAAATGTCCGTCCGTGACACAAATTGTCAACCCTGTCTGGTAAAAGTAAAGGCAAGTTTTCAATAATTGTGCATCAGGTAATAAAGCAATGTGTCTTAGGTATTGTTTAGCCCAGAAAACATTGGGGAGTAACTAATGGTTTAGATAGAAATGACGAAAGACTACGTAAAAGTAGAGAACCCTATTTCTATCTTGTCCGTCCGTGATGCAAATGTTTAACTGTGTCTATTTTTAGTAACAAATCACATCCACCAAAATTTTATAAATTTTAATGAAGTTGATGACACTCTTCAACATTATACATAAAACATTTGAATAAGTGCAAGTAGTTTGTTTTAATAAACCATTTCCTCCTGTGTTTTGCAAAAATGTCCGTCCGCGACAACCCGATCAGCCTCACTAATAAGATAGGTTTTCAACTTCCCTAACCATGAAATCAGTAATCTATCTGTTTAGACAGTTAGATACTGGTAGTTACTAAACAAATGACTAGATGAGGTCCATTTAGGAGAGTGATAGCAATTAAACCTGTTAGAGAGGTGGGTTGTATATCTAAAAGCATTAGTACAGGGTGTATCAAAAAAAATTAGGACACTTTTTGATGATGGTTTAAATCCTTGTTAAATCACTGAAGCATGACCAATTTTTATTTCAATGTTAAGTACAACCGATAAAGATAAAATCCTGAAGAGATGAGAAAAATCCATCATTAATTAAGGAAATTGTGACCTATTAGGCAAGGCAATCTATTTTGTAGTATGTACAATGGTCATTCACACAGTAACAGTAGAGTAACATAAACGCGCGCACTATTTATGCCAATATCATGGTAATGAACCATCTACAGTGGGTTCGGGAACTTTTTTAATTTGCACAGAATATGCATGCATCTGATATGTGGATTATTTAGCCAGTATTGATTTGTGCCAGAATTAAATGGATTACCAAACTAATCTTTGCTATTGACTGATAAATTATTTTCTATGTTTATAATTATTGTAACGTATTGAAACGTAAACCATGTTATTTACTGGTCTATACAAGTAAATCCCATTGTACAAACCAGTAAATGACATGGTTTACGCAAATTATGCTAGTTTTCTTATTTTTCATCGGATTGATCTCACATTTTCAGGATATCATAATAATTAATTGGGCTTTACATTGAGACTAAATTGGTCATGGTTCAATGATTATAACAAGTATTACACCGTCACGAAAAAGTGTCCTAATCTTTTTGATACACCCTGTATATCAGTAGAACATATTAGTTTGTGTATGTAATGCAATACACGCTGTTATAGGATATTTTATATAAAGGTGGCCATTTTGGCAGCCATCTTTGATTTGAAATAATTATGTTGAAAAAGCAAACGTCCTTGATATGAGTTTCTAGTAGTCTAATATACATCATATACATCCTATATACCATCATCATTATGTTGACTGATCCTTTTATGAGATGTGATCATTTTGGCAGCCATTTTGGATGCCATCTTGGATAACCCTTTAGAACACCAAAATTGATGTTGGTAACACCCTTTATATGTTTTAGGACCATGAAAGTAAGTTCAAAAAGTTGGCTTAGGGAGTCCTGGGGTGCATGGCAGACTCCACCTAGATACGCCTCTAATTCACTATTAGTTATACTATACACTCATGTTAAATAACCCTTGAATGCCCCTTTAATGTTAACTTTTACCCTATTTGTCATCATAAAAATATCTATAAATGTCATAGACCATGTCATGTCAAACTAGTTTGTTGATTTAATCAAGCATCACGTGATAGATTAATCAACTAGCAAATATAAGTGGCAAATAAAACTATAACACTGAGAAAAGTGCCCTTTTGTACTCACGGTTCCATCCCCTCTATGTTTTGCGCCAATTTGGAATATATTTTTTGACATAATGACAGCTCAAGATATTAGTAATTGATCCGTGAACATGTGTTCTGAGTCCCGACTCTGTCTAGCCAATACAGTCTTCGTTATATTTAGCATTTAAAATGTAGCCCAATTGTGCTAATAATTGAAACTAAAATCTAATCTAGAAATGCTATATCGAGACTTATCTGGAGCCTTTTTCAAAATGTGAACATTTTATTTATAAAATCTGAAATACTAAGCGCTAATTTTATAACAAATTGAAGTTAAAAGCTAGAAATTCGATATACAACCTCACACTTACACTTAAGGTTTGATGGACAAATTAGTTTAGGCTGTTAGCCTTTACGATTCCATATCGTGTTTTGTTCCAATGTTTGTCAAGTCTATTTTTAAATGCATTCACTGTCTTGACGTTGACCACATCTGTAGGTAGCTCGTTCCATTGGTAGATTACTCGCATCGTGAAGAAGTATTTCCTGCAGTTGAGGTTCTTGACAAGTGCTGGCTTGTAGACTTTACTTTGATGTCCTCTTGTGGCGTGGGTTGCTTGGGCCAATGTGAAGAAGTCTGCTGGGTCTACTCTATCGAGCTCTTTCAAAATCGTGAATTTTTCGATGAGGCTTCTCAAGAGATATGATGCCTAGGCTTTTCATTTTGTTTTCATATGTTAGGTGTCTCAATTGGGGTACCCTCTTAGTTGCTCTCCTTTGCATTCTTTCCATGGCTTTGATGTCCTTTCTAAGGTGTGGGCACCAGGCTTGGACGCAATATTCTAGGTGCGGTCGGACGTATGATTTGTAGAGCACTTTGAAGCTGTTGTTGTCAAACTACACTCTTAGAAAAAATGGTTCGTTTAAGAACCCTTTTTTGTCCCGCGGGGAGCACCTTTTGGCCTAAAAGGTTCTAAAAAGAACCTTAGAATGGTTCTTTGAAGAACTTTCAAATTTTAAATAAGACATAAAGGTATATTTACTTTTTTGTTTTTATGTAATATGCAAATTCAAGAGAAATGTAAACAAATTTAGTCCTTTTCAACTGTTAAAAATCATTTCTTCTTGGCTAAAAACATTTTTTACCGTTTTACCAAGAACCATTGAGGGTTCTCCATAATTTTTCCCCAAAAGGTTCTTGAAGCTTGAGGAACCATTTTAGAACCTTTTTTGGTACTAAAAGGAACCCAATGAAATTTCTATAGGGTTCCTTTTAGAACCAAAAAAGGTTCTAAAAGGGTTCTTTAGCCAAGAAAATGGTTCCTCAAGCTTCAAGAACCTTTTGGGAAAAAATTATGGAGAACCCTCAATGGTTCTTGGTAAAACGGTAAAAAAATGTTTTTAGCCAAGAAGAAATGATTTTTAACAGTTGAAAAGGATTAAATTTGTTTACATTTCTCTTGAATTTGCATATTACATAAAAACAAAAAAGTAAATATACCTTTAGGTCTTATTTAAAATTTGAAAGTTCTTCAAAGAACCATTCTAAGGTTCTTTTTAGAACCTTTTAGGCCAAAAGGTGCTCCCCGCGGGACAAAAAAGGGTTCTTAAACGAACCATTTTTTCTAAGAGTGTATGTGAACGTCCTTTTCAATACACATGCTGTAAATCCAACATTTCAACAATTGTTACTTCTGGCCTCGAAGATATTTATAACACTCAGTGGAAAGATAGTATTACAAATTCACAACCAAAACTTAGAACATATTGTCAATTCAAAGATAGTTTTGCAAAAGAAAATTATGTTATTATGTTTAATCGTAGTTTTAGAGTAGCATTTAGTAAACTTAGAATTAGCTCTCACACCCTTATGGTTGAAAAAGGCCGTCATACTTCTCCTAAAACACCACTTGAAAATAGACTTTGTACAAAATGTGATCTTAATAACATTGAAGATGAATTCCATTTTATTATGGAATGCAGTCTCTACAATGATCATCGGACTAAATTATTTTCAGACTTAAAAGAAATTCTGTGTTTGGATAGCTTATCTGATTATAATAGGTTTATTTTAATTATGTGTGCTAATGATTATGATGTGCTCAAAATAGTTATTGACTATGTTAATATATGCTTCGCAACACGTGAGAGTAATTTGTAATATTTACTCACATGCATTGTATCACTTTATTATATGAATGGTGCTTACATGTATTTTATTCTTGTTTATTATGTATCGTTACTTTGATTATACCATAATGTTTGGTGAATGTCAATAAATATTCTTCTTCTTCTTCATAGGCGGTTCATGGCACTAACCGCTGCTTTCGCACACTGCTTGCTGGGTTTAGAGTCCTGGGTAAACAGTACTCCTAAGTCCTTTTCTTTCATGGTTTCGTCTAGCTGTGTGTTGTTTAGTTGGTAGCTGGCTCCGGTGTTATTGTGGCTCAGATGCATTTTTTTACACTTCTTGGCGTTGAACCGTAATAACCATTTGTCTGACCAGGACTGGAGGAGATCAAGATCTTCTTGTAGTTTGAGTCTGTCTTCGTCGTCATTGATATTGCGGTATAACTTGGTGTCGTCTGCAAATATGAATATGTCCGAGCTTATGTTGTCTGGCAGGTCATTAATGAAGAGAAGAAATAACAGTGGTCCTAGAACAGAGCCTTGAGGAACGCCGCTGAGAACGTCTGCCCATTCTGAGTCTGTGCCCCTGACACTCACTTTCTGTTTCCTGTTGGTAAGGAACTCTAGTGAATCTAGGAAATCCAGTGAAGTAGATTTCCCCCTATGCCACATGTCACAAATTTGGTGTTGGGTGAATTTTCAACTATCAATTGCCTGACCTACCACCCACGGACAACGTGTTCTACTAGCGCGGTGCAAAATCAACCACATGCTGTGAAATCATCAAGCTCTGCCCCGTTGTACAAACCTATACAGTCAACATTATATAGTTTCCCTTTCATATCTTCCAAAATATACAACCGAAATTGCCCGTTGAAACTTTAATTTGTGGCTATATTATCTCAATTGTTCATTTTTGTAACTTTAATAACGAAAATTAGCCAAATCTGCATTTATTAATCATCGCAAGAACCCCCACTAGTGTCAAAGCCTTTCAACCAAAATACCAAGTCGCCCCTGCTCCAACAGCCGATCCGGATTTTACTGCGAAGGCAATCCACGGGATGTCGCAATAACTCGGAGAGTTAATAACTGGGAGAGTAAATTTGAAATTTATAACTGCGAAATAAAATTACTGTTCATATTACATTGGATGTATATAACAGAATTTGATCATTCGAAAACCAATTTGTGGGTATATTATGTCATTTTATTCATTTCTGTCCCTAAAATTACGAAAAATTAACAAAATCTGCATTGAGTAAATTTAGCAATGACCCCACTCTAGTGTAAAGGCCTGGCTACAAAAACTCTAGTCAAAACCAGGGTCGATACGGCCGGAGCAGGTACCCAAAGCGCCGTAGGCACTAACAAATGGTGCAATAAATCAAAGAGTTGGGAGGAACAAATTATTTGATGTGTAACCCCGGATACTACCCCTTATAAAGCGTGGTTACAAACATCTCACAGTATAAAGGGGACGGAACTGTAATGTGTGCCTTTATTTTCTTTATATTATTTTAGCAGCTTTAGGTACGAAGTATTCCTTAAATATACATTAAACGACGTCGAACTGATTATTGGTGGATAGTACATTGTTCAAAGATAAAATTTACACAGAAAATGCAAAAACATATTTTTTGCCCAAAAATGTTTTTTTTATTCTGAAAAACGGCCCAAAAATCGATTTCTATTTTTGTCACCCCCTTCATTTGATAGCTAACTATTTAAGGACTTGAATTAGCCTGGGTGTCAAGCTGCAAGCTGTAACAAAAAATGCCGTGATAAATTATTTTAAAGCACATTTATTGCCTTTGCCTGGTCTACTGTATTCTAGCAACAGACCTGGATGTAAAATATAAGCCTATAGTTATCTCAACATTCGAAATGAAAAATGTCTTTGAATAGACATATCTGAATAGCTATGGTATTTCTGTTTAACATCGGTTATTTTCGTAATTGCTGTTTTATGGAATATGAAACCGTCGTGTTGTCTGTGTGCAACTTATGAAGTGGGTGTCAAATTCGACGATACCAATTGGTCTAAGACCAGTTGGGGCTAAATTGCAGTTGGTCTACCATCAAATTGGTCTAATAACCAATTGGTCTAATAACCATTTTGTCTCAAACCCAGTTGGTCTAATGCCAATTGGTATAATATGGTATAATTTCCATTTGGTCTAATACCCATTTGGTCTAATACCCATATTGTCTAATAACCATTTCGTCTAAAACCTATTTAGTCTATACCAATCTGTCTAAACCCAGTTGGTCTATTATCCAAATTGTTCTAATATCCAATTGGTCTAATATCCAATTGGTCTAATATCCAATTGATCTAAACCCAATTGGTAAAATACCCATTTGTTCTAATATCAAATTTGTGAGGCATAAACATGATATATACACAATTATCATTATAATGTATCTCTAGCCATTTCACAAAGTTGAGAGATGGTAAGGTAGAGCTCGGTAGAAGAATGACCATTCTTTCTTGCCGGAAAAGGGTCCTCGGTACTTTTCCCTTAATTTCCACAATCGTTCAATTTATATTTTGAATGTGAGCCTAAGATCTTCAGAGAGCTCTGCAGTGGTTGTACCCAGATCTACAGTCTACAGTATCGGCGTGCAACGCCCCCCCCCCCCCCCCCACCCCCCCCCCCCCCCCCCCCCTCCCACCCTAACCAGATGCCCATAGGCAAATGTAGAAATTCTTATTCTTTTGTGATGTAATTAATTGGGTTGTTGTTGTTGTTGTTGTAATGAAATTACATGACATGCACATTATTTTACTAGTAATTTTGAATGGGTTCAAACTATTTGCAGGACCGAGTTCGAGACAGTGTGTTTTTAAGGTCTTTGTTAATTTAATTCTCGCCAGTTTGTCCGAGTCTATATATTATTTATTCATAAAGATAACATAACAATTATAGACTCTTCAAATAGTACAGGCATACTTCTATTATATCCCAATGGAGCAATACACATTTCTGTCTATTTTGTTAGCCTGGCCAGACAATTATATTTAGGCAGTATTTATGATTTAGGCAAGGATCTGTGATAAATACGTGATAGCCTTAATGTTCTATCTTTCAAATTAACTGTCACTTTATGAAATGATTAATGTCCAATGCATGAGATTTTGATAGTGGTTTGGACTTTGGATGAGCAATAGCATTTATATGGTATTACGGAATTCAGATTGTTAAAATGTTGATGAAATTAGGAACAATATAGCACTAGTGTTGTGCCAATGTGAAACAGGAACTACACCACTATAATCCCCGGGCGCTATCCGAGATGCTTGGACTTCGCACTTCGTTCATACAGTATCTAATTCAGAGCCTCTCTTTAATCCCCTTTCGTCAATCCTCTTAAGGGGCTGTTCACCTTCAGGTATAGCCTCCGTAAAACTGCCGTAACTTCTTCATTATTCATTTAATCTATATAAAAGTATACAATTTGTTTGCATGAAAGGGTTCAATGAATCCAATCATGATCATAAAATTGACCATTTTGTAGACAATTATAAACATAACATTTGTTGACCCATTTTAGGATCTGCAAAGATAACTCAAAATATATTTTGTCAAATGTTGTCATACTAGTTTTATTATATTCCTAATAGATTTCCCTAGTATAAATCAGTTTTTTGATCAAAAAGTGCAAAAAATGTGATTTTTCATGATTTTGGAGGTAAAAAATCACATATGTTGGCACTTTTTGGTCGATAATTCAAAAAATAATAAAGATTTTCAACAACAACAAAATCATAGGATATTCTTTTAGGAATAATAAAACTAGTATGACAAAAATTTGACAATTTTTTTTTTTTTAGTTATCTTTGCAAAACCTAAAATGGGTCAAAAAACGTGTTTTTAATAATTTTCTCCAAAATGGTCAATTTCATGATCATGGTTGGATTCATTGAACCCTTTTCTGCAAAAAAATGTATACTTTTATATAGATTAAATGAATAATAAAGGAGTTACAGCAGTTTAACTGAGGCTATGCTGAAGGTTAACAGCCCTCTTAATCGATCCCTTATATCATATAGATAGTTATTTCAAATATCTCAACTTACTAAAAACTATATGATATTACTGGTTTTTATTAGTCCCATCTAATCAAAAGCGATTTTGTCTTCAAAAGGCTCTTTTTTGGTCTTTTCCATTTTGCTTTTCGGGTTACTTTTTCAGGGGGTGGTATGGCCACTAAATTGCCCTGCCTCGGCCATTATCAGCAATGTCAACCCTGAGTGGTTAGTAGCTGAGGTCTTGGTGTTCTGTCTAAATCGAATTTTGCGAATGACCATAATGTTTGGGCATGTCTGTCTCTCGTCCAATCAGGTTGCGTGTCTCTTTCGTGCGGCGGGCATGTTTTTAGAAAATATTTGGGGGTCATCGCTAGGGCGGATGTGAAAATTGAAAGTGGCGCAGCGTTCAAATATTGGCGAAAATGGTGAAAATGCTAATTTTGTAAATTCTGAAAAACATTTACCGTTGACCTTTTAAAATGACCATAAGTAATTGAAATTGGATCTCGTGGTCTAATCACACCAGATAATATTAATAATATCACAGCAATATTCACCTTTGTCAAAGCCAAACCATCAAAGCAATTCATGAAGGAACTCAGCAAGTTGACCCTTTATGTGCAGCTACACTATTTGGAATGCGAGGCAAGAGCCAGCCTGGGGAAGTGCACATAGTTCCACTTTGCTGGGTTCCCCCTTTTTCTGGGTATCTCCTGGCTCCAGTTGGACATTGATTTTTGTGGTTATTTGATGTATTTGTGTTTGTTGGTCAGCCCTGCGTTAAACCTGGACCACTGGGTGGTTCTGATTTTTGTCATGGGCTTCAATCTACCTTCTTTTTTTCTCGCATTGTATAATTTATGTCAGTAATTGCTTGAATTGAATAAAGATTGATTACACACAAAATATCAAATTTTGAGAAAAATCGTAATGTATTGTTTACATTTATAGGCTTCATTTGAAATATATTACAAGTTAGACAAGTTGGATATAGCTTTAAAAACTGCCCTTACCGCACCTTTAACAGCAGTAATTTTAAAGCGCGAAGTAAATGTAAACTATTGAAGGAGGGCATTTATTTAAAAAAATTAAAAAATGCTCACAATCTCAATTAATTGAACAACATTTGAATATTCAGTATTTTCGGCGCGCATCGTAGCCAAAGTTGAGTTTTACTGTTCGAATGACATTGTAAATGATAAGGCAGGTAATTTCTAGAATGTATCCCCAAATTATACTTTTTCATTATTTTATCAATATGTTCATTTTAAAAGCATACTCAAGTTTAAATGTTCATTTAAAATGTCCTAAGAATGATGTTATACATACCATGTCAAATCGAATGTTAAAACAGTACAAGACTTCTGTGATTGGTGGGTCATTTACTGATTTATTTACATTGCATTTACGGAAACGAAGGCCTGTTATTAAAAATAAATATTATGTAAATAGAGTAAATGCATACAAACTGTTATCAACTTGAATTGAAGCATGGCGAAAACCCACAATGTATTTAGGACATTATATGTAAACTAAATTCGATAACTTCAGGAAAGGGAAAGCTCAATGCCTAAAGACTGCTGCTGCTGCTCAACCTGAACTAGCCGATGACTTAAAAGGACTAGACAAGGCAATATATGCTAGTATATAATTAGGTCAATGTCTTAATTTCAGTTCAAAAAATTGTATAATTCATTTGTCTTAATCTTCTAATGTTTTCATATTATTTATTTATTTATTTTACACATCAGATCATTTTAAAACAAATGATAATATATAACTCATAAATATTTTCCTAATTTGGAGGTTTTTTTGTTCGTTTCGGCATTTGCCTATCAGTGTTGCGCTACAGGTTCTAGTTTATTGAGGGGTAGTTTTATTAACTATACAGTAGGATACATTCTAGGAATTGAATACTGTGAATTTCAACTTCAACTCCTTAGGAAGAAAACGGGTTTTTCTGTTAAAATTATAAAAACATGAAATCTTCACTCATTTTTTTGTGATGACCCACATGCATATGAATTATCTATCACCTAAAAGTGATGATTATCTGCTAGCTTGTCACATACCTCTGCACCCCATTGTTCACTGCTGGCCAGTGAGCTAACCTAACGGTGCCTATAGATGGATGTGGCTGTTAGGAAGCAGGGAACGTACCTTGATGTTCCTGATGGGACCGTATTGTTATCCCCGTCCATGACCCGCAACTCAATTGCACTGTTTGTAGATTCATACTTTTTCGAAAACACATCGTCAAATTCGACTCCCGCCTGATAATTTACGCACGAGCACGACGGTTGCATACGCGTCAGAGCATCAATTATGAAAGTCGCTGATATTATGCAGAGAAAAACTATAAGTATGCGGATTCCATTCAAATACATTGTGCATTTATGTATGTTGAGATTACTCAGTATAGATCTATCTGTACATCCACCTCTCTCGGAGTTTGTTTCAGAGATAACTGCAGTAGTAATATATTTTTAAAATTCCTTACAATAAAGGGGGCGTTTACGCTTAAACTATGTTCCCTATGTTGAACTAGGCTCTTTTGTCGTTAAGCGTGTCAATTGCTTATCACTATTCCCAAAGGTATCAGCAAAACAAGACTTATCTTACGGTGCAATAATACACCCCACGAACTGTATGCATGGTATGTTTAGAACAATTAATGACGTAATCGTTTCTATTGGTATGCGTAATTTGAGAAATAAGGTACGCTCTTAACGACAATTCTCATTTGGAACATATTTCGCATAGCGCCTATCCTAACAACAGATGTTGATGTAAAACATAGGCCTATAGTTATCTCAATATCCGAAATGCATAATGTCTTTGAAGGGACATATCCGAATATATATTGCTTTTCTATGTGTAGTATCGGCTATTTTCGTATTATTTGTTTTATGGCATATAAAACCGTCGTGTTGTCCGTGTGCAACTTATCAAGCTGGTTTCAAATTCGACGATGTGTTTTCAAAACGGTATGAATCTACCAACACTACAATTGGCTTGTGGGTCATGGACGGCGATAACAATACGGTTCCATTAGAAACATTAAGGTACGTTCACTTCTTCCTATGCTCGCATCTATCTAGAAGCGTCCCGTTAGGTCATGACGCCCGTGGGGTGACGCCCGTGGGGCAACGATGAGGGAAGGCGGTGGAGAAGTTGGGTCAGGCCTGTAGTGATAAACTAACAAAATAGAGGCTCAAAATGTGCAAGATTATAAACGAAAAAATCATGTCTTCAATACATTACCGTCCGTAATTCTCCCCATAGCAAGGTTAATTGTAATACTCGCAATCATCAACAATAGAATGAAACACAGGCAAAAATATCGAGACGGCTTTCTACCCTGAGTCCCTGAGATTACATTTGTGTCTTTGATATCTATGGAAATGTTCACTAGGATGTAATGCACGCCTTAGCTGCCATTCTTTGTCTCATAATTTCCATTGGAGTCCAAAATTGTTACAAATTTGCCGTTGCGTCGACTTGATTTATTCAGTACAATGCCATGCCTCTTTGATAGAAATGGAGGCTCTTTCATTTTTTGCTGCATTTTGTCATGTTTTCCTGAAGAAGATTTTTACAAACTTATGAGAAAATCTACGTATAATGATGATAGACCACGAAATCCTTTCCAATTAACAGTAATGTGAAATGGTTATTAAACAATCCAGGCAAATGACCAAATCTGGAAATGCAGTGATAAATTAATTTTACAGGTAGTTATTTTTGTGAATTGCCAAAGTGCTTCAATTTTGTGGATACAAACATATCGTTATAAATATACTGCCATTTTTGTAGGTAAATATTTTCGCGAATTTAAGCACTAGCAATTTTTGCGAAATTAAATAGTTCACGAAATCAGCAGTTTTCTGCCCAGGGAATGGTTATTATAAAAAAGGATGAACTCATTCTTGGTAAATCATGTTTAAAAGATAATTCACTAAATTATCACCGTGGCGTTTAATTATTGATCGTGCCGTTTTAAAAATTAAGGAATTAATTGATTAATCAATTATTTTAATTAAGCATTAATTAGTGGATAAATTGTCGTTGGGTAATTATTTTTGCTATTTTATTAATTTGTAGTTATGTATAATTTATTTTTAAACTAAAAAAGTACACATTATTGCTTATAATCAATGATATGTAGTTTTTGAATCTGACCATCATCTGCAAAGCATTGATTTCCAGATCAGGCAATCGATTTCCAGATAAAGCACATTTCCAGATTTGGTCATTTGCCTGGACTGTTAAAGAACGAAGTACCCTACGTTTAGTCTATGTGAAAGTGTTTGTTCTCCTAAGGGCTTCTTAGGAATCCCTATCCCACCGACATTAATTAGAAAGAAAAATACCTTGTTGACCAATGATAATCCACCACCTACACCTCCATTTTGATTTTAAATCATATGTTGTGTCAATATTTTGACACAGAAAAATTAGATACAGAAATATTGATCAGAATACAACGATACTGTATCAATTTGTCTATGTATATTGGACTTTGCTCAGCCATGTTAATTTGGAGTTGATATTTAACCTCTACACAAACACACATTAATGTTATGGCGACGGAAAGCTATTCCCAAGAATAATCATTATGGTGTAATATTCCCGGGGATCTTTACACAGCGCGTAATGCGTTAAGACAAAGATGTGTTTTTTTTAGATACTGTCAATAGTTCACTCGTTTAGGGTCAATTAGGGGAGAAAACACGCAAAACCTCTTTTTTGTGATGCATTCTGGCTCCAGAGGAAATACGTGTTTAGGGTAAAATCTGTGGTCACTTGACTGCCACTGCTCCCGGAGTAATACAAGACCATTATCAAAGTTAATGTAAAATGACCTTCAATTTAACCGTATGTTTTCAAATCTGCTTTAGATCTTCAACTAATTCATCACATTCCGTATCTGTACTATCACCGTTGAAGCAAGTGTTTCTAGATATACCTCTATCAGCAAAAGATATTTATTTGAGAATTCTGGCTTCACCGTGGACATTAAATGAAACAGCTCTTCTAGATTTGAGGTAAAATAGCATAGTCATATTTTAAATATTAAGTAATTAATGGGTTATATTGTATATGTGTAGCCATAAACGATTCGCAATTATAAAAGGAGGGGGTACTGGCGATCTTATATCATTCGATTCCCTTCAAAAATATTTATACGTGAAGAAAACCCCACTTGCTGAATTTCTGTATACCACGTAAATAACATGATTAACCTTCCGATTTAAAAATCGAAGTGTTGTTTATTATACACAATAAATAATATAAAGACACGTACAAACTAGTTAAAACACGTTAATTTCACTATTTAGCCAAGAATTGGAGAGGAAAATGAATATGACGACATACGAAAACATAATGCTGACTCAGATGAATACTAAAACTGGCAGAAGAATACACACAAGCCCTGGAAATATCCGCGTGAAGAAAAAATCCATGGAGGTAGCGAATGACATAGTGCAGGTCTTACCCAAGGTGAGTCTGGTGATTAGTTTACCCGTAGGGTAGTGCTAATGTGAGCATATCAACATATGCGCAAGTGCATTGAATTTTCTCATTTGTCGAGAAATAAAACATACGCATGTATTGACTTAATTCATATACGATGCTATACTAATATAATTATACAATTTGAGCATAATTTTGACGTTTTCTAACACCTGTAGTGAAAATCGGCGTACCCGCGATGCCTGATCAACGAATCAAAACAAAGCGCGTGGTGCGTGCTCTGAACGGCGCAGTGCATTAGACACTTTTGAGAAAATTTTGATTTTTAGGCCTTAGAATGGCCAGTTTCAAGCCATTTCCATGCCGAATATTTATTTTGAAATCTCTCACAACTTTTGGGCAAAAACAAGCACACAACAGATCTTCAAGCTGTTTGGAAGTTCAAAAAAACATAAGTTAATAACCCTGATAAGTATTGTATGATCAGATAGAACGGAAATTAAAATATTGTTTTTCACTTACCAAGTTACAGTCTAGGCCTACTCGGCATTGGGTGCAAGTCTTGAGTTTGATTTGTACAGAAAATTAGCACGTCTTTCTTTAATTGTAGCAAATTTGTCCATCACACAATCATTACATTTCATGTTTGCTACATTATTTGTAAACATATCAATGGGTTTTAAACATAGGCCTAAATGAACATGTTGAATGTCATTCATTTATGTATTTATTTCATTTATTATTTATTTATTTTTTAGTTTATTTATTTGTTTATTTATTTATTTACTTATAAAGTATGTTTATTTATTTATTTATGTATATCTTCATTTATCACTTTCACAACAGCGGCCCCTATCTAATTTTGTTCCAAAAACAATTTTACAAAACTGAATATATACAAATTAGAGAATGAAAATAATACAATACTGTATAATGATAGTATGAATTCAGAATATAGGCCTCAATCATAGCCAGTGTTAATATGGACGTGGACTTTACAAATATATACTTAAAATGTGACAGCTTTAATATATTCTGTTCTGCAAATCAGTGCCGTTTTTAGATTCACAGTTTACAATATCCCGGGACAATACCACTCAAAAACTGTTAACAATTAAATATTAATACCATTGGAATAAATCTATCTTAGGCTGCCCAAGTTTAAATATTAAATATAGGCCCACATCTCCAATTCCAATCCCAGTCAAATTTTACAGAAAAACTTTCTTCCATATAGACTATTGCAAGACTTGATTTAAACTGCAGTCAATGATTATGTATATCACAATAGTACTACTTCGTGTAGTATGATAAAAGTATTATATTTGGTTGAGTCTAGAAGTATAGCTTGTCAAGGTTTACCCATGCTGGGGCGTGCATGGTTCCAACACACGTGTATTATATAGTGGATGGGGCTTTTCCTGAGAAGCCCAAACATGTACTCTCTGCAGCCCGGCTCTGCAGCGCATGGTTGTATGAGCAAAGATGTACATGGATGTACATGCTCGCTTTGATGTACATAGGTCAAAGCAAAATATTCCATTGGAAATGGGCTAGCCCCATTTGGGTTGCCAGTTTAAATAAATGTTAGTATGACCCATTAAATGTTTGTGAAATCCCTTAAATCTCAATGGTTTTAGCAGGGTGGATGTATTTGGAAGCTTGTTGGTGCCTCACCAGTTAGTAATTTATGTATTGCTTTCAATACCACTTACATTTTTATTTTGGGAGATAAGTAAGGGTGGGGCTGTGCCCCATTTGCCCCTATTGACCAGCCGCCAATTTATTTTATTAGATAAAACTCGTTAAAATCGGTTCGGTTTAGTTACTGACCTCATATACAAAGGTCAATAAGCTGTTTACGTTTTTTCCTGACAACTCGGAACGAAATATCGAATGCAGGACAAACTATACAGTTGTGGATTCGTTGTGCTTAGACGAACAAGTTGGTATGAATATAGCTCAATCGAAGGAATTTCAATTTCTGACCCATGTAAGATTGTCCATTAAATTGTTTACTCTCGTGGAATCCGCCAATACTTTCGTGAGGTGAACCCTGTAAATTTGTCAAACAATCTTCATAGTAGACTTCCCTAATATGCTAACCTCTTGCGGTCTGGAGGGGATCATTGGGGATTGACCGAATTTTATTGGCAAACTAATAAAGGGTATGCTTTATAGTAGACGTGGTTAGATGTCCATAAACTTCTTCTAAGTCCTGTATAATACAACGACTTGAACAGGTGGTGTGTTGTTAATAGGTATACCTTACGCACGACAAATATAATTTGGTTTACTTCATACTGTGCGTGATGTACTGTGTGTTATCTCTGACACTAAATATAACTAAAGAGATCAGAAGCGCCCATTCATACCTGCTATATGCAGCGATCCAAGTCAGGTGGATGAATCTCATATCTGCCCATTGTTGAGATTTTGTTCACAGTATAGCGCACTCTATCAGTTCTTCACCTGGAAGTTAAGCGTAAACTGTCAATTATTCGTTGTGAATGAATATTCAGCCATGACTATTCGTGACCTCACATGATGTGATCGTCGCGATCCTGCGTCCTTCCTTACTGATCTGATTACAATATTCATAAAATGCAATTAACGCCACGCCCTTCCTCTGTCACTGCCAGACGAAGCCATCCACAATTTAAAATTCGTATTTTGTTCCACGTAAAAATTAATTTCAAATAACCAATTCTGAATGTTTCGTGTCATATAAGAAGTAAATTCTGCTATCATCAAAGCAAATCAGATCTACTCAAATCACAATCAGCTTTTTTTACCATTGATGTACTATTTCTGTGCCGCAAATCATGTTTTGAGCCGATAAAATCCACCACGTCTTAGGTCGTCTGGTTTGCTACGACAATGATAGTGCGCCCCCTATAAAACCTTCACCCGTGAATTTGCGCATAGTAGACGGGGAACTTTGTCTCCGAGATACTTGTCCAATAGTTATATAGTCTCTGTCCAGGTCCGGCCCCGGCATTGTTATTGATGGCCAATCGATTATCATCATTTAATTGTATCTATATGAAGAGCTCTATTCCAAACGGAATCAACTCCACTTTTTGTCGAAATTGAGATTAGGGGCAAAACATGAAAGAGAGTTACGAAATACATCTTTTACACTTTGTTCTACATCTTTAGCATGTTCGGGTCAGAAGTTATGGCCCTCGGTAATTTCCGGAAATATTCGGTAATTTCCGGAAGTTTCCGGAAATTTGAATATAATTCACTATTTTGTAAGCCAAAATGGTAGAAATATGGCTCTTTTATCATGGTAGGGGGTACGAAAAGGCGGACGAGGAGGCATGCGAGGGACATAAGAACGTTTGAAGTTTATTGGACGTTGGTCGGGATACATACGCGTACGTACGTTGACGAGAAATCTGATATTTTGGAAGTAACTAGTATAACTTCTTCCTGGCATAGGCCTTTATAAAAAGCCATTATTAATCGGAAATAAAGTATAAAGTGATTGCTTTTTAATAAAACATATAGAGGAGGATGGGGCAACTGGCCCGGTTAAGCATATTTCATGATATAAAAGATAAAAGCTCATGTAAATATTTATGGAATCGCTATGAAAATATCACCAATGTAACTGTTAACATATAACATATAATCAATGTTAAAAAATATCCAAACAAAAGGCCAATTTTTAACGACGAACTAAAAAAATTACTTGGCGTGGACCAGTTACCCCATCATTGGGGCAACTGGTCCAAATGTTGCAACGGTTAGAATATACAGAAATCAGTGAATGACAACACGGAAACTAGGCAGTATTTTCTTTACAAACATATTTCCATATTAGTTATCGTGTACAAAGGATACATGTTTCATGAAGCCCATGTTTTATACAGTTTTCGTGGTTAACATGTAAATAGCAGTAATACTAATGGTGTACAAAGCAAGCGAAATTTTCGACTGCACGTTTATTAGATACAACGTTATGAACCTAGTTAAATGGTTACATGGTTGTGATATTCAGATGCCCCATACATTTGTCTATATATAATATACCCTTTTTCTTTAATGTTTTTATTAACTTCATATAGTCATCATTTAGTACTTATAATAAACCATCTTGATATTTAGCCTGCTTTTGATGTTACAGGCAGGGGAAGTTAGTCAATATGACAATGATGACCCAACGGTTAATATACACAAAAAGCAGTGAATAAAATACATAAATTATGATATTTCGTCATTGCAAATATCTTTACAGACACCATTATAAAATATGATACAGATGTAATTCATAATACCGAGGTTTTAAACCATTCTAAAGCAATTTCGTATCATATTGTTATCGTTCAATAGTAGAAATAGTGGTATCAGACCCAAAATGCCCCAAAATGACTAAGAACTAGAAAGAATGTGAAATATTTCATATTCTATTCACATTTCAATACCGAGTCATGTTTTATTGACACTAACAACTAATTTTCAAAATGAATTTTACAAGTTTTGATTAAGTTTTTTGAAGGCGGACCAGTTGCCCCATACCCCTTCGGACCACTTGCCCCAACAAATGACTTAAGACTTTGTCCAGATGAAACATTTTAAGCACGCCTGTGACGTAATAAATTTTACGCCAAAGTGTTTTAAAACATACCACCATTTGTCATAATAATCAATAACTCCAAAACCTTTCAGAAAAAAAAAAGCAAAACTGCATTTTTGTTTTCAGCCATAACGCAGCTCTCTGTAGCCAGGGAGTGTTTTTGAATTCGCAATTATAACGGCGTTGGGGGCCTACAAGTAGACGAGTGTCTTGAGACAAAATAAGAAATGGTATAGGCCTACTTTGTTATTTGAAAATTCATAAACTAATTAATCTACCAAATGTGGATACCCGTGATAATGATTTAAGTTGAAGCATTCTTTAAATGATAATTTTGATCGTAAATCTAAACCACCAATGTCCCAAGTTAGCAACATGCGCCATGTTACTGTCGTTACAATCCAACCTATGGTTTTAATCATATTTCGAAAAGTCCGTGAGCACACTACGATATAGCACCCATCAAATACAATATGCACTTTAGCATCTTAAGATGACTGTACTGCATGCATATATTTACTGTTGCATATATATTAATCATATAAAGTATATACATTAAACATGATTTAAACCCATCTTCATAAATCGCCCATACTATCTGTGCATTTTCAATAAGTCACTCAAGGAGGTGGCTTCAAAGATCTGGAGAATATCATATGTGTAAATACTCTTAAGTTGCAAATGTTTTGGAATGTAAAAGGTAAGGATATATGTCAAGATTCAATATAAGTCATACTGCTCAAAAGAAAGCAGTCTGCCCACACAATTACCAAATTCCATAATTTCGGACCACTTGCCCCATAGGACCTGTTGCTCCATATTCCCCTAAGTCAATTCTGAGGGGGGCACATCACACCTCAGACTCCCTCCAACAATCAGGATATGCTCAACTTCTTTCTTGCATTGGGATAAAAAACAAAATATTGATTGGAAAAGAAGAGGTTGCTTTCGATAAAATGTCGGTCAAAAGTATACACCAGATCGCACCAAATTAGTCCAAAATTGATTTTTTTTCTTCTTCTACTTCTGAGGTGGGATCTAGCCCACCCTAACATTTTCCTGATCCGCGCCTGCCTAGTAGTGACATTCTTCAACATACATACAATGTATTATGATAATCAAAGATCATTTATTGTGTTTCGGTTTTAACTGAATCGAAACACAAAATGTTATATTTTGACAAACTGTTTTTATAAATAAAAGTAAAGAATTTGTGTTTCAAGCTATGTTAAATCTAACACAAGTATTTAAACTTCGGTTATCATAATACATTGTTTATATGTCCAATAATGCCACCATTCGGTTTTAATTGACATACTTCTTCTGAAATCTAAAAAACCTAGCGATATAATTTTAGTAACTTTTTTTCTGTATGTCGGTAACCAACCCTTACTAAAGTGCGTCCAGGTTATTCAGAAAATGGTAATACACGTGTGAACTACATTTGTTTCAAAATAACGCGCTCAAATGATAAGGTCGTCCTACAAAAAAACTGAATGATGATAATCGATTGGCCATCAAGTATAACAATTGTATCCGTACCGAACCATAGATAATCGATTATCTATGACCAGACCTTGTGCACATGATTGAATAGCTGAAGTGCCGTGATTCCTATCTCTTTAGTTATATCAGTCTCAGTTATCTTGAGGGACAGGTAGGGGTAGGTACAAATGAAGACATAGTTACGTAACATTTTTATTTTAAATCACTTTTGCTTTTATTACACTTGCAGCTACCATTGATACCAACTCCCCGGTACAGCGTCTGTAGTCTTGTTGGAAGTAGCGGAATACTTACGGGATCGCAATGTGGACCTTATATTGACAAAGCAGATATGGTGTTTCGGTAAGTTCTGTTGGTAGAGGTTGCACCCCACAATGTTTTGTTGGCGCAAGTTAGACTGGTTTGCCACGTCCCTCTACATGCTCGCTATCTTTTAAAATGGCGGACCGATTGATAACTCTTTGACTCGCAAGTAATGATACGATGCAGCGAAATGCTATCATTTATACCAATTTGGTGAAAGTTATAGCTGGCTACATAGCGGATTATTCAGACACAACATTTATAATATCCCTTTACACAAATTAGATATTTAAAAAGAATAAGTTATGGGTATTTTATCGGTTAGAACAAAGGCCTACCTAGTACTAGAAGTTGAAGAAAAGTAAAATGGCGACCGACTGGTAAACACGAACAAAATCGAGCTGCGGACCATTGGAATGTTTTAGGTATTTAATTGATGCCGCAAAATGATAAAAATATCACGAAACCATAGTTAATCCAGCAGAGGGTTTACAGAATCAAGAACATTTACCGGAAAGCAAAGAGAAACAGGTACATTTTGAAGGAAAATGATGTGACGCGAGACCGGGCAGATTGAATCGGTGATACCACACGTGGATAACCATACATTACGCGTTACGTACACGTCTATTGATAGTATTGGTATTCGAACTGTACATGCCAAACGTAACGAGAAAAATGTCGGCGGAGCTGAAAGAACTAATTAAACAGGTGGAAACAAACCTATTAAGTAGGATCACTGCAATTGACACAAAAAAGGACATAAAAGAACTCCAGAAAACAGTAGGTGAAATAAAAGATAGTCTAGACTTCATGAATAATGACATTGAGCAACTGAAATCTGATATTCCAGAAATGGAAAAGAGACTAAATGCAAAATGCATGAACATTGAGCGACAAAATACGCTTACTCAAGCTTATATCGCAAGGGAGAACTTGGTCCTGGTGGGAGTTGCAGAAGAGAAAGACCATACCGGTAAAGAGGATACAAAGAAAGTGTTCATGAAGTTCTTACAGGAACAATTACAAATTGATGGAAGCGAGATAGAGCTTCAAAGAGTTCACCGTTTGTTCACAAAGAAACCAGGTCCCAAGCCGATTAAAGTCAGATTCATGAGATACACAGACAAGGAAACCATCATGAAACAAGCCAACAAGCTACGGGGCAAGCCCCTGTCGATGTTCGACGATTATCCCCTGAAGATACGGGAGGCGAGGAGGATACTACTCCCGCAGTTAAAAACAGCAAGGCAACAAGGAAAGAAGGCCATATTTAGCAAATCCGAACCAGACAAGCTAATTGTTGATGGTCAAGTAATAAGCTGTGACTGGAGTAAGCTTAAGTAGAACCAAATTGCCTGAACTTTCTGTGGAATTTTTCTCTGATTTTACGGAGTTTTTGTCAGCCTATATCGTGAGCGTTTTGTACCCCGCATAAACCTGTGTTTCGAGGATTTGTCTTGCCTAGATTTTACTGCGGACTGCCTGAGACATAATTTTCCTCAGAATAGTTTGACAATGGATTTTACACCAATGGATTTATGTTTTCAACTCTTATGTAGAAGTTTGTGGACAGTTCTCAAGAAACGATGCTGAAGACTCGAGTCCATCAGATTCAATAGACCATAACTTTATATATGAATGTTCACCCCGGGATGTTCACTCATCGGGGATTTTTGTTGTTGAATAAAGCTTCAATGAAAGAAAAAGAACATCTGTAATTTACGATGGAGCAGATTCCACCTTTTTACTACTCATGTGCTACGCACCACTCGGAATTTTCATTCAAAAAACACTTGGAATGATAGAAAAATACTGTTGACAAAATCGTGATGAGGTATAACTGTTTCTATGCAAGTATGGAGGAAATACGCCGTTTTATGTTACCTGGATTTTACACTGAACTAGATCAAACTTCAGGTCAGGACTATATTAATTTTCTATGTGTTCACCAGTAAACTGGTAAAGGTATGACTTATACAGGGTGTCTAAAAAAAAACCGTGCACGTGTTTACCCAACTTATTGACCATGAACTTCTAGAATTTGGTGTAACAATTGTATACATATTGATAGACCAAACACTTAGCTTTCATATTCCGTTTATTTCATCTCATTTGGTTTTGTCAATCCTGAGATATGATCAATTAACTAAAGCTACCTAAAATCGAAGTTGTGCCACTTTTACGGAAAGAATGCTTAAGATAAGCATTAAAACCCTCGTCCTCTTGAAGGAGGGTGATCACCGATTGCGCTAGAACGCAAAAAACAGTGACCTAGGGCGTCTAGGTGATCGCTTTTACATTACCTGCGCTCATTTTGACGAAAACAAATTGAGGCTGCCACCTTACCCGGGGGTAGGGTAAGCCGTCAAAGTCCGATAGTCGGGGGGTGGTTGCCACCTTACAATTTTTTTTAAATCGCCATTTTGAAAAATATTTTTAATGTGTGTTCCTGAAATATTTTAGCATGGGCCTATGTTAGAAACACCATTTCCATCACTTATAAGCAAAAAAACCGGGTGAAATTCCGATATTTAGAACTTTTTTGGTGAAGATTTCTATGATATTTCACTGTCCAGCGAATACGGCGGGATTTTGAGGTCGGTCATGTTTGGTGACGTCATTGTGACGTCATGCGTGGGATATTTGTACTTGTTTTAGTATGTATAGATAGAGGGAACCTCTAGCTATAACATGGTACCCAAATAAGCATATTCTGCATTTCGGATTGGATTTTTATAGAGGGTGGTAACCCCGGTGGTAACAACCCCCCTCTACGAAGTAACCCTTTCTATTCATTGCAAACTGTAAAGTGGCACAACATCGACTTTAGGTAGCTTTAGTTAATTGGTCATATCTCAAGATTGACAAAACCAAATCAGATGAAATAAACGGAATATGAAAGCTAACCGTTATGGCTATCAATATGTATACAATTGTTACACCAAATTCTATAATTTCACGGTCAATAAGCTGGGTAAACACGTGCACGGTTTTTTTGAGACACCCTGTAAACTCAAAAACATTATTTCCATGTACATCTCGGGTGCATGTCTCGAACCATGTAAGCTCATATTTCTGTTTGCTGATACGCACATTTCTGGATTGTCAGAGGATTTTCTGATGAGAACATTGTTTTATTGGACTTTAATATCCACCATGCCCTCAATATTTGCAAGGCGAAATGTGATTTATGTATTATCTAGTCCAAAAATGGACTAAGTCGTCTTTTTCTAGTCTATTTGTTTTAAAAATGTGATAATGGTTTATGAAATGACTCATTTTTGTTACTATTTATTGTCCTTTATTGATGAAACATTGTAATTTTACAAAAACAAACATGAAATCCCCAATTGTTTGTTATACATCTGGCACTGCATGCCTGCAGTTGTGCGGCGCATACGATTCATGTCCGCAGCTCGTTTGACCAATTTCGGCCAGCCACTTTTATTTGTTGGCGCTGCGTTTAAATTCAGCGCAGTGCTAAGCGAGGAACTTTTTTATTTTTATTTTCACCCCTTTTTTTGTTGTAATATTCTTTTCACTAAAACAAACTCATTTTTTTCGCTGAAAATCACGTCATTGCTATATGTTTTTAAAAATATGTGTGAATAATATGTGGATATACATGTACATTACACTTTTGGTTACGCATTGTAGTTGGAAGGCATCTTCGATTTGACCCCAAATTATCTACTACGAGGGCGTCCTAACATAAACAATAAAAATTCAAATTTATTGGATTGCGTTCATCAAAATAACTAACCAGTATTAATGCACAAATTAAAACAAAACGAGACCGTTGATCGTTGATCCACTAACCTACATTGAAATAGATAACTGATGCACTTAATATTATTACAGCGAATCAATATATTAAGTGACGTACATCCGGAAATATGTGATTTCATACTGCAACATCCGCGTAAAAACTTACATGAATTGGAAGAAATCCTAGCCAATTTTAATGAAAACGTCTGTAAATCCCTCATTTTCAAACGCCGTAAAAAATCCATCAACACAGTAGCACATTATAACTAGATAATTGATATGCTGCATGTTTCAAATATTCCGAGTGTTTAAGACGAATGTTGCCGCATTGTTTAAAGCTAAAATATGGTGATCAAAATTTGGCACCTTTGACAAGCCGACTTTCACTTCCGCATACGCGCCTCGTTTACTCATTGTGTGCAAACCAGCCTATGTGTGACTTACTCGAAAACGCTCAGTGTATTATTTCGTCTTCTTAAATGTATTTAGAGGGTTCCATAATTATGTTACCATTAAAATATATTTTAAAATTGAAAATAATTATTTTCAGGCTGTTGAACATTTAAAACCGAGATAGTTCATCGATGTTTTCTGACGTCATGGAGAAGCCCCTCTGGAATCCCCCTTTTAATCCCGAGCATAAGTCACTCACGAGCATATCGAGGTAGGCCTATTGCTTTGGGATTATAATGGTGGGATCTGTAAACTCATGAAAGAAATCAACCAAACAATCATAAATAAATTAAATATAAAAAATATAGTTTATAGCAAAACCAACAACATTGATTTTGACAACGGAACAACAAACCGTATGACATTGTGGTCAGCGACAGGCTCAAACCCCGGACCTCCTGTTCTAAAGACGAGCGCTCTACCAACTGAGCTATCGAGGGAACTATACAAACGTTGTAAAGATTCAAACCATTTATCAATTCCGTTTCTAGAGCCACATAATGCAAACACTTCATTTATTCTGTTAAATAAAAAGGAAATCACAGTTTTTTTAGTTAGTCAGTTGAAAAAGATTTCCACGAAACTTGTTCATTATGCACATAGCCCGCAATCTGTTTTAAAAATGAAAATATAACGCGATCGTACACGAATGGACAAATGAAAAAATGCCAATGGTTCCAAATTTTGCTCTCACTTTAAATGACTTTTAATGTACTTAAATGGTCACGCCGTAAAACCGATTTAAGAATAATAGCTGCTAAAACCCTCATTTATCTCAATACACGAAAATTGTGTAATTTCGCTGTTTAAGACAGCTGTTTGGCATATCAATGTAGACACTACTCGGACGCATTTCATTTTCGATATTGACGGATTTGTAAAATGCCGATGTGAAATGCTCTGCTTGTAGATGTCATAGACTGGATTCAATACGTTTGCAAGACAGGTCCACTTATCAGGAGTATTTCAAGACCTTAATATTAATGAAAAACTTTGATTTCACCTCAAGATCACTCTTGAAACCGACGGTTCAATTTCCGCGGGAGTTTAACTCGGTGTTAGTACCCAAAGTGCGCGGTTCGAAATAGCGCGGTTCGTTGTTGTGATAATTTGACCTACGCTATTGTTCACCGCTAACTTGCCTTTCAACTAATTGTATGAATATATTTGATCTTAAAAATACCAATTTATGTACCAAGAAATATGTGGCCAATATTCGCTGTGTAACACTGTATATTGTTCTGTTTTACAACTTTCATTGTATGAATACTTGTACACATTGTAACACTCAAGAGGATTATCACTTTATGAATATCATGTATGCTTATCAACCCGAGCAGGTGCTTCGTATTTTGCATTGTTTAATATGGCTGCACGCCCCTCGATACGCTATTTATTCTGACGCATGGATTAATTGGTGTTATTTCTTTCATATGGAAATGTTCTGTACCGACGGACAGGTGGGCAGAAAGTATCACAGAATCAAGGCATTTTTTGTCACAATAGAAACTTATTACAGCCATGATAGTAACAGGTTGAAGATTTACACATTTCCTTTGTGTAAGGGTAATAACTGCATTCCAGGTAGTCCTATGACAACAAATTATCTTTGCTTTCAGACCATGTATTATAGCGAGTGCGCACGTGGGTTAGCCTACCTGATTAACAATAACATGAGTCGGGATATGTGGTTTTGTAAACAAACCTTAGGATGCAATGGATAACAGTTCTGAGATTAAAATTGTGACAATGAATTGCCGTGGTCTTGCAGATAAGAAAAAAAGATTTGATGTTTTAAATTATTTATATGAAAAAAAATTTATGATTTATTGTTTGCAAGATACCCATTTTGATAATGATTTTAAAAGTCATCTGGACAAGGAATGGAGTGGGGAATATTATTGTAGTTATCTTAGCTCCCAATCAAGAGGAGTAGCAATTCTGTTCAATAAGAATTTCGATTACATTATTCATGACGTAAAAATTGACCCAAAAGGGAATTTTATTGTAATTGATTTAAGTTTTAACGATAAGAGATTTACTCTCTGTTCTTTGTATGGCCCAAATAAGGACACTCCAGACTTTTTTCATAATATCAAAAAGGTCATAAATGAGTTTCAAAATACAAACTGTATTATTTGTGGGGACTGGAATTTAGTTATTCACCCTGAATTAGATACAGAAAATTATGTTAACGTTAACAACCCTAAAGCAAGAAAGGTTGCTTTAGAGTTAATTGATGACTTGAATTTAGTTGATCCTTGGAGATGTTATAATCCAAATCTCAAGCGATTTACTTGGCGACAACCCAATCCTTTGAAACAGGGCCGTTTAGATTTTTTCCTAATTTCAGAGGAACTTATGAACTTTGTTGAAAATACAGATATTTTGCCAGGCTATAGATCAGATCACTCTTTGGTTTTAATGGACTTTGGGTTTAATGATTTGGTTAAAGGAAAAGGTTATTGGAAGTTTAATAATGCTTTGTTAAAAGATATGGAATATGTTAGTTTAGTTAAACAAACAATTAATAATGTAATTAAACAATATGCAGCCACTCCTTATAATCCTGAAAATATTGGAAATATTCATCCCAAAGAAATGAATTTTGTCATTGATGACCAGCTACTATTTGATATGCTTTTACTTGAGATACGGGGTAAAACAATTTCCTATTCTTCATTCAAGAAAAGGGAGAGTTGTGAGAAAGAGCGTACGTTAATCACTGAGATCGAGAATCTTGAAAAGCAACATCCCATCCCCTATGGTAATATATTGGATGTTATAACTAACAAGAATGACGAGCTCAAAGAACTGAGGAGTAAAAAAATGGCAGGAGCCATGCTAAGGTCACGTGTGAAATGGCTTGAAACTGGTGAAAAGCCCTCTTCTTACTTTCTGAATTTGGAAAAAAGAAACTCTGTAAATAAGAGCATCAATAGAATTGTTGGCGCTGACGGTGTTGGTAAATGTACAAACAATGAAATTAAGGATGAGTGTTTTCATTTTTATGAGAAGTTGTATAATAGCAAAGAGGCCCACCCCTGTCAGCTTAATGATTTTATCAATTCAGACAATTTCCCCCGCTTAAATGAGAGGCAGCAACAAGACCTTGAAGGTTCTATCCAATATGAAGAACTTCTTACGGCTTTAAAAAAGATGAGTAACAACAAGAGCCCAGGTTTAGACGGATATACAGTGGAATTTTATAAAATGTTCTTTAAAGATCTTTCCTGGTATTTACTGCGGTCCTTAAACGAGTCTTATGACTATGGTAGCCTTCCTATCACTCAAAGGCGTGGCGTTATCACCTTGCTTCCAAAAGGACAAAAACCTAGAGAATTTCTAAAAAATTGGCGCCCAATATCCTTACTAAACGTCTCTTACAAGTTAGCTTCATCATGTATTGCTAACAGATTGAAAACAGTGTTACCATATCTTATCAGTGACGACCAGTCTGGTTTTATGTCGGGAAGATTTATTGGTGAGAATATTAGACAAGTTTATGATATCATAGATTACACTGAATTAAACAATATTCCTGGTCTTCTTCTTTTAGTAGATTTTGAAAAAGCATTCGATTCTGTGTCACATCATTTTATATTCAAAACACTTGATTTGTTCAATTTCGGGGATAGTTTTAAAAGATGGATTCGTGTTTTTTATAAAAATGCCGAATCTGCAGTATTAGTCAATGGTCATTTAACCCCCTTCTTTGAAATCAAATCAGGTTGCCGGCAGGGAGATGGTCTATCCCCATACATTTTTCTATTATGTTCCCAGATCTTAAATATTGCTATTAATAACAATGATAATATTCATGGTATAAAAATAAACAACATGGAGTACAAAGTTTTGCAATATGCCGACGACACCACTATTATACTGGATGGGACTGAAAACTCACTCTTGGAAACTCTTAAGTTACTAGATGGTTTTTATGATATTTCCGGTTTAAAAATTAACATTAATAAAACTAGTGCTATATGGATTGGTGCAAAGAAAGATTGTAAAGAAGTCCTTTGTAAAAAATATAAAATGAATTGGATTGGTGAAAAACCATTCAATTACCTAGGTGTTACTTTATGTACAGATCTCAGTGTTATTGTTCATGTGAATTATACTACTACCATGCAAGCTATAACAAAACAAATACACCACTGGTCAAAAAGGTTCCTAACTGTATTGGGTAGAATTGTAGTGGTCAAATCACTTCTTTTATCAAAACTGAACCATCTAATACTTTCCTTACCATCCCCGGAGAATAATGTCATCGATGAGATAAATTCAACTTTTCATCATTTTATATGGGGAGGGAAGATTGACAGGATTAGTAGAAATCAGATGGCTCGTCCTTATGAGAAGGGAGGCACCGGTATGGTTCAGTTTGATTCTTTTTCAAAAGCTCTTAAGATAACTTGGATAAGAAGAATTTTGAAGTATGAAAATAAGAGCAAAATTCACAATTTATTTAAAGTTAATGTCCCGTCATGTAATTTTGATTATTCGTCATTTGAATATTGGAACCACATTATTCATGATTGTCATAATGATTTTTGGAAAAGTGTGCTTATTGCATGGAGGGATTATGCTTCAAAACTCAACCCTATAAATAGGGAACAAGTTTTGTGTTCCAGTATTTGGAATAATAGTAATATTGTTGTAGGGAATAGATGTGTACTGTACAAAAGTTGGGAGAAAGTTGGTATCAAATATATTAATGATCTTCTTTCTACAGAAGGAGAGTTCCTATTACTTAAGGACATTCAAAATAAATATAATATCAGAATAAATTTTCTCCAATATCATGGGATGAAAAGAGCTATTCATGAAGCATTTTCAAATCTCCTTTGTAGTTCAAATACCACACTTCCAAATCCTTATCAAGGTTTTCATACCAGTATGATTCTTAAGGAATCTAAAGGTTGTAAACAATTTTATAACATTTTTATTACTGGATTAAAGGTTAAGTTTAAATGTACTGACAAATGGAACCATAAATTAGGTATATATTTAACTGAACAAGAATGGTTGAATATTTGTCAGTATAACTGGAAATGTACTCAGGAAGTTAAACTCCGTTGGTTCCAATTTCGCCTTTTAAACAGAATCCTTTGTACAAATACCCTTTTAGTTAAAATTGGTAAATCGGTCAATCCAAAATGTACCTTTTGTAATGAAGTTGACGAAAATTTTGTTCATCTCTTTTGGGAATGTGAATTTACTATAAAGTACTGGAAAGACGTTCAAAACTGGATTAATAGCAATCTGGACACAAATATTCGGTTGAAAAAAGAAATGATCCTGTTTGGAAATTACCAGTACAAAGATTATGTTTTTAACAATATCCTATTAATCCTGAAATTCAATATTTACAAAAGCAGGATAAAAGAAGAAAAACCTTGCTTTACCTATGGAAAGAAAGAGGTGATAAATTTGTATGTCAACGAAAAAACTATTTATAATGCAAACCTGAAAAATAAAGCTTTCAATATCCGGTGGCATAAATGGACTTCACTTTTTGAGAAATAAGATAATTAAATTGTCAAAGTTATTGCATGTATGTAAAAAGAAAGAGGAACAATACACTGTCTCTGTATAAATGTACCTGTTCATATACAAAATACGTTCAATCTAAATAACATTTTGTTCATAAACGAATGTACCCATTGGTAAATATAATTTGTATCACCACATGTATATTTCAATTGTTTTTATGATGTATGTGATCTTTTCAGCGAGAGAAATGATAATAAAAAACTATAAATGAGAAAAAAAGAAGTTGAAGTTATATCAAACTAACAATCATAAGTGATGTTATGTTATTTTGAACAAATTCGTCCACAAAAATACTTATTGATTCTAACGCAGAGGCCTATGATTTCACACATTTGTGACGCGATCAAGAGGAATGAGTCGGATGTCGACCCTGGTCGAAAATGAGTTTTTAATACAGTTTTATAGAAGACACCAATAGAGCTTTCAGAAACTGAAAACCCCATGTCGATACGACGTTTTGTTCCAAAGTTATGTCAAATTGTATACATGAATTTCCATCAAAACTTATGTAAGCCGCCATTTTGAATTGGCCATATCTCAATTTGGGATTCCCCGACATCCGACTCATTCCTCTTGATCGCGTCACATTTAGTGAATACTGAATCTCTAACATTTCAATAAAATATCGGTCAAAGTGCCCACGAAATCACACCAAATGGGTTCGAAAATTAAAAACAAATCAAACGCGGGGGGAACGTTTGTCTTTGTTTTTGGGAAGGGCAACTTATGATGTCCCCCCCCCCCCCCCCACATTTAAATGTGGATTGACGCCCCTGGTAACCGGACCTTAATCCGAGGACACTGCTGATTGGCGCTTGATCAGAATACTCATATTTTATTGAAATGTTCGTTGTTGAATGTTGATACAAGTGAATATTTGGTGTGGATCGAGACCCATTATAATGGAGAAACCTATAGAAGAAATGCGTGCATGGTTCAGTATGACGTTTTAACCCACATAATATTTTGAATATTCCCTGTGGTTCGCAGTGCCGTAGCTAGTTTTTTTTTATATGTGGAGGGTGCAAGAATTGAAAGTCGACCGACAATATATTTTTTCGTAGCGCGCTATACGCGCGAATAATTTTGAGTTCACATTTATTTGTGCTATGATTGAGGTACATTTTTGCTTCAAACAAGCTTCTATCCCAAACATATCACATCTTTGGGACACAACATTTTTCTGTCTGTGTACTTTTGACCATCATAATTCCGTGATTCCTCTTGTCTAATGTCAGTTTAGTTCTAAATGATGCAACAATGTTTTATATCATTTACTTAGAGTATCAATTAAGCTAATTTACTCATTTTCAAATCCGATTAACGAAGTAGGATGAACCATGTTCATGTATAGCCACAAATTCGTTTTTGTCTAGGTTTCAAAATTTTCAAAATTTTCAAAATTGGAAAGAGTTATCAAGGCTCTGATGTAAAAACAATTAGTCCTAATTTGTATTTGCATAAGTTAGTTATATTTTCCAGTATTTAAAATTTGTATATTGACCACCCTGTATATATATTTCCTAATAAGCTGACCAATTAATATTGTATATGGCTGGATGGGTAATTTACTCAATTACAACAAAAACATGTCTAGCCTTTAAATAGGTCCTACATTAAGACAATGGAAGAAAAAAAGAAAATCATCATTTTTTATAAAATGTTAATTGTTACACCCTGTATAATGTTTAGATCACCCTGTATATTTGATTTCGAATTACCATATTATTTTCAATCCTTAGATTATAAGGTTTCCAAATATGATGTAAACATGGGGATATATTCTACTGAAACTGCGAAAGGAGGTATATTTCATGAAATGACCCATGTAACACAAATGTAGCCCATGACCCAAAGTCTTCGACATAAGCAGCCTAATATAGTGTGCCATTATTTCTTCTACTAAACATGCGACAAATTAACATTTAAACCAACGTTTTCAGCACTATCATGAATTAATCAAATCTAAAAAAAAAACATAAATAAATACTCAATACCAAAACACGCCATTCGTTAATCAAACTAGAACCGCAAACTCGAGATTTTACGTTACGCGGACCAAGGGGAGTTTTCGGAACTCGATCAGAAAGAAATAGCACGTGCAAGTGTATGGTCTCTATGTAAAGCTTCAGTTCCAAACTGTTGAGCATCCTTAATGTACAACAGCGAATTAATACAGAAGAGCGTAGCGTGTATAATAATGCTGGATTAATCTTTGCGCGCGGGTAGATACAACCCCATATTTCTCGCTAATTTTGAACAAATCAACGATGAATAGACAAGCATTTCTAATGTGTGTGTTTTTTCTCGTTCATTTTTTTTAGATTCAACCTAGCACCTGTATCTAAATATGAAGAAGATGTGGGAAAGAAGACGAACATTACAACAATGAATGGAAACATGCTACCTCCAAAGTAAATATCGTAGGGCGAAAGTCTTATTCTTAGTAATAAAGGTAGAATACATAACAGCATCTGAATATTTCGGGTAATTGTTATATTGTGTTGAGAGCAATAGTCTCTCAACACAATATAAAAATTACCTGACAATTTCAGATGCTACACATTGTTGGTGATATTACATAGTGACGTAAAGTTTGTAAGTCACTATGTTAAAACAAGATTTTTAATATCATTTTTGTACACCAAATAATTTTTTTTTCATTACCAATTAACTAATAAAATATTGAAGAAAAATAGTATTTCAAAACAATAGGTTATACATCTCAAAAACGCCTAAATCTTACCATATATCACCGACGATATTTCATCAGTAGATGTATGACGCGATTAGACGAAATGGTCCTTCTAGAATTGTGATGTCAACATAATATTGGGTGTAATTCTACCGCTTTACCTTAGGATACAGTAATCACCTACCCTGTTTAACAACCACAGAGAAGGTATATTAAAAGACCCGTTGTGAGAGTGTGGGTACCCAAGATGGGTATTCGATTCGTTCAAATTCCTAAAAAATCTAAACCGAAATCTAAAAACAGTGAACAAAACTAAAGGACAAGTGTTATTCCCATACATAAGGGTACGTCCGCAGCATTACGCATGACCTTCGGAAATTCCGTATTCGGGCCTACTACTAACCTACTTGCATGCTTCGCACCCTACACCAAGAATGTGATTTGCAAAAGGACAAACCAGAGAAGAATGACACTGGAGGCGCGGTGTACCCGATCCCTTGCCAGGATCATACTACAAGAGCAGTCCTTGCTTGGAATCATATGTGTGGTGGTATGGGAAAACCCGTCGGAAGTCGCTAGTGTTAATATTGAGATATCTGGGTCATACCAAAAAAATCCTAACAAATGAGTTCCAAGTCAATTTTCCAACTTTGGTCCCAAGATAGAGATTATACCTTGAACTTTAGTCTCCAGGAGTTTTTTATGCAAAATTCCAGATGTGAAGTTTATTTTAGTACTTTTCTGAACCTTGTTTATCAAATTTTATGTGTAAAATGCTATGTTTACGTAAAATGACATTGTTACCATGGTAACCACTTGTGAATTCCGACAATGCATTGTAAAGATTTTGAAAGTGAAGAACTTACAATTGTTAATAATATCGCAAAAAACTAGGTTCATATCAAAAGTCCTTTTCATATGACAAGCTATTCTGTATGATATAACAATGTATTTCTATTATTATTAGAGCATTTAAAAGATTTTGTGTACACCTTTGAATTGTCAGTTTCTATTTTGAGTGTTGCGTTTAAACTTGCCGACTTTAAAATACTATAACTGTAGTTCTGGATGGAATTTCTGAAAAATTTAAACAGTGCTATACTCAGTAGAGTATGAAGCTCTCTGCCATAGAAAAAAACCTAGTTGCTAGAAAATGACCATGTGAAGGGTTTTCCCATGCCACCACACATATTGTTAGAGAAACCCAACGTTAATTAAAGACCCAGCTCCTCGAGCAGGTGTCCTAGTCCCACCACGTCAGAAGTTTCCCCAAAACATCGAGTGTACGGTAAACATCACTTAGATAAAGTGAAGATCTTGGATAGGTATACTCCATGGTTTGATAAAAGGGTTAAGGATTTTACATCACAGCAGTAAATTTCGTCAAATTGCACCATAATCTACTGATACCAACAGTGGCGTAACAGCCGGGGGGCAGGGGGGCACAGTGCCCCCCCCCCCCCCCCCCCCCCTGAAGGTGCTCAGCAGGAAATTCTAACCTACCACCAGGAAAAATGGGGGGAAGGGAAAAGACGAAAAGAAGGGGGAAAGGGAAAGAAAAGAGAGAGAGAAAGGAAAAAGGGAGGAAAAAGAAAAAGGAAACGGAGAAAAAAGGGGGAAAGAAAGAAAAGAAGAAAGGGAAAGAAAGAAAGAAACAAAAAGCCCAACAGTCAAAAAATTGTTGACTGTTGTATTTTTTGTACTTGGAAATTTTGTGATCGTGCGAAATTTTGTGACCGTGCGAAATTTGTGACCTTGCGTAATTTTGTGACCGTGCGAAATTTTGTGACCGTGCGAAATTTTGTGACCGTGCGAAAAAAATTACCCCCCCCCCCCCCCCCTCCCCCCCCCCCCCCCCCCCCCCCTACGTGAAATTCACGAAGTGACTGACTGGGAAAAAATTTGGGGCAACCTTTTACGAAAAATTCCGGGACGGAATTATTCTAACCAGGCATTTTTTTGGCTGTGCCCCCCCCCCCCCTGACAACCAACCTCTGTTACGCCCCTGGATACCAATACCTGTAAATTCCAGCTAGTAATTTTTATTTTGTGTTGATAACTAAAGTTAACAAATTATTAAGTAAATAGCTCTACATTTATTTCATTAAACGGTTTAATCCCGTGTTTAATAGTTTCTTGATCATTTCTAACAATTCCCACGCATTATTGCACGTGTCCTATTCAATTGGTCACTTAAAATGCTGCGTAATAATGAGTAGCCAAACAAAACGTGTAAGATAATACGTCTAAGGTTACACGTAGAACGTAGAACGTGTAAGGTAAGATAACATCTTACTCGTCGAAGATTATCAAATACAGATTACAAATAATGGTTTATTCCGTAATAGCATATGCTTGTAGGATATTCATGGTTTTTTCCTTGTTTTTCCATCTTCCCCCACCCTCCACTCCCCCCACCCTCCACTCCCCCCACCCTCCACTCCCCCCACCCTCCACTCCCCAGGTTTGTTTGATTAATACTTGTTCGCAAATATTAAATCCAAAGTGTCACAATTGTTGACAGAATAAAGCGAAAGCGTTTTCTTAGGCGTCTAAGATACATCTTAGGGGCCATATCCAAACTCTCAAGTGATTTTATAGCGCTTTTATACCGATTTTACCTCGGTATTAAAACGGGTTTTTTTTCTATTGTTAAAAGCATCGGAAAAAGATCGGTATGTATGTAAACAAAGTTCTGCTCATTTCAATACACGTGCTATCGAGCTAATTCAAAATTCCTGCCAAAGTGGCATGTTTTTCACTGTCCAAATATGGGTTATTTTATGCTAATGCTATTACGTAATTATGAATATTCAGTAAATCCAGATTGTGTTAAATGATAGATTAAGGTTCATACTTTATAATGTACCCACTTAAATTGCACAGAATCACTCAGGTGTGGAGAACAACAATGGTTGCGGGTATTTATTGAATGCCCCTCGTACGTAGGGCAAGGGCGCCCGATGTTATATGGAATGCAAGGCGTCATTTCAATGCGCATTGTTTGTACGTGCAACATTCGGATGATTGCGAGCGTGACGCTCGGATCGAGACTTTATTGACTGATTATAATAAGATCTTAGTGCTGCGTAAAGTAGTGTTCATTCAATCTTTTCTTAAATCATAGCAGAATTAATCATGATGTTTTTACATCATAATGTGCGTAACGGTCACTCCGCTTTGCGTTCGAGTGGTATGAAGTATAATTAGTGCTAAGAATTCATTATAATCCGTCGTACGATAAAGGCTAGTTTCAATTTTGTCATTGCCTTATTAACCTATAAACTGGAATATATTTTAATATTAATTTTAAGATCATGCTTTGACTTGTGTACTTCATAAGACAGACAAGATTGAGTGAGTCCTATCTTTCGGGTCGAAGGTCAAGAAAATTTCACTCGATGACAAAATGTAAATGTTCCCTAGGCAGATACTGTATTGCCCTCTTGCCGAGTAACATGTGTCTAAAATCGATTTCAATTTTATTTTTACTTCAGCTTCCTGTCTTTAAATACTTCGAAAAAGTTATCGAGGCTCACCCGACTGATGAAAGATCAGAATGGCTTGATATGGACTCCAGCATATGCCAACCCGAACTCTTCATCAAGGGTGCTTGGAGCATTCAAATTATTGGAAAGCAATGAGATAATTCGCGCTCGCATGATCCTGGCTGATCAGGATCATTTCAATGCCATACAATCCATGTGGCAGTCACAAGGATTCAGAAATAAAATAACCACTGGTTTTTATTTTGTCACCAGCGCCCTCACACTATGCAATGAACTTAATCTGTACGGCTATTGGCCATTTACGGAATCGCCAGATGGCCGGGAAATACCTTACCATTACTTTAACAAAATCAAATTGACAACAAAACTTCACGATATATCGATGGAATGGAGATACATTGTAGCTCTGCACCAGATGGGTTTAGTCAGAGTCCATGTAGGTAATTGCAAGGCGGTATTATGGCAACGGAATAAACGGTAAATAGTTTTAAAAAACTGTGCAACATTCGGATTTTTAACATGGGCAATTGCAAACTGGAAACATTGCAAATATATGTAAGTTAATTAAAAATGAATATACCCCCCCCCCCCCCCCCCCCCCCCTCCCCGGCGTGTAGTGGGGGCACTGCCTGGGTGACGGGAATGATCAGCCACGACGACACCAAATCACTTAGGGATTAAATCATGTTTCAGCGTATGTGTATATATACCAATCTACAACGGTGTTCGCTTCGTTTGAAATAAACACGCAGACATGCAGAACTCAAGTTATAGGTTGGTGGTGCACGTACGCTGAAGCGTGATTAAACGGGTTTTTTTTTCAAATATTGTAGAAAATTACCAAAAGGTGCTATTGTAATGAGAATTGACAATATTATAGGTTATAGTTTTAGCATTCACATGATATATGATTTTTTGACAAAAATGTTGTATTAAGCAATATGATATTATGAAGCAAATTCCAAAAAGTGCTATTGCATTGAAACGTGCATGGGGAATTGGTAGGGATGCAACAGGACATAAACACTCCACACTTTACAATATCATAACGATACATATCCATCAACATGATTTCGTTCATATTATGCGCAGTAAAAAACTGCTTAATAAGAGAAAAAACAGGCCTAATTCATCTCTTTTCCCTGTTATGATTTCCCTGTTATGAAGTCACTAAAATAAGCAATTGAATTTAATTGATCCTAATGCATTAGTGCATATTGCACCACGCAAAAAGTTGACCAATTACAGAGCTTTTGAGTGAAGTATGACGGTCGATGCATTACTACAAGAAATAAACAGGTTGCCAGAGCATAATATTTTGGCCTGAAAAAAAATCAAAAAATCCTTTGCCTCAAAATTGGTATTATAAATCGTTATTTTTGTCAATTCACATATGTCCTTGTATAATTGCAAGGAATGAATACCATTGAGGATATTATCTCTAAAGTATGAAAGAAATCGTTTGAAATGACGTTTTAGTTATACATAAACGATTTTTAAAGACAAAGGTTAGTGTAAATTTAACCTTTTTTCAAGCTCATCGAGAATACCTAAATAGACTATGGGACGATGGTCTGTATCTTTCACTCTTGTAGTCCACCTCTGGGCAGAACATGAAATTATTACCAAAAGGTGGCAAATATATCCCTAAACACAAATTCACCTGATCCCACGTTCGTAGGTTGCATGTTATGACCCTAGACCTCAATTTAGGGTCAAAGGTCATATGTGTTTCAATGGGAAGTCAAAAACTAAATTTAACATGGTAAAAAATCTAACAAAATGAGCTATTGACTATAAAAAGTATATTATATTGTTTTAAACAAGTGTTTTAAACAAAAAAGTCAATCACAACTTTGATCGTAGATCAATAGTTTTTGAACTGTGACCTTTTGAAAATTACAAGTTGGCCAAAATAGACAATTTTGGTCATATTTTCGCAAAATTGGCACAAAAATGACATGTTATCATCATTAAAAAAATATTTTGACTCATTATGAATTGATAAACCATGTTATAATGTTGGTATATAGATGTACCTTACATTACAACACATTTCAAAAGTCAATGGTATGCTGATGCCATGGCAACCAGTGTGGAAGATAATGAATGTATGCTTGTCTTTTTCCTCTATCCTGTGGATAGCGGTGTGACCTTTGCCTCACGGAGAATCTGTACGTTCCAAATGGTTTAACTTATAAATACATAAATAAATAAATGATAATATATGAAAATAATAATTAATTATATCACTTCATTGGCTTTCATAGCTCATGCAAATTGACAAGAATAATTTCATTAAAGTTAGCCATCAAGTTTTGCAAATAAAAGAAAAAAATACGCCTCACGAACAAAGTGTGCACACCACAAAGGATTGACTATAGAAGTTGCGTCATGTTATCATTGAACTATGTAATTACACTAATTATGTTTGAAAACATATTTGTATTATTTAACACGCCGTCTTGATTACAGCATCCATTGATTCCTGCTCCACGATACAATGTGTGTAGTCTTGTTGGAAGTAGTGGAATACTTACAGGATCTCAGTGCGGAGCTCATATTGACAAAGCAGATATGGTGTTCAGGTGAGTTATCTCAATAGAGGCGCAAAAAATGTGTCTGTGCGTGCGCAAACGATGTCTGACATTGGTGTGTTCACGAATATTCGTGGTTAAATAATGCGAAATAAGAGTAAGTGATCAACCGCGTACAAACAAGTGGTACTTAATAGATTACAAATGTGATTAATAATAATATTAACAATGGAGTTGATATTCCAACGCCAGTGATGTTAGGATGAAATTATTAGTTCCAACATGTGATTTATTTTTTCAATCCTACCAAAATCCATTTTTACTGTGAAACTAATGGGAATTCGAAATTTATGGCAAATCGTGACCGCCGTCGTTTGTACGGGCGCACCTTATCATACTCAAATTTTCTTGATATGCCCGTCCCTTTTGAACATTTGAACTGTCTCAATTATCAAATAAAGTCAATGTTTATCCAAATATATTCTAGTACAAGGATGATCATCTCTATTGAAAGGTCGTTAAAAGGTCGTTAAGAACTGCTATATACATGGTGTTTTTCAAGCACCTGCTTGACAGACATGTTTGGCAAGCGCGGTGATTAATATGGGAAATGGTAGTGTGCGACAACAGCATGTCACTTATTGTGGTACATATATACATGGCACAGGCTGTCACACCTACGGCGACCAGGTCTTGCGCTTGTATTGCGCTGAAAAAGTATCAACAAGCGAGACGCATTAAGGTCTCTAAGGACCGATTGGTGACGCAGTGGAAACTGGCTAGGACGGGAGAGGGCCCCCGTGGTCGCACTTGTGCACAAGACAAAGCGCCACGCTAGTTTCACTCTGCTGCGATCAAGCCAGCGCTTGCATTAAAAATATGAACAACATGCAGGAAAAGCGTGATAAACTGCCCAAATTGCCAACATTGTTTAAAACAAGGTAGTTCTAAGTATATATTTCTATCCCGCTTATCACGTTTATTGGGCTCTTATACGACACATTGCTTTTTTTTTTTACTCAAGTCTCACTTGTACAAATGTCAGTTTAACAGGTGGTTGGTATTGTACTCCATCCATGCATGTATTCTCATGAAGAATAACTTTCGCGCTTGTTTTGTGCATGCCAGCGCGGTGCACTGGCGCTCAAGGGCGACTACGGACCCTCTCCCGTCCTAGCCAGTGCCCACTGCGTCACCAATGGGTTCTTGGAAACGTTTGGCTTGGCGTAATGCAATCGCTGGGGCCATACCTTCATCCCAAATTACTATTGTTTGTCTTTTTTAACGAATATTCTTGTTAATGTGGTCATATAATATTCTAATATTTGCACGACCTTGTTTTTTTATATTAAAGATTCAACCTAGCCCCTGTTTCTAAATATTCCAAAGACGTGGGAAAGAAGACAAACATGACTACAATGAATTCAAGCCTCCTTCCTAATAAGTAAATATATAGCTTAACATATTCTATAATTGTAACTGCTAATGACACAAATAACAAGCACGAACAAACATACATCTTTACGAGCGTAACGGATGCCTTCACTACCGCGCAACATCCGAGTGTTAAATACAGGGTGAGTCAAAATATTCAAGTCCCGTTTTTAAAAAATTAGGAAAAATACTTCCTTTCAAGAATTAGTTGATTTCGTGATTGAGTTTAAGAGTAGAATAACTTTTTCATACTTTGTGAAGTTTTCGAGACAATACCTAATTGCACGCCATAATTTCAACATTATTTACTAAAAATCGTGAAATCTAAAGTGTTCCAAGAATACAGGAATGAACCCAGTTTGGTGGATATTACAACTACTGCGGTATTAGTTATTCACACAGGCACTCTTTACAAAAATGAAGATTGTCTGTTTCTCTTATCAAATTAAGTAAAATAATGTTTTCAATTGTTTTTTTATCTCACTAATTCCAATAAATGGATGACTTATGTCACACGTATCGTGTGTATTATGTGTGTGTTGGTCTGGAACTAGATTCAATGGGCCGTATTCTCGTACTAAATACGGTTTTAGCTTAAAACCGCGTTTAACTAAACACGTGTCTAACTTAAACGTGAGTCTATCCTTTAAACGACGTGTTTAACAAAACACGATTTTAAACTCTGCAAATATCGTTCCCAGTGTGGTCCTGCGTTGATTGTATACAGGTATTTATTACATTGTGGCCCTAATGGGTTACAATAGATATCGACCGAATGCATTAAATACACGGTACCTGTAAAGACTACGCGAGCCGCACGTCAGCTTGCACCTGGCACGGTTGAGTGATCATTCAAGGCATACAGTTGGTGCGCGAGTCTAGTTAAACTCGCATTAAACTACCCACATACCCATGTTTAAAGTTAGACACTTTTCAGTGAGTTAGACGCGTGTTTAAGAAAAACAAATGTACGAGAATCGCGTTTAGTTAAACGCTGTGTCTAAAGTCAAAGCTAGACGCGTGTTTAGCTTAAAACCGTGTTTAACTACGTACGAGAATACGGGCCATTCGTACATTTGTTTTACTTAAAAACGCGTCTAACTCACTGAAAAGTGTCTAACTTTAAACATGGGTATGGGAGTTGTTTAAGGCGCGTTTAACTAAACAAATACACGAACTGTATGCCTTGAATGATTACTCAACCGTGCCCGGTGTAAGCTGCCTAGCAAATCGTGTAGTATTACAAATAACGTGCGTTCGAGGTATTCAGTCGATATCTATTGTAACCCATTAGGGCCACAACAAAAATAAATACCTGTATACAGTAACGCACAACCACCCTGGGGACGAAATGCGCAGAGTTTAAAACCGTGTTTAGTTAAACACGTTGTTTAATAGGTAAACTCGCGTTTTAGTTAGACACGCGTTTAGTTAGTACGAGAATACGGCCCAATATGTTCAGCTCTTCCTTCAACATGTTCAATGTTGGAACACATTCTCTCGTTTGGATTATACAATTTGAATGAAATCACATTTAGATTATAGCTAACAATGTGTTCTTGCTGTGCATTTCATTAAATATATTCATATTTGTATTTGCTCTGGTCTACACAATTAGTGAAATCGGAACCTGACTATTTTGACTCACCCTGTAGTGTGATCAAATTGTGTTATTACTCTGTTATATGATAAAGGTAATGTCTCAATTTGTCACAACCTTATTCAATTCGATTTTCTTTATCACTCCGGTTTGATTGCCTGTACTGGAATTTGTTTTTGATCATTAAACATTCTCGTAAATTCAATTCCACACAATGCATATTTTGAGAATCTTTAGTTCTTGACTTTGTCTTAAATTTATATTTCAAAAAGAATATAAGCATTCCGTAGGGGGTATGCACTTGTGTAAAGTTCCGGTCGTTTCCGGTAAAACTATAAACGGCGTTAACACGATGTCAAACCATGGAATTCTATTTACGAACGAGAAAAAAAACACTCAGAAAATAAATTGTCCTGGTACATATGTACATGTACCACTAGATGAGTGTAGTTTTTGCCGACGACAATTGGATTTTTTCTATATTTAGAAGCCTGTGGCCCAAGACAAACATTTTAGAACCATAATAATATCTCGAAATTCTATAACATTTTCACAGATTCCTCTGTTTTCATTTGAAAATAATAAATTATCGGTGCTTTTTTTACATGTGCGTGATGTGTTATGTCTAAATTATGATTAACGAACTCGCACGCATGACGTAGTACTTCAGGTCACACTATATCGGTTAGCTTACGATTAATATGATCGTACATACGGTACATGTAGGTGATTCTAATGACTTACTTATTAATGCTTGTCATGAAAAAGGAGAGGAATTTGTTGCTAAATATTTCATTGGCAGTAATACCTCCTTAAATGCAATGGTCGCTAGATGGAGATGGAGAGCCCACAATTTTCGTAGTTATTAGTTGCATAGGGAATAACATTCTTCGAATGTTAAGTTAATGGTAAAACAGAACCGTGATATCTGTACACAAAGTCACAAAATAAGATGATTTTTTCAACATGACTTCTTTCTTTCTACAAAAGAACCATTTTATTCCCATTACCAAGGCAATACTTGGCAGTGTTTAAAATTAAGATGACCCCCACCATAAGTCTAAATTTAACGTTCTAGTAAAGGTGAAAAGTTTGTAAATGTACCTACATGTTTCATAATTTGGCATTTGTAGATTGTTTCCTCACATTAGGCCAAAAATCTCTAGCTTTTTCTTGACTGGTATTATTTTACACGATTTCACTTCTTTCCACCAATTTAGAGCTAAAATCCCTGATCTCAGTCTATCGTACCTAAGCTAGATACCATTGGCCTGTAGCGGGGGAAATGCATGTCAACCCCCACAAAAGTGATTGTTTTTAAGCCGAAGACATCTTGTTCTATAAAAACAATGATTTGAATGAACCGGTTTCCTCTAAAGGTAAAAAAATAGCATGAACTTGACCTCTTAACCACACAAAGCAATAGGAACTTATTTTGTGGTGTGGGACCTTCACTCGAAAAGACCAATGTCAAGCATACCTGGGCATATTTAACAAGCGACACGTTTATCTAGTGGCTATCCAACATCAATAGAGGCATCCAATAAATATTGTCTGACAACAGTTCTTCTACGTTATAATATAATTGATAACAATAATTTATTTCCTCATGTGATTATTCTTTCTCAAATAAAACGTTCCTGCTCTGACAACGGCAGCAATTTTATATAATTATAATAAAATTATATTTTCCACTGCAGACTTTGATATGGGATCCTGTTATTATTAAGTTATATATGATTGCCAAATGTCGACTAATTCTCTAAAGGATATGTAGATGGCTGGTATTCATTTATATTGAGGTCTTGGATATTTTAACGTTATTTGTTACGTACCTCTTTATAGATGTCATAGTTTTATACCTTTACCAGTTTATCCGGTTTTTAGGATGTACAGAGTTGTCCTTAACCTTATAGTTATTTAGAGTCTCTATAAAATAGTCTTAGCATTCATATAATTGGCTGACAGTTATCTTCTCCCAGTAACAGTCTTTGATGGTTTCCCGGTGTCGATCTCTAATGGTAGCTCCCGTAGAAACCCTGGTTTGTCTACTCGGTCAATATTGGCGTCAATCTTTATGTCTCCCCTTTTGTAGTTTAGGACTTTCGGCATGTACGTATTCACACCATACATTTGGTAAAGTGACACTGCATGGGATAATAAAGTAAAACCCGAAAACCAAAATAATATTTTGCCTAAATTTTGTCTGCTCTGCACAACAACTATTTAAATTGGTAAAATAACATTTGAGTTGAATGTACCAATAGATTGGTATGATAAACATTTGTGTTGAATGTATCAATGCTTTTATCAACTCCAAAAGTGAGAATATTATTACAACAGAAATTAAGGCGTGGCATCAGGTTGTAGGCCACTTGAAATTATTATAATCATTACAATTTCTAGCAGGATAGTTACATGTCTTTTTGGTTTGTAGCTATCGATAATTTCTCCGGCATTAAAACAATTTTGTTACTGCCTTAGTAAACTGTCTGTTGCTGCCTTTACATTATCACAGTTTATATTACAGTTTTAACCTCTGTCAAGCACTATCAATTTGCTCCGCTGAACGATAATATTTTGTACTTGCAAAATTCCCAAACTTAGGTTATAATATTTAATACATTATTACCAATATAAACATAGTCTTAATTAAATCAACTTACAATGGTTTTGTGGTGTTGTTCTCTCTTGTGAAATTTTCCAGGCAGGCTACACGATAGCACTTCAGTCGTCCGGAGTGTATTTCATACCCCGGCACGCCCCGCTGGCTGTCAGAATTTGGAACCGTCACGTCGTTCACAAAATAGTCATTACCGTCGGCTTAACACACTTGTAGCCAGACAGAATTTCACCTCAATTACAGAGGCTCCCGGCTAATAGTTTATGTATAAATATTAGACTTATTTGCACTCCATAGATGAAAATTCAAGTATAATTGACTAATCGTAGCACTGCAACTTAGGAAGAAAACATCATAACAGAAAAACTGAAATGACCCGCACCTATGATGGTTGAAGGTGGAATGACTAGGACCTCGCCCATCTCCCTGGTCAAAATATCCCTAGGTAACTCTCGCATAATTTTGCTGCATTACAAAAGGATGTCTGCACACATACATTTATTGAATGGAATCATACAAAGGGTGCCCTGCATAAGTTGGTTCACCTATTGTTTACCAATACCAGTGACTATACCCAGGTGTTGTGGATAGCTTGGGTTATTCTAGAAAGCCAGTGTTTCCAGATTTTGTGCACTATGTACTGGTATGTATTTTCCAGACTGTATAATGTAAATATACAGGGTGTGATAGTGGACAAAACTTAAGTTATCTTACAGATTCAATTCTAATGTGACAACCAATGATTTTCAAAATTATGCAAAACATTACTCAGTTAGATGTGCACAAAATGTCCTTCCTGCAACAACAAAATCCAGTCATAACAGCGATCAGTATGGGTCGTTGACCTTTTCAGGGAATAAATGTAAGACATGCTACGATTTTGACCGGATTTATAGCAAGCATGCTGGGGTAGGTCAATACATTTTCTTTGACCTTTCCCGGGACCTTAAGCGAGCCCCGGTCATCACGCCGCAAGACATTCCACTCGCTCCGCTTGGTTTCGCTTTCATGCTCGTTATTTCATTTTCAACCCCCGGTACAAACTGCTTGATATTAAGATAGACCCCACCATAAATCTAAATGTCATGAAAGGTAATTTTGAAAATATAAGATCTAAAACTCATGTATGTGTTGCACTCTACAGATATATGCACTTTCTGACTCTAACATCGATCATTTTTTATATTTCCTTCAGCTTCATGTCTTTAAATACGTCCGAAATGTTGTCGACGCTCACCCGACTGATGAAAGATCAGAATGACGCTTGTATATGGACTCCAGCATACTCCAACATAAATAGACCACAAGTATTTGAAGCATTCAGATTATTGAAAAGCCACGAGATCATTCGCGCTCGTCTGATTCTGGCCGATGGGGATCATTTCAATTCCGTACAATCCATGTGGCAATCACAAGGGTTCAGAAATAAAATCTCCACTGGCTTTTATTTTGACACAACAGCCCTCACACTGTGCAATTATGTTGATTTGTACGGGTATTGGCCATTTTCGGAATCGCCGGGTGGTCAGAAAATACCTTACCATTACTTTAACAACATAAAAATGTCACAAAGTCACAATGTATCCACAGAATGGAGGTACATTGTAGCTCTGCATCAGTTGGGTTTAGTCAGAGTTCATATAGGTAATTGCAAGGCAGAATCATTGTAACAACAAACTATTCAAATAAAGTTCAGTAATTATTTTCAATCGCCAATTTTTCATAATTTCGTAATAATTATACTCATAATTACACTGTTGCACATATCAATGGCAGTCTGATGTGTTCTTCTACCCAACGTTACCTCATTCGTCGCAATCACTTATGTCAGTGCTCAGCCACTTGCTTGAGAATGTGGGGAGGTCTCAATCAGAATGTTCAGAATAAAGTTGTCTGTAAAGTGTTACTCTGAAAATGACAGTGTACAGTGATTGCTCCATTGACTTGTAAGCGCAAACAAGTGATGATTTTGGCACAATATCAGAAAGAGACTTTCCCATTATGCTTCCAAGTGGTTGAGCATTGAAAGAAAGTGATTGCTACATATTTGGAAAGTTGGAGGATCAGTTCTTGGAGACCTTAATAATGCTTTTGGCTTGGCGTTTAGATAATTTGTCAGCGCCATGCAAGCGCCGGCCTGAACGCACAGAATGTAAAAGAGGTTTAGCTATTTCGTTTTAAAGCTTTGACAATGTTGGAGAGTCGTCTGCACTCATCCCTCGTGTTATTCATATGTTGATACTTTTTCAGCGCAATGCAAGCGCTGGCCTGATTGCCGTTGGTGTGACAGGGGATTAAAAGCATTAAACTGAACTACGCGGAATACATTGCAAATGTCTTAAATTGTATTTCGCGTGCTCGCCTAAAGTGCGCGCACCACGCGCTTTGTTTTGATTCGGTGTTCAAGCAGCACGTTTCGCCGATTTTACTGTGGGTGTTAGCAAACTTGTAAACATGTGTTTGTACTCGTTATTAAAGAGAAAAGTATGCACACAATTGTGAATTTTAATTCGTATTGTGTCGTGTATGAGTTAGATCAATACATGCGTACATGTTTAACAAATTATAACAATCAATGACTTTGCGCTTGTTGATATGCTTAATATTCACATAATTGTTTCTATTTTTTCCTCCAAACAACACATACGCATTTATTAACCTAAAATTACCATATTATTATATTATATTATATTAAAAGGTAGATGTTCTGATTACTGGTCCGAATTTCAACTTGATGTTTTCTATTTTACATGAAAGGTCATCCTTAAATTGTCACATTCCAAAGTTTGAGTTGCATAAATCCAATAGACGCAATGGTTCTAATTTTAGAATAACAAGTTCACAACAATTTTGCCCATTGAGTTAAGTACACAAACTGGCTGGTGGTTAACCACATTTGGCAGTAATTCACCACATTTTAGACTATAATTTCTAAATGGAACATTTCTGGCCCCTAAGATTTTACAGACATATTGAGAAAAATGAATGATCTATGCCGAGTTTCTAAAATATATAAAAAATATAAAACAAATAGTGTTTCAAATTTAAACAATTGCGAAATGATGGTGGAAATGTTTCCTACTTATTCCGTTTATTTCATTAAAATATCTCTTTTTGTTCCGCTATGGCAAGACATAATCGAAAATCGATGAAAAACGTATTTTCATATTTTGGCTCATACAAATCATCTTTACAGCTATTCTCTCTAGCACTACCAGCATTTCAAACACGAACCCCCACACCTCATAAGTTACATTTAAAACTCCCGCCAAAAAAAGGAAGGTTAAACACTCTCAAGCTAAACAAATCCTGCCCTATTCATTCAACGCTTTGTTTTCTATGCACACAACAATCGATTGTTATCAAAATACTAATTGAAATAAGAAGAGGGTGCAATAATAATGCGAATAACATTTCAGAAATATTTTAATGCTTAAAGGGGTTTAGCGACTTTGTAGATTTTCATAATGGATCATTTCGACAACAACTTGAAATCTACTATCGTTACAAAAAAGACTGTATTTTCCATCAGAAATGTCTGATTTTCAAAATCTAAAATTCCGAAGAAAGCTAGGCGTTCACGCAAGATATATATGAAAACGGTATTACCTCGGAATAGCTCATTCTGGGACAACCTGTATACGAACTGTAGTATAAACCTATAGCCCAATATTTTTGCTCTTCAGATGACAGTTATGATGAACTACAAAATTAGAGCGTATGGCTCATACAGGGTGAGTAAAAAAAAATGCAATAGTGAAAAGAAGCCATCTTGTTTTCAAAACCATGTGGATGTTTGAATTTTTTTAAACGTTATATGATTAACATATCTGTTACTAATTTCATTTTAAAAAAAGAAATCAATTGCATTTTCCGCTAGTCTGTAGTGAACCATTTTACCCATGCACATAATTCACATGCTTGTCCACGACACACCCAAAACATGCATAAGATTGCAAAATGCGTCTCTCATTAAAATGTGAACATTCTATTTAATTTGTGACGTAATTGGAATTAATGCATCTTTCTTGTTTACATTGGGAGATAAAATTATCAATTTTCATAACCCATGGTTTGAATTGCGTATAATGTTTTAAATTTGAATTAAAATTGAAATTATTCCAAATTGTCGTTGGCGGGATATTCAAATGTAAACATGAAATGTGTGCAGTTTCAATTGAAAATCACTATGTTTGGACAAAAAAGTGAATTAGGTTATGCAGTTAAAAGGTTCACCAAAGACAAACGGAAAATGTGTTTGACTTATTTTTTCACTCTAAGTTAGGAACAAATATATCATTCTTGCAACGTTTAAAAAGTTACTTCAACTTAGTTTTGTAAACAAGATGGCTTCTTTCCGCTATTGCAGTTTTTGACTCACCCTGTACGTATAAATGGCTTGTATTTTTAAACTTGTATTTAAAATTGACCTGAGACCGTTGCAAATATTTCTATATAATTTTTATTGGTGCTTGTACGCATGGTGATGCAAAATATTACGCGCGCGAATTTAGTGCAGTGAAAGAGCGGTTGGGATATCGGGTGTATTGGGCTATTCCAGAAGAAAATATGTCCTCCCATCTCCCTCACCCCTATAGAGGAACTAAATATTATTTCAAAATACGTATGGAAATCCAATTGTTAAGGTATTGTAATTGGGTATAGAGAAATAGTGATAATTTGATGACTTGGAACTGTCGGTTGAGATAGGCACTGTCGGATCCGAATGGCACACTATTAGGATTAAAACTATCGGTTGAGAATAGACTGTCGGTAATTTAGTTAGTGAATGCTCGTTTTTTTCGCGCGGTTTTGAAAAACATGTCACATGCTATAATGTTCTAATTGGCATAACAAATACACGTACTTCATCCATATATTTAAACCCATAGCAGAAGGATTTCTACCAGTTTATGGACACCCATGCACATCAGGAATCCTTTCAACACCTTTTAAGATTCGTTATAAGTTCCACACCACCAATTAAATTGCCATTGACTTACATGCAACGGCACTTCGAATACTAGTACACTCTCCAAATTGCTGTCTGCTAGCTATATTCGGTGCATTTGTTCTGGAACAGGTGTCAAATCTTACTATTACAGAAAATACCAGGGTTCTTTGGTTAAATATTAAGTTTATAGTCTACAAATCACAAATAACACAAATTTCTTTCATATTAAGAGCATTGTATACCTTTTTTGTACATTTAAATTAATGGTTAGGGGTTCTTCTTGAATTAAAAACACTGGCTAGTGTTGGGCGCTAGCACACATTTCTTTGGTGGTGTGGAATCTACAGGGATCGAAATCAAATTCAGGTATTTGCTCCGTTTAACTCTCAGGCATAGCCTCAGTAAAACTACTGTAACTCCTTCATTATTCATTTAATCTACATAAAAGTATACATTTTCTTGAGGATAAGGGTTCAATGAATCCAACCATGAATTTCATAATTGACCATTTTGGAGAAAATTATAAACAAATGGTTTTTGACCCATTTTAGGTTTTGTCCAGATAACGAAAAATATATTTTGTCAAATTTTGTCGTTCTGGTTTTATTATAATCCTAATAAAATTCTCTAGGAACCTTTTTTTATTTATTTTGATATCTGATTTATTTTTTTAATTATTGACCAAAAAGTGCCAACAAATGTGATTTTTTTTTTTACCTCCAAAATAAAAATGAATGTTGTTAAGATGAATTTGGTGCCATTTCAGCATTTTTTACCAAAAACTGAATTTGATACGAATGTAGCAAATTTTGAGCCAACAAAAGTGATTTTTGGTAAGAAATTAAATTCCAAAAATGGATTCTCCGACTCATTTCCTTTCCAAAAATGTATACTTTTATATACATCATATTAACAGTTGATAAATTTCATGTTGTGAGGGTTCACAGCCCCCTTAATCTAAAATAACGTCCAAAATATCAGTCGAAAATAATAAAATTTCATAAAATACATAAATACGATCGGATGAAAGCGTTATTTAAACATCAGGTGTATGCACCAGATTATCGCTAGAATTTTTGTTTTAACTTATATAGGATTTTTTGCTTGTTCGTCACGACGAACAAGTATATAGACTCGGGATTGGTAAACGAGTACGCGGTATTTATGGTTCACATGGCACAGAGAACCTTTTTTTGGTATAATTTTCAAACGGGATAAGCCAAACGATATTTTCATACGCTCATATTGCTTGGACGAGAGATGTGCCATCCGTGTCGATGGCTTTGATTGGACGAGAGATGGATATCATCGTTAGTGAATAACTGTGTCATCGTATTGTACTTTTCATCGTGAACTTTTGAAGTGGATTTGCATTGGATTTTCATACTATGGAAAGGGGACCGTGTACTAAATGTTTATAACACGTAACATCTCATAATCTTAGGTCAAGTTTTAGACTCGATTTAATTGATACGGTGAATTATTTTTTTTGTAGACGGAAGGTTTATTTTGTAATTGTATGCTTTCCGCCATATATGAAAAATACGTTGATTTTCGTCTTTGTTTGGAAATTTATTACGTAATGTTTTGAGAAATATTTTCCAAATTGATCAATCAGGACCACAAATGTTATTGGCTCATATTCTGTCCGGAGTTAACTCTAGAACAGGTCTGCACCTGATTTGTGTCTGTGTTATTATTTTTGAGTGATTTTTGGCCAGTTTTAGTTTAACCAATGAATGAATTTGTAGTAAGCTTATACTTACCATTTTAAGCTTACAACTTCTTACTTTGATATTTCTAATCCGAGATTTAACCACCAAAAATCTAGGGCATTGCGTTTAGGACAACAAATGTCTTTTGATCACAAATCTGTTAATAATCATACGTAGCTCAAAGTCGTATCCTAAAAAGCAAATAAAGGCACATTATATGATATTCGCCTATTTTTTCGGAATTGGTTGGAAAAAACACATTTTTCCTTGGGATTTCTACACGAATGACATTTATGTTGTCAAATCGGTTGCGGATTGACCGTGCAGTGATACTGATATGATACGTAGCTCAAAATGTGATATCGTATCCTAAAAAGTAAATCAGGGCACATTATATGATATTTACTTTAGCCTATTTTGTCCTCAATTGGTAGGAAGAAAAAAATCCTTGCGATTTTATAGGGAATGTCATTTATGTCGTCAAATTGGTCACGGATGGACCGATTAGTGACACAGATATCATACGCTGCTCAAAATGTGATATCATATCCTTATATGATAGTTTGTTTATTTAGTCCCTAATTGGTAGAAGAAGAAAAAAGTTTTTCCTTGTGATGTCAACGGCAACGCGAACGTTATTTGTCGTCAAATTGACCGATCAGTGACACCGATATCATACGTAGCTCAGTTTTGTCCAGAATTGGTTGGAGAAAAATATCATTGCGATTTCAACGCGAACATCATTTATGTTGTCAAGTTGGTTGCGGATTGACTGATCAGTAACACCGATATCATACGTAACTCATGTGATATCGTATCCTAAAAAGCAAATCAAGGCACATTATATAATATATATAAAACCCACCATTTTTACTTGCGATTTCAATGTGAACGTCATTTATGTCGTCAAATTGGTTGCGGATTGACCGATTAGTGACATCGATATCATATGTAGCTAAAAATGTGATATCGTATCCTAAAAAGCTAATCAGGGCACATCATATGATATTTGGCCTATTTTGTCTGCAATTGCTAGGGGAAAACTGTTTTTCCTGACGATTTCTAAGCGAATGTCATTTATGTCGTCAAATTGGTCGCGGATTGACCGATTAGTGACACAGATATCATACGCAGCTTAAAATATCATATCCTGAAAAGCAAATCAGGGCACATTATATGACATCTAGCCTATTTTGTCCGGAATTGGTTGAAGAAAAAACACCATTTTTACTTGCGATTTCAATGTGAACGTCATTTATGTCGTCAAATTGGTTGCGGATTGACCAATTAGTGACACTGATATCATACGTTGCTAAAAATATGATATCGTATCCTAAAAAGCAAATCAGGGCACATTATATGATATTTTGCCTATTTTGTCTGCAATTGCTAGGAAAAAAGGGTATTTCAACCCGAACGTCATTTATGTCGTCAAATTGGTTGCGGATTGACCGATTAGTGCCACAGATATCATACGTAGCTCAAAATGTGATATTATATCCTGAAAAGCAAATCAGGGCACATTATATGATATTTAGCCTATTATAAAGAGTTTCGGGATGCATGATATGGGAATTGCTCACATAAAACTCTAATATGTTTCGTACTACAAGCATTTCCCTTTTAAAGAGTTTTTTATTAAGGGGGATTCACGTGCTAATTGGCACATTTTCGATCTCAATTTTGAGTATCAAACTTACGTGGGAACCTATGACAACCATATATCACCATAACGAGGAAGTTACAGAGAGTTCAAATTTTTATTTATTTTTAACATGGTTGCTATGGCAACCAAGCAAGGCTCCTGATTGGTCGAAACTAAGGACAAGACTAACTCAAAAATGAAACATCCATTTACATCCATACTTGACACATATAGTCAACTAGTAATTCCGCATGGCACCATGTTTTAATTTGTACTTCCGGTTACCATGGCAACCAAATATCCAGCCAATCAGCACGTTTCGAAACGTAATTCAAATTTGGAAAATAAATCAAAAAATCCGAAAACATGGTGCCATGCGGAATTAACTAGTTGATTATATGTGTCGATTATTGATGTAAATGGATGTTTCATTTTTGAGTTAGGCTTAGATTCGGCCAATCACAGCCTTGCTTGGTTACCATAGCAACCATGTTTAAAAAAATGAATTCTCTGTGACTTCCTTGTTATGGTGATATGGTTGTCATATGTTTCCCCGTAAGTTTGATGCTCAAAATTGAGATCGAAAATGTGCCAATTAGCACGTGAATCCCCCCCCCCCCCCCCCCCCCCCCTTTAAGTCTGGGCCGAGCATTTTGCTTGAGTCTGGTCCCTTCAGAACCCAAACGTGTGTCCGTACGGACCGACCGTGTAAACAAACAAACCAACAAACAAACACCTTAACAATGTAAATTTTAAGATGGCCGGCGAGATCGTTGCATAAGCATCAATATTAAACGAGTATACATTGTATTGACTAAGCTAAATAGCGCACAATATGATTTTGAACTGAAGAAAGATATTTACGACATTATTGAATATTTCAAAAGATGGCCGCCAACGATGTTACAATGATTTATAGGTATAAATTGAATTGTGGTTAATATATATGGTACAGTTTATAGCCAACAATCATCTGTCCACAATCAATATGCCACCACCACAAGGTGAATCACCACAGGATGAACATCCTCCTTCACCTGAAGATATAAAACGACAATTGATCCGTTGTATTTGCCAAATACTTTTAATGGTAAACAGGATGATGACTTTAATTTTTTGTGTCGTCATGGTCGTAGACTTGAAATTGCTGTTCAAAATTATCCTGTTGGTTCTCAAACACTGGCCAATGTTCTTCCTAGGCACTCAACATTACATGATAGTAGAAGGAGATATTCATCTCCACATGATAATAGATGGAGATATTCATCTGTTGTAAACAAGTTAATTTGTTGTGTGTGTAAAGTTAAACAATGTTTTGAGTAGAAATAGAAGGAGATTCATCTTCACATGATAATAGATGGAGATATTCATCTGTTGTAAAGTAAGCTAAATTTTGTGTGTAAAGTTAAACAGTGTTTTTAAATTTGTATGTACATTCAATACTGATTTGTTGTTGTTGTTGTTGTTGAAATATGTGTACTGTATTTAATGATGAGTTAATGTCTTGTGTGATAACATTTATCTCATACAAGTTTGGATGTTGATGCGTTAAAGATATGTTACTGATTTGATTGTTCACTGAAATTAACTTTGGGTCTCCTAATTTGCTACTTTTGTATAAAACTGTCAAGTTTATTTTTATCAATTTGCATGTCTTTTTGAGTTCTCACAGCAGATTTAAGCTTTTACCTTGTTACAGCTATAAAAATTAATTTCGATGGCTAATATGTGGATACAAAATGTCCATGAAAAATAAGACATTTGGTATTGGCTTATAAAATAGCGTTTGGGTATATGTATTGAAGTGGTGTATTATATTGTTAATGTTAGGGATTTGTGTTTGACATAAATTCATTGTAATTGTCTTTTAAGCTTCCGGTAGTTGTAATCAAATTACAAGCTTCTAATTATGTGCACATTCTTATGGATTTAATTATCTAATTTTGGAATTTAAATAAGAGTTTTGTTTCTGACCTAGTAAATAATTGATAGTGAAGCCGCCAAGACATTGTTTTAGTACAATATGCCATTAATGTAGAGTGGTGAGAATTTTACGAACATATGCCTTCAAATCGTCGATAATTCAATTTCCTACCGTTTGCTGAGAGTTTTTGTACTAATTATGCCTTTACAGTTGATGAGAATTTTTACGCTGTAAAGTGAGATGGGGAACGCGTCATTTTATTTGTATGTAGTTCAGAAATAAAAGCAACAAATCAGTCGTTACTTTGCATTGCAGAAAATTAGGCAGTTCCTACAAATATTCTTATTGTGATAAATATAATACGTTCATGGTATGTTGATGAATATAAATGGTGGAGAGACAATTTCAAATTAAGATATTTACTATATTTCTTGTGTCGGGAAGTCATAGGCAAGACATGCAGTACAACACGCGCCGCACTGCGTCACGCGTCATATGACACGCAAAGCGCTTGGCAACACGAACGCGTGGCGGGGAGAAAATAAACAAGGAAAAAGGAACAGACAAGAAAGACGGGGAGCGGGATAGCCACGATACCGCGGATGCGGAACTACGATGAGTTTCCTATGAGACATTGTTAGAATTATTACTACTCGCGTCGGACCCGTGACTCAGACCAGGTTTGAGATATATATATTAACCAGTGTGGCTGTGTAACGTCGTCTTACACAACCGGATTGACATTGCACCGACTTCCTGGTCTCGTCCTCCGGCGTAGAAAGACATCACTGATCATCGCCGTGTATGGATGTCAACCGTCTGGTGGAACTCTCGTCCGCCGGCTTATAAAGACCGGGATAAAGACATTCAATGATCATCGCCGTGTGTGGATGCCAACCGTCTGGCGGAAATCTAATCTTCCGGTCATCGCCGTGGGAAAGAACTCTCAGGATACAGTCAACGGAACATCAATAACATCTCGGAACCGATAAGTGCACATAACAATAATTTACCCAGTGATCACTGGCGCCGCGATCGCGTATATTTGTGTTGCCAATAATGTCATAATACATGTAATATGCCGTGGCTTGGATATTAAAGTGTTGTTAATCAAGTTTGTCTATTGTTACGTATTTAATTTGAATGCAAGCTGACTCGGCTCGTGACATCTTGTTTGATTTCTTAATACTTACATATAGTGTTGAAATGGAATGTTTTGGACCAAAAGAAATTAGGCTTACCCATGCGATACATTGCAAACAACAACTAGCATAACATGGTCATAAAATATATCAATATTCCATTGATATTCTTCCAAAATTTGTGAGTAGTCACAAAAAATCATGATGTGATGTTTTTAAGCTATCATTGTCGATGTGGTCTTGAAGCACCATAGTTCGAGTAACAATCTTGATGAGTGTCAATGATTCCTACAAATGATGTTCACCTCAAGTTTTGAGTGGTCAATGTTGAAAAATGGTATGTTTATTATAGTGTATTATTTATTTAAGATGTGGTAAACATTGTATAAGTTGATTATATAATTTAGGATAATAAAAAAAAAAGGTTTTGTGTGTGTGTGTTTAAAATGTAATTTGATAAATTATTGGATTTGAGACTGAACATTTGTTCGATGAGAATGAATTTATAGAATATTCTCATCTGATGACTGTTTATGTTGAATGATTGTCTTGGTAAAGGTTATATGTCATGTATGTGTTAACATTGTATACAACTGTTTGCTATATAATGAACAAATATAATTTATAGGTAACGGTGAGGACACCTTCTTCAAAGAAAGATAGTAATGTGGGATTTAAAAACACCCATACATAATTAATGCTATGGTCCAGTAGTAATTTGACTTTGTATCTAATATGTTAATGTGAGCCAATCAGCGCTCAGATGTGAATAACCATGGGCCAATCACAGCTGAGCGCCGAATTGATGAGCGGCTTTGAGAAGAGAGAATTCGTCCCCTTCCTCGTGTTGTACCCGACGACTGCAGTCATGTTATATTATTTCTCGTCATTTTCATCGTAATATTATGTATTGTTTGGAGCATCCTTTACTTTAATAAAGTGCCAGAACATCATTAGAACATGGCGACGAAATGTAACAAGTTGTGTTATAGTCTTCTCTTCGTACTGTAAGAAACCAACAATAATACGGTCTTACACACTGGTAAAATGGTTTTACAACAAGTTTTGCTATCAGAATGAAAGTTCATCTGTGTTGGTGATAAATAATATGAAGTTAAACCAGACGGTAACCTTGACGTAAGGATTTACTGGAAGCACACAGATCAATATTTGAACTTCTCGTCAAATCACCCTGTCCAGCACAAATTGGGCGTTATTCAATAAGAATATCTTGAGTCTTAAAAGACTGAACAAAGTGTAGTGAGAGCAACAACATATCTACAAATACAATGCATGGAGAACCTGAAAGGTGATGGTAAAGGTAAACCGTTGGCGATTTCTCATTGGCATAACACACACTGCAACGATTTACCGTCTTTTAAAAAACCCAACTATAGTATATAATTTTACTTGTTGGTAAATCATTCAAAATGCGTGTTTGTCTATGAGCTTGATGTTAACGGTTAACCATTTACCAAAATCATCAATAGAACCCGTTTGATCAATGTAGGCTATAGTTTTGCGTCATCAGTCTGAGAGAACATTATTTTAATAATGTAAGAGATGATTACTGACCATAATTTGTTGTCGGAAAAATAGTATTGCAGAAAAGACGTAGTCACACGCTCAATTATTGCTTGCTTAATTCGAGTTGTGTTCTCGATCTACAATGGCTCTCCACACCTTCCTGTCCTGCATTGCTGTCTTTAAGTCTCCGACATCCAAACCAGTGTCCTGTTTTAGCACATCGATGTAAGTTAGGGCAGGTCTTCCAGGCTTTCTTCTCCCATGCTTTGGTATCCAATGAACCAGCTTTGACACACATTCTTGACTCCTAAAGCAGTGGCCTGAGAATCTTGTCCTTCTCTCCCTGATCTTTTGGGTGATTTTGGGGAGGTCTCCATACAGCTCTGTGTTAGTTGTATGTTGCTTCCAGTGAATGTTGAGGACAGCCCTCAGCATACGAGTGTAACAGCCGTCAAGTTGCTTTGCTAGCTTAGGGGTGGTGGTCCATGCCTCGCAGCCATATAGTAACACAGATTCAACAGTTGCGGCGAACAGGCGAAGTTTGAATTTTCTTGGTAGGGTGGATTTCCAGATCTTGTTCAGCTTCCCACAGGCTCTCCAAGCTGCTGCCTTGCGTTGCTTGATATCTGTTTCAGTGCTTGACATCCAGGCACCTAGGTATTTGAAATCGTTTACTTCATCTAGTTTGGTTCCATCATTTGTTCTGATTTCCACCGCATTTGTTTGGTTGTATGCCATGAGCTTTGTCTTCTTTGCATTCATAGACAAGCCAACTTTAGCCACTGATGTCTCGACCCTCTGAAGCAGATCTTGTGCCTGGTGTAGTTCTTCAGACAGCAGGGCAATATCGTCTGCAAAGTCAAAGTCTGTCACTGCTACAGGTCCAATCCTTCTGCTTTTTCGCTTTTCAAGGTGGAATCCAAGCTCTTCTTCCTTTCCTGTTATAGCCACTCTCAGGGCGAAGTCTAGTACAATAACAAACAGATATGGGGCAAGGGTGTCACCCTGAAGTACACCAGCTAAGATTTATTACGCTCAATTATTACGCATATTAATAAAAGTTCGATTAGGCCTAAATCATGATAAAACCATATAATAATTAACACATAGTAAAACATCAATTGAATGTTTAGAAATCCATCAATTTGTTATAGTTAGCACTTGACATGAACAATGTTCTTGACCTTTATTAGTTAGATCACGCCCTACTTTACTGAAATGCATTGAAATAAGTAAAAACTTGCATAGTATTGGTCCAGTTATCCTCGGAGATAGACTCTGAAAGTTGAAATGTTTTTGAAAAATCTGCTTTGCGTATACCGCGTGGAAAGCGTTAAATCGTCCCTCTTCAGAAGTTGAAATGTGTTTGGATTAAGTCATCACATTAATTAAATTAAATACAAACACCTCAGAATTTAACAGTCACAATAATTTATTCACTATGTATTTGGTGTCGGTAATGCTATACATTTCAAGTATATGACAAGATACATAATCATAATGAACTTTACATTTACACACATTTAGATATATTCAACAATTCAATCGTACGAACAATTCCTTAACATTCACCGTTCCCATTCATATTACACCCGATGACGGGCCTTAACCATCCTGATAATCATGCCAAATGTCAGAAGAATAGCTTACATACTTTTGGAGCTACATGCCAAAAAACCAAATTTAGATGATTTTATACACAATCATAGAAAAAAGGTGTTCGAACACTGACCATTGTTTGCACCGTTTAATTACCATATAGTACGCATTTTTAGAGTCATGTGAAAATACCAATTTGCATCTGCTAGCCTGAAAGCCCCCCTTCAATATACCCCTCCCCTCCCCTCCCCCACCAATCAATGTTGCTAGGCCACGGGCTGATGTTTGGCAAGTTGGGCTACTCAACATTGATCAGGGGGAAAGGGGGATGACTTTACATTAGGCCTACTAAGTGTTCGAACCCTTTTTTTCTAACATTGTAGGTGACAATCAATGACACATGACGCCCGCAGTCGAGTCGTCAAACAAATGGGCCCACATGTATTTGCAAGAAAATATTTCTAAAAGTATACTGTTTACTTTGTACTATATATGTAGGTTTTGGGCAACATTATGCCACATATCTTTACTACGTTTCAAAATATTAATTCTCCATCTTAACTCATGTAGAAACCATTTAAATGCATCAACATTTGTATTATCAGTGATCTCGATAAGTCTGGATCTATATATACAAAGTAAACGAAGCCAGACTAATCATTCTATTTAGCATTCCTTTCAGTGTATTTTGATTGCCTGGTTTACAACCAGGTGCAATTAAAATTTTAAATTGGATAGACCAAGAGATTTTATAATAATTGCTTTACCAAATTAAGTTTTCTTCTATACCACGAACTCAAAATTCGAATTAGTCTATCTTTTTTCTCTTGCCAGATGCTTTTGTATCATTCAATCATGTTGTGTCCAAAATAAACACCAAGAGATTTAATATTATTAGTTGGCCATCTTACAGATTTCTGTTTTACAAAGTGACCAAATGCTAACCCTTGAGTTTTTTCAACAATAATCTTTGTACCTGCAAAAATACCAAATGTATTAATAATTTTCAAGATGCTATCAAGAGATTCTTTGGTTGAGCAGAACAGAGTTGTATCGTCAACAAATTGGCTAATACGTGCTTCACATTTATCATGGTCATTTTCATCTATAAAAATACCTGAGATCGTTTTATCTTGTCTTATGTTCGAAGCTAAGACTTCTGAGATTACTACAAACAAAAGTACAAATAACGGGCAGCCCTGACGAAAATTTCTACTCAACTTGAAGAACTTTGATTTCCAACCAAGGTTTAAAACAGAACTCTCTATATTATTATACATTTGGGCCGACCTTTGTTAAACGGATTAAAGTTTAATCCGTTTAACAAAGGTTGGCCCAAAATTAAACTTCTGTAACGTTCGAATGATAAAATTCCATTCTACGGTGTCGAAAGCTTTTTCAAAATCAACAAACAAAATAGCAGCTGATTTACGCTCATTTATACATAAATTAATAATATCATCAATTAATCGTATATTTGTACCAATATATCTACCTTTTATATAACCAGTTTGATCTGTATGTATGATTTTACCGATAACTTTCTTCAAATGATTTGCTAATACAAAACTGACATTATTTTGTAATCAGTGTTCAATAGACTAATTGGACGCCAATTTTTTAATTGCAGCTTGTCACCTTTTTTGTAAATTAAACTGATAACTGATCTTCTTGGTAATATTAATTAATACAGGGTGTATCAAAAAAACGCAACACTTTTTGTCGCGAGCTCTCCGATAACGGCAAATCACAAATCACTCTGAAATGTATATATTCTGTTAGGTGTACTTTTTGGCTATCACATAGTCAAATTACAGCGATATCGATTATTGATTCGCTGAGATATTAACGATACACGTAGACAAGGGCAAAACACGTTTTACATCGTTTATCCTGTATGCCTGATTTTCTTGTCAGGTGAATATTAGCAAGACACTTTAATAACTCATTGTACTTAATAATTGGAATCAAACTCATCATTCTGAGAAGAAAATGACATAGGTATCAAATGTCTTGCTATTACAGTATCATATCAATATTAATTAAATCTGGCATTAAATTAGTTGATAGAAAAAAAGGTGACACAATTTGAAAATCCAGATTACAAAGCCTCTCTCTTTTTCTCTCGTTAATGTCATAAATAAAACAGTATGACACATTATTCAAAAGATAAACAAATGGAATAGTCCAGTGAAGGTTGTAATTGTCTTGTATGAATCAGTCATTGTTAGTCTGTTGTGAATGGGAATGGGACATTATGGTGCTGCTCGACCGTCAAAATGCTGTCCTTGTTTTAAGATGCATCGATTATGAACTTTGATTTATGAAAGAACGTACCATTAGACATTATGTGGCGATCATAGCAATCAGTGTTTCAGAACTTAAAAAGGGTGATTGACGTATTCAAATGCTAGAATGATTATCAGATTACACGATTCAATGATTTTATGTACCACCTTACTCAAACAAAGGAAATTAAGATAAACCATTCCAGACATTAAAGTTACATAGTTATTAAACTGTTTACCCATAACACTAAATCGGACAGGAAAATCCAAGTTTTTAGAACGAACGATGTAAAACGTGTTTTGCACTTCTCTACTTATACCTTTAATATCTCAGCGAATAAATAATCTATATCGTTGTAATTTGACTATATGATAGCCAATAAGTAGACGTAACAGAATATGTAAGGATTTAGAGTGATTTGTCTTTTACTGTGACCGTACAACTCTCGACAAAAAGTGTTGCGTTCTTTTTGATACACGCTGTATAACATCAGAAGTGTGTTTTGGGTGTCATGGTTCAACTGCTATATGCTCCCAATGTTTGTTAATGCTAACCCTAGATTATATATGTGATACAATATCTTTGGACTCTGACTTCCTCGATCGATACTAATTATATTTGAATTATAGAATGTTAAAAATCAACATTTAGGCAGAATGGCATTGAATGGATATATCCGAATATCAATGGTATTTCTCTGTGGAACATCGGCTATTTTCGTAATATATATTTTATGGCATATGCAACCGTCGTGTTGTCCATGTGCAACTTTTCAAGCGGGTGTCAAATTCGACGATGAGTTTTCAAAACAAAATGAATCGACCAACAGTGCGATTGGCTTGCAGGTCATGGACGGGGATAACAATACGGATCCACCTGGAACATTAAGGTGCGTTCACTACTTCCTGTACTCGCATCTATCCAGACGCGTCCCTTTATGTCATTACGCTCGTGGGGCAACTTTGTTATCCCACATATTCTTGGCAAAAAGCTGGAAACGAAAATTAACAACCATATTTTTTCTTGAATTATAAGACTTCTAAGCCTGAAGGGGAGGGTGCCAGTTTTACTTTAGGTCGTCCGTAGGAGAGACATTATGGCTGTATCCTTCGTGTGTCAGTCCGTGTGTGTATCCGGTGGGGGGGGGGGGGGGGGGGGGGGGGAGTGGTAAAATTGCAACCAAACTTTGATCATACATGCAGCATGGGAACTCTCACATGTCAATGAGGTCAAAGGTCACATATCAAGGTCTAAAGTCGTCTGAGGCAAAGTTCTTTTTTCATACGAAGACTGATTGCAACCAAAATTGGGTCAAGAGGGTCACACTTATCTACCCTTAAAACGGACAATCTATCCGACCGCGTCTGTATTTCATTGGTTTAGCAGTGGGTTGTTTTGGGTCACTCGACACATCAGGAGTATCATATAATATTAGGGATGCGATGGAGACGTGGGGTCAGGCCTGGAGATACAAACAAAATAGAGGCTCAACATGTACAAAATTGTAAATAAAAAACTTACGTCGTCAATACATTATACGGCCTTAATTCTCGCTTTGACACCTGAACATTTTAACTATAAGGTGTAAATCACGCCGTAGATGCAGGGCTTTGCCCCTTGACTCTATCAAGGGCACCAAGGCGTACTACATGTAGGACCATGATGGGTATTTTCTGTCCAAAATTGTTACAAATTTGCCGTTGCATTGACATAAATGCCATGCCTCTTTGATAGAAAATGGAGGCTCTTTTAATTTTGCTACACGCTTAGAAATGAGTGTCAAATTTTGCTGGGTAAAAAAGAAATGTGTAGTTTTTTACCCAATATTGTGCTAAACATCAATTTCGTAAAATAACTTTTTACACATGCAATAGTTTACTATTGAATTCCGAGTTTTACACTCTGGAAGTGTAGAAAAGTGCCCGTAATTGGGTAAACATGATTTGACACCATGAAAGTGTAAGAATTATTGGGTAAAGGAAATGTACCCAATTTATGTGTACCAAAAATGACACAAGTGTTGAGTAAAACCTCTTCACAACCCCGGTTGTGTAAAGTGTTACACATAAGTGGGTCAAAATAGGGAACATGGTCGTTTGGGGTAAACATTTACCCAACGATATTGTAGTTTTAAACTTTGTTGGGTAAAATATCTGTGTAGAAAGCCGCGTTACCGATCGATGTAACTATTGTCCAAGGTAAAGTAAACTATGCGTGTAGTGTTGCGGAAGCACATTAATATTATCAAGGCGATTTTTCAACGGTTTGCCGGCAACCTTACCTTCACACATCGGTCTCCCTAAAGATAATATAGCTTTATAATTTACTAGTTTCATTATATTTATACCTTTTTCATGCCAATCTCAACATTTACCAACTAATTTCAGCAATTTCTTTCTATCTTGTCATATTTAGTCATATAAAATAGTTTATATTAACACAAAACACTTCCACATATCAACTACTTTGTTAGCATAGTGGGTACGGCGTCAGTCTTCGAATGCAAAGATTGTGGGTTCGAGCCCCGGTCCGGTCAAGTTAAGGTAAGTTCTTCTAAAAATCTTTAATTCCGTGGATAATAAAATTGCGAAAGAAGATTAGAATGCAAATATGACACCCAAAATGGCTTAAAATATATACCTGTATTTTTTTAAATTAATTTATGTGTCCAAAATGACACAAGTGTTGGGTAAAACCTGTTGTGTAAAGTGTTACACATAAGTGGGTCAAAATAGGGAACATGGTCGTTTTGGGGTAAACATTTACCCAACGATTGATGGGTAAAATGTTTACTATGTGTTGTGTAAGACTCTACACAACCACTGTTATGTTCATTTTTACCCAACAAACGACCATGTTCCCTTTTTACCATCCTGAAATGTAGTATTTTACCTAACATTGCTTAATTTTTTCTAAGAGTGTACATTTTACCATGTATTCCTGAAGAAGGGTTTTATAAACTTATAACAAAATCCACGTAGGCCTATATTGATGATATACTAACAAATACTTTCCAATTAACGGTAATGTAAAATGGTTATTAAAGAACGAAGTACCTTTCGTTTAGTTTATGTGTGTCAATAATGCGCGTTTTTGACACTTAGATTTTGACCTATTTTTATTTCTGAAATCTAATTCATACATGAGCTACGCCAACAGTATGTACGAGGGTCATTCAATAAGTTCTACCTCCTCCCTTATAACATTGCTAATATGAATGTCAGCCACATCACATTTGTCATGATTATAGCTTTGAATCATAGCTACACATATATATAGAGAGAGAAATTTTGGACAACGGAAACGGAAAATTACCTTTCAAATAAATACTTTTTTGGGGGGTCTGTATTATATAGTTAAGATATAAGAGCATTAAATGGAAATCAATTAATGATATCTGACAAAAGTTATAGTGTTATCATGCAGCGTTCGCGTTAATTGGTTGCCCGGTTGCCCGGGACACCCAAAATTAAGTGAAACACTTAACACCTGCATTTAAATATTTTACAGAACGGGCAACCAAAAAATCTGCCGGGCAACCATAATTTCCTGCTTGGTTGCCCGGCGGGCAACCAGATTTTGTCCTTAATTCGGACGCTGTTATCATGTATGAATAAGATTGTAAGCAATATTCTCTTGTATGCTTGCAAATAGTGTCATATCAACTCAAATGTATTGCTACGCCTTTGGCATGCTGGAATACTGCTAATCAGTCTAATTTTCGTCATTACAACTCATGTCACAGTGATGTCTCGTATGTGTAATTTTTAACATAATAGTCACTTTATGAGTTTTCAATAATTATATGCAACCTTCAGAAAAGTCAATCAGGTAGTCAATGATATAACAATATCTTTTTAAGAGACTTGTAATCCCTCTATTTAGTCCGGTATATTGAAAATCACTTAGTTCTAAATGAAAGACAAATATGCCTTTTTGCAGAGTTCTCTAGGGAGGGTTGAACTTATGGCTGTTCTGATCTGGTTCTGGTAAATCAGAGGGAAAATCTTTCCAAATAAATCAGTCACCTCTATTTTTTATAGTCTGTTAAAGAGATATATAACATTTATAACGGTTATAATTTACTGATAGGTATGTTTTACCTCTTACAATAGGCCAAATAAATAGCACTTTGGTGATATTTTGTTGTTTTTCATCCGTTTCCGTCACACTAAATGTAAGTTTGGTTTTCACTGCATCTCCAGAAAAGTACAAACCAGTACTCAGATCAATTTACGATGAATTTGTAGCTGATGTCTCAAGCTACAATTGTGTGATATTTCATCAGACCGGCTTATATAATAATATAGTTATGAAGTAGGGGGTAGAACTTATTGAATGAACCTCGTATGTAGTCCATGGTATTATATGTGTAGTCAGTTTGGTCAACATGTTCTTATGTGAAAGTGTTTGTTCTCTTGAGGTTTTTTTCAGAAATGCCCTCCTCTAATCCACGGACATTAATTAGGACAAAAATACCTTGTTGACCAAAAATATCCACCACCTACACCTCCATTTTGATTCTAAATTCTATGTGTCAATACACATGAAAATAGATACAGAAATATAGATCAGAGTACAACGATACTGTATCAAATTGTCTGTATATATTGGACTTTGCTCAGCCATGTTAATTAGGAGTTGACATTTAACCTCTACACAAACACATATAAATTAATAGATGAAGAATAGATGAAGAATAGCGCTACCTCGCTAGTAAATAAGGCGTAACCAAACATGTTGAGAGCACCAAACCGGGGTAAGCTACTAGGCTAATATCTTGCGAGTAATTTACGCTTAATCTTATACCTGACCGGACCCAAGAGTAAGTTGGAGCATAACGTTTTGCTGCTGCAACTATCGATGTTAAAAGGTTTGCAAGGTGTACGCTGACATACTTATGTCGAGGAAATAGGTGACTTTAATCAAAACATTTTGCTTGGATTAACTGAACACTCAAGTCAAATCAATTATTTATCAAGCAATATTATGAATAATTATAGAAGTTAAATTAAGCAATCAAGAGATAAATGATAGAAAAATAAATAAAATATAAAAATATATCCGCGTGGACCTTTATAATGGATAAACAATTGACATACGAATGATGTTACAATAATCCACCATCAAGTTTAAACAAATAAAAATTCAAAGAATAATAAGGAATATACGGGGAACGAATCCGTGTTTCTCGATTGCCAGTGAAATAGGCAACATACGCACGCCACAGAGATCGACGAGTGTATCTGTGATAGTTTTATTATTTAAACATTGATCGAACGGATTTTTATCGTGACATTTTGCCATTTTATACCATATTTCTATGGTACTCTCGCACAAAATGGGTTTGTAATGTTATTATTCCTTATTTTTGAAAGAACGGTAACAAACTTTGCAATTTTCAAAAAAAGAAGAAAAAAATGGCGTCATTTTTACACGGACTTATATTGCTCGACTGGACGTGGTATTACTATTCATGTTATTTAAATCAACGCTTGACGTTTGATACATGTACCCATATTTGATGCATGTGACAATTCATTTTGTAAGGGGACGATGCTGATTAATGTGGATATTTACCTCGCTAGATACTATTCTGGTGCTACTCGCCAGTTTTGCTCTCAGAATTACATCGTTAGTAAAGTTACGCTACAGTGAGGCATAACCAGTGGCGTAGCCAGAGGGGGGGCGAGGGGGGCGATCGCCCCCCCCCCCCCCCCCCCCCCCAATATTGACGTCGTGTCGGTTGAGATTGGCACTGTCGGTTCATTTGACCAGAGGAATCATGGAATTATGATGGTCAAAGTACACATATGAAAAAAATTCGCGCGCTACGCGCGCATAACAGTCACCTAAATGCAATATTCGTTGGTACAAGCTTGTTTAGGGCCAAAATGTACCTCAATCGTGCCAAAAATAGGTCTAAAGTCAAAACATTTCGCGCGCTACGCGCGCATGTCTGGAATCAATATAAGCTGTACCTCCCTATTAAGTTACGCCAGCTAGCCAGTTTGGTGCACTCGGCCGAAAATTAATCAAAGTTAATGTAAAAATTACCAATATAACCGTATGTTTTCAAATCTGCTTTAGATCTACAACTAATTCATCGCACTCCGTATCTGTACTATCACCGTTGAAGCAAGTGCTTCTAGCTATACCTCTATCCGACGAAGATAGCTATTTGAGAATTCTGGCTTCACCATGGACATTAAATAAAACAGCTCTTCTATATCTGAGGTAAAATAGCATAATCGTATTCTAAATAAGTAATTACACTTTCGTGGGTGATAATTTATATGTGTAGCAATAAACAATTGGCAATTTGTAATAAAAGGAGGAGGTACTGGCGATCTCAAATCATCCAATTCCGTTCAAAAATATTTATTCGTGAAGATAGCCCAACTTGCTGAATTCATGTATACTACGTTAATAATATGGTTTACCTTCCGATATAAAATCAGAGAAGCGTAGTGTTATTTATTTAACAAAATAAATGATATAAAGACACGTACAAACTAGGTAAAACATGTTAATTTCAATTTAGCCAAGAATTGGAGAGAAAAATGAATATGACGACATACGAAAACATAATGCTAACTCAGATGAATACTAAAACTGGCAGAAGAATACACACAAGCCCTGGATATATCCGCGTGAAGAAAAAATCCATGGAGGTAGAGAATGACATAGTGCAGGTCTTACCCAAGGTTAGTCCGGTGATTAGTTTACCCGCAGGGGTAGTGCTAATGTGAGCATATCAACATGCGCAAGTGCATTGAATTTTCTCATTTGTCGAGAAATAAAACATACGCATGTATTGACTTAATTCATATACGATGCTATACTAATATAATTTCACAATTTGAGCATAATTTTGACGTTTTCTAACACCTGTAGTGAAAATCGGCGTACCCGCGATGCCTGATCAACGAATCAAAACAAAGCGCGTGGTGCGTGCACTGAACGGCGCAGTGCATTAGACACTTTCAATGCACTCCGCATATTTTAATTTCTTGCTTTCTGATTGGTTCGACACTACAAAGAGGGACAGGGAATGAATATTAGATAAAACTCGTTAAAATCGGTTCGGTTTAGTTGCTGACCTCATATACAAAGGTCAATAAGCTGTTTACGTTTTTTCCTGACAACTCGGAACGAAATATCGAATGCAGATCAAACTATACAGTTTTGGATTCGTTGTGCTTAGACGAACAAGTTGGTATGAATATAGCTCAATCGAAGGAATTTCAATTTTTGACCCATGTAAGATTGTTTATTAAATTGTTTACCCTCGTGGAATCCGCCAATACTTTCGTGAGGTTAACCCTGTAAATTTGTCAAACAATCTTCATAGAAGACTTCCCTAAAATGCTAACCTCTTGCGGTCTGGAGGGGATATTTGGGGATTGACCGAATTTTATTGGCAAACTAATAAAGTGTATGCTTTATAGTAGACGTGGTTAGATGTCCATAAACTTCTTCTAAGTCCTGTATAATACAACGACTTGAACAGGTGGTGTGTTGTTAATAGGTATACCTTACGCACGACAAATATAATTTGGTTTACTACATACTGTGCGTGATGTACTGTGTGTTATCTCTGACACTAAATATAACTAAAGAGATAAGAAGCGCCCATTCATACCTGCTATATGCAGCGATCTAGGTCAGGTGGATGAATCTCATATCTGCCCATTGTTGAGATTTTGTTCACAGTATTGCGCACTCTATCAGTTCTTCACCCGGAAGTTAAGCGTAAACTGTCAATCATTCGTTGTGAATGAATATTCAGCCATGACTATTCATGACCTCACACGATGTGATCGTCGCAATCTTGCGTCCTTCCTTACTGATCTGATTACAATATTCATAAAATGCAAATAACGCCACGCCTCTCCTCTGTCACTACCAGACGAAGCCATCCACAATTTAAAATTCGTATTTTGTTCCACGTAAAAATTAATTTCAAATAACCAATTCTGAATGTTTCGTGTCATATTAGAAAGAACTAAATTCTGCTATCATCAAATAAGTTTTACTCAAATCACAATCAGCTTTTTTTACCATTGATGTACTATTTCTGTACCACAAATCATGTTTTGAGCCGATAAAATCCACCACGTCTTAGGTCTCCCCTCAAAAGAAGCCATTTTGTGCGCGAATTATTTTCAATGTTTAACTATTCAACCTTAACAACATGGTTTCAGGAACGTTTTTTGGACCATTTTAGTGAGAAAAAGAAGAAAACAAAATTGCGCGCTTCGCGCGAGTTAGAAATTTTCAATGTTTCTTTATTCAAGTTATAAAAAGATGGCTTAAGGAACGTTTTTTCTGGACCATTTGAGTTTAAAAACTGACAGTTTGTACGCTCAGGAACGTTTTTCTGGAGTGTTTTAGTGTTAAAATAGCCATAATTTTGCGCGCTTCGCGCGAATTGGTTTCCATGTTTATTCAAGCTTTATAACAACATGTTTCAGGAACGTTTTCTGGACCATTTTAGTTAGTAAACTAGACATATGTGCGCGTTTCGAGCGAATTGGTTTTATTTGTTTTATTATTCAAACAAAATGGCTTCATGAACGTTTTTCAGGACCATTTAAGTGTTAAATTTTGCACAAATTGTTTTCAATGTTTTATTATTCAAGCTTAACAAGATTGCTTCAGGAACGTTTTCAGGACCATTTCAGTGTGAAAATAAGCAATTTTTGCGCGCTACGCGCGAATTACTTGAAATGTATTATTATTCAAGCTTAACAAGATGGTTTCAGGAAAGGTTTTTTAACCTTTCTTTTTACAATAGCCATTTTTTTTAAAAATATTTTGTCATTCAATTTGAACAAGATGGCTTCAGAAACGTTTTCTGGACCTTTTTATTGTTAAAATAGATATTTGTTTGCGCGCTACGCGCGTATTAGTTTCACTGATTATTTATTAATCAAGCTTAACAAGATAGCTTCAGGAACGATTTTTTGCGCTCCGCGGGAATTGTTTTTTATTTTGTGTTATTCAATTTCAACAAGATGGCTTCATAAACGTTTTCTGAACATTTTTAGTGTTAAAATATTATATTTTTTGCGCTCTACGCGCGCATTAGTTTCACTATTGAAGCTTAACAAGATGGCTTCAAGAACGTTTTTCTATACCTTTATTTTTACAATAGCAAATGTGTGCGCGCTCCGCGCCAATTATTTTCATACTACTTTGTTATTCAATTGTAACAAGATGGCTTCAGAAACGTTTTCTTGACCTTTTTAGTGTTAAAATAGACATTTTCGGCGGGCTACGCGCAAATTAGTTTCAATGATTATTTATTATTCAAGGTTAACAAGATAGCTTCAGGAACGTTTTTTAAACCTTTAACTTTACAATAGCCATTTTTTCGCGCTTTTGAATGATATTAATAATAAGCCAATATTGATTGGAAATGAAGTTAAGGCTTTTTAATAAAATATTGGTCATAATTACACACCAAATCGCACAAAATGGGTTCGGAAATTCAAAAATCCAATTCTAAGGGGGCACATCCCCCCTCAGACTCCCCCTGTCCGCGTTACCGCGGATAGCGGTGCGAACCAATGAAATTTATTTTTAAGCCCCCCGCCTATGATTCCTATCTCTTTAGTTATATCAGTCTCAGTTTATCTTGAGGGACAGGTAGGGGTAGGTACAAATGAAGACATAGTTACGTAACATTTTTTTAATTTTAAATCACTTGGCTTTTATTACACTTGCAGCAACCATTGATACCTACTCCCCGGTACAGCGTCTGTAGTCTTGTTGGAAGTAGTGGAATACTTACGGGATCCCAATGTGGACCCCATATTGACAAAGCAGATATGGTGTTTCGGTAAGTTCTGTCGGTAGAGGGTGCACCACACAATGTTTTGTTGACGCAAGATAGACTGGTTTGCCACGTCCATCTACATGCTCGTTATCTTTTAAAATGGCGGACCGGTTGGTAACTCTTTGACTCGCAAGTAATGATACGGTGCAGCGAAATGCTGTTATTTATACCAATTTGGTGAAAATTATAGCTGTCTACAGAGTGGATTATTCAGACACAACATTTATAATATCCCTTTACACAAATTGGATATTCAAAAATAAATAAAGAATACGTTATGGGTATTTTATCGGTTAGAACAAATGCCTACCTAGTACTAGAAGTTGAGGTTATATCAAACTAACAATCATAAGTGATGTTATGTTATTTTGAACAAATTCGTCCGCAAGAATACTTATTGATTCTAACGCAGAGGCCTATGATCTCACACCATTTAGTGAATACTGAATCTCTAATGGTAATAGCAACCCATTTCAAAATCAACAAACTTGCCCGGTGGAGGGGGGGGGGGCTCCAGTATTTAAGTATTCTCCGAATGAATGCATTTTCAAAGACTCTTAAATTAAATACATTAACCACTTCCCAATGTCATACCCCCCCCCCCCACCCCGCTTTATAATCGTTATTAAAATGCAAATCCCCTAGACTAATCTTGACAATGACATATAATTAGGTGCGAATAGCGTACTTATCCATTTACCACAATTGGCACCACACGCTACATTGTAGCCCAATTGGCCAATTAATCTAACAAATTGAATCCTAGCTAAACATGACAATTTAGACAGCGTTTAGATATGTTAGACAGCAATGGTAACTCCTTAAATCACTGAATTTCTCGAAAAGCATACCAGTCACGGATAACTCTTTACCTGAGACTATTACTCTACCAACATCAGCTGTCTCAAATCAAACAAGAACCGCAAACTCGAGATTTTGCGTTACGCAGACCACAAGGTTATTCGGAACTCGATCAAAAAAGAAACGGCACATTCCACAGAATATCTCAACGCGCGTCTATTTAAGAGTAAATATGTGCATACGTTGGGCTAATCAATACAACTTGCTGCAGATACCATATTCTGATCAAGCACCAATCAGCAGTGTTCTCGGATTAAAGGGAAGCGGTCATGGTGAAAATTCTAACGAAAATTGAACAGCGCGCGGCGACTATTTGAATCTAAACAAGTTGGACATTGGCGCAGTCTGTAATTGTGCTACGTATGTTTACATGCAAGCGGTATTGTGTGCGACTCTACAACAATCTCTTAAGCCAATTTGAACGGCGCGCTCAATCAACCATCCTTCATTTGATTGAACGCATTTTCTATCGTGTGATATAAGTGATGTATTAGTTATTAGCTAAATAGGTCCTACATTTTTGAAGAAAAAAAGAAAATCATCATTTTTTATAAAATGTTAATTGTTACACCCTGTATGTTTATATCACCTTGTATATTTGATTTCGAATTAGTGATATAAGTGATGTATTAGTTATTAGCTAAATAGGTCCTACATTTTTGAAGAAAAAAAGAAAATCATCATTTTTTATAAAATGTTAATTGTTACACCCTGTATGTTTATATCACCTTGTATATTTGATTTCGAATTACCATATTATTTTCAATCCTTAGATTATAAGGTTTCCAAATATGATGGTTTCCTACACTTTAGATGTAAACATGGGGATATATTCTACTGAAACTGCGAAAGGAGGTATATTTCATGAAATGACCCATGTAAAACAAATGTAGCCCATGACCCAAAGTCTTCGACATAAGCAGCCTAATATAGTGTGCCATTAATTTCTCCTACTAAACATGCGGCAAATTTACATTTGAACCAACGTTTTCAGCATTATCATGAATTAATCAAATCTCGAGAAGAAAAAAAACCCCAGTCACTGAGAAATAAATACTCAATACCAAAACACGCCATTCGTTAATCAAACTAGAACCGCAAACTCGAGATTTTACGTTACGCGGACCAAGGGGAGTTTTCGGAACTCGATCAGAAAGAAATAGCACGTGCAAGTGTATGGTCTCTATGTAAAGCTTCAGTTTCAAACTGTTGAGCATCCTTAATGTACAACAGCGAATTAATACAGAAGAGCGTAGCGTGTATAATAAAGCTGGATTAATCTTTGCGCGCGGGTAGATACAACCCCATATTTCTCGTTAATTTTGAACAAATCAACGATGAATAGACAAGCATTTCTAATGTGTGTGTTTTTTCTCGTTCATTTTTTTTTAGATTCAACCTAGCACCTGTATCTAAATATGAAGAAGATGTGGGAAAGAAGACGAACATTACAACAATGAATGGAAACATGCTACCTCCAAAGTAAATATCGTAGGGCGAAAGTCTTATTCTTAGTAATAAAGGTAGAATACATAACAGCATCTGAACATTTCGGGTAATTGTTATATTGTGTTGAGAGCAATAGTCTCTCAACACAAGATAAAAATTACCTGACAATTTCAGATGCTACACATTGTTGGTGGTATTACATAGTGACGTAAAGTTTGTAAGTCACTATGTTAAAACAAGATTTTTAATATCATTTTTGTACACCAAATAATTTTTTTTTCATTACCAATTAACTAATAAAATATTGAAGAAAAATAGTATTTCAAAACAATAGGTTATACATCTCAAAAACGCCTAAATCTTACCATATATCACCGACGATATTTCATCAGTAGATGTATGACGCGATTAGACGAAATGGTCCTTCTAGAATTGTGATGTCAACATAATATTGGGTGTAATTCTACCGCTTTACCTTAGGATACAGTAATCACCTACCCTGTTTAACAACCACAGAGAAGGTATATTAAATGACCCGTTGTGAGAGTGTGGGTACCCAAGATGGGTATTCGATTCGTTCAAATTCCTAAAAAATCTAAACCGAAATCTAAAAACAGTGAACAAAACTAAAGGACAAGTGTTATTCCCATACATAAGGGTACGTCCGCAGCATTACGCATGACCTTCGGAAATTCCGTATTCGGGCCTACTACTAACCTACTTGCATGCTTCGCACCCTACACCAAGAATGTGATTTGCAAAAGGACAAACCAGAGAAGAATGACACTGGAGGCGCGGTGTACCCGATCCCTTGCCAGGATCATACTACAAGAGCAGTCCTTGCTTGGAATCATATTGTTAGAGAAACCCAACGTTAATTAAAGACCCAGCTCCTCGAGCAGGTGTCCTACAGGGTGACCCAGAAAATGTTGAACCCAAAAATCACAAAATTCAATATTTTGTTTTACCATTAAAATAACGAAATATTGCATAACTCGCTCACCAGCTATGTGCACCATACATTTAACTTTCTGAAACATTTTAGATCATAAAAATAGGCCACACGAAACTTAAAATACGTGTAATTTTGTAAGAAGTGTTGTTTTGTAGTGTAAGTGAAGTGCAAAAAAATGGTTTCATGCTACATGAGCAAAACAAGTGCCTGCTTGAAACCGTGCAATGAACTTTATAAATTATTCTGCACAGTATCAATATCAATTTTCATTTATTAAGTAAATCAATATTATTATTATATAAGAGACTTTGAAAACAAAAACTGAAGTCCCCTTGACTTCATTTGAAAATGTTAATTTGATAAATACAGATAAAAAGAAAAGATTGCTTAACTCACCGTACTTAGAACAGAATTAAGTTTCATATCTGAACCAAGTTACAATTTTTTCACTTTCACAAAAGGGCGAAAACACCCCCTGTCACACAATCAAGTGTATCTTTAGTTTGGTAAGGCCAATTTACATGATCTAAAGTTCTCCAGAAAGCTGAATAAATTGTTTACATAACTGTTGAAAACAGAATGCCATATTTATTTATTTTCATTTTTAATTATTTTTTTTAAATTTGTGATTTTTGGGTTCAACATTTTCTGGGTCACCCTGTAGTCCCACCACGTCAGAAGTTTCCCCAAAACATCGAGTGTACGGTAAACATCACTTAGATAAAGTGAAGATCTTGGATAGGTATACTCCATGGTTTGATAAAAGGGTTATGGATTTTACATCACAGCAGTAAATTTCGTCAAATTGCACCATAATCTACTGATACCAACATTGGCGTAACAGCCGGGGGCAGGGGGGCAGTGCCCCCCCCCCCCCCCCCCCCCCTGAAGGTGCTCAGCAGGAAATTCTAACCTACCACCAGGAAAAATGGGGGAAAGGGAAAGAAAAGAGAGAGAGAAAGGAAAAAGGGAGGAAAAAGAAAAAGGAAACGGAGAAAAAAGGGGGAAAGAAAGAAAAGAAGAAAGGGAAAGAAAGAAAGAAAGAAAATTTCGCAGTACAAAAAGCCCAACAGTCAACAAATTGTTGACTGTTGTATTTTTTGTACTTGGACATTTTGTGACCTTGCGTAATTTTGTGACCGTGCGAAATTTTGTGACCGTGCGAAATTTTGTGACCGTGCGAAAAAAAATTACCGCCCCCCTACGTGAAATTCACGAGGTGACTGACTGGGAAAAAATGTGGGGCAACCTTTTACGAAAAATTACGAGGAATTTTTTTGGCTGTGCCCCCCCCCCCCCCCCCCCCCCCCCCCCCCCCCCCCCATGACAACCAACCTCTGTTACGCCCCTGGATACCAATACCTGTAAATTCTAGCTAGTAATTTTTATTTTGTGTTGATAACTAAAGTTAACAAATTATTAAGTAAATAGCTCTACATTTATTTCATTAAACGGTTTAATCCCGGGTTTAATAGTTTCTTGATCATTTCTAACAATTCCCACGCATTATTGCACGTGTCCTATTCAATTGGTCACTTAAAATGCTGCGTAGTAATGAGTAGCCAAACAAAACGTGTAAGATAATACGTCTAAGGTTACACGTAGAACGTAGAACGTGTAAGGTAAGATAACATCTTACTCGTCGAAGATTATCAAATACAGATTACAAATAATGGTTTATTCCGTAATAGCATATGCTTGTAGGATATTCATGGTTTTTTCCTTGTTTTTCCATCTTCCCCCACCCTCCACTCCCCAGGTTTGTTTGATTAATACTTGTTCGCAAATATTAAATCCAAAGTGTCACAATTGTTGACAGAATAAAGCGAAAGCGTTTTCTTAGGCGTCTAAGATACATCTTAGGGGCCATATCCAAACTCTCAAGTGATTTTATAGCGCTTTTATACCGATTTTACCTCGGTATTAAAACGGGGTTTTTTTCTATTGTTAAAAGCATCGGAAAAAGATCGGTATATATGTAAACAAAGTTCTGCTCATTTCAATACACGTGCTATCGAGCTAATTCAAAATTCCTGCCAAAGTGGCATGTTTTTCACTGTCCAAATATGGGTTATTTTATGCTAATGCTATTACGTAATTATTAATATTCAGTAAATCCAGATTGTGTTAAATGATAGATTAAGGTTCATACTTTATAATGTACCCACTTAAATTGCACTCAGGTGTGGAGAACAACAATGGTTGCGGGTATTTATTGAATGCCCCTCGTACGTAGGGCAAGGGCGCCCGATGTTATATGGAATGCAAGGCGTCATTTCAATGCGCATTGTTTGTACGTGCAACATTCGGATGATTGCGAGCGTGACGCTCGGATCGAGACTTTATTGACTGATTATAATAAGATCTTAGTGCTGCGTAAAGTAGTGTTCATTCAATCTTTTCTTAAATCATAGCAGAATTAATCATGATGTTTTTACATCATAATGTGCGTAACGGTCACTCCGCTTTGCGTTCGAGTGGTATGAAGTATAATTAGTGCTAAGAATTCATTATAATCCGTCGTACGATAAAGGCTAGTTTCAATTTTGTCATTGCCTTATTAACCTATAAACTGGAATATATTTTAATATTAATTTTAAGATCATGCTTTGACTTGTGTACTTCATAAGACAGACAAGATTAGTGAGTCCTATCTTTCGGGTCGAAGGTCAAGAAAATTTCACTCGATGACAAAATGTAAATGTTCCCTAGGCAGATACTGTATTGCCCTCTTGCCGAGTAACATGTGTCTAAAATCGATTTCAATTTTATTTTTACTTCAGCTTCCTGTCTTTAAATACTTCGAAAAAGTTATCGAGGCTCACCCGACTGATGAAAGATCAGAATGGCTTGATATGGACTCCAGCATATGCCAACCCGAACTCTTCATCAAGGGTGCTTGGAGCCTTTAAATTATTGGAAAGCAATGAGATACTTCGCGCTCGCATGATCCTGGCTGATCAGGATCATTTCAATGCCATACAATCCATGTGGCAGTCACAAGGATTCAGAAATAAAATAACCACTGGTTTTTATTTTGTCACCAGCGCCCTCACACTATGCAATGAACTTAATCTGTACGGCTATTGGCCATTTACGAAATCGCCGGATGGCCGGGAAATACCTTACCATTACTTTAACCAAATCAAAATGACAAAACTTCACGATATATCGACGGAATGGAGATACATTGTAGCTCTGCACCAGTTGGGTTTAGTCAGAGTCCATGTAGGTAATTGCAAGGCGGAATCATTGCAACGGAATAAACGTTAAATAGTTTAGAAACTGTGCAACATTCGGATTTAAACACATGTAAATAATATAGGCAATTGCAAAATGGAAACATTGCAAAAATATGGAAGTTTAATATAACCCCTCCCCCCCGCCCCCCCCCCCCCCCCCCCCCCCCCCCCCCCCCCCCATCCCCGTGTCGTTAGGGCATTGCCTATAATGGATGATGGGATGATCAACCACAAAGGCACCAACAAAAGATAATCAAGACAGGATGGACAAGTGGGTATTTTCTGTCGAAACAATAGCTACGTTCACACTAGAGAAGAAGGGCGGCGTAAGGAAGAGTAGCGGTGGTTTAGAGTAGCGATCGCGTAACTGAGGAGTAGTGGCAGTGTGAACGGTTGCTAAAACCGGGCGATTTACTCCTGCTTTTTAGTGGGCGGAGCGAGCTCCGCGTAGCTCCACCGTGGAGTATCTGACAGTGTGGACTTAATAAGGATTTTAAGTCCACATGGTAAGATAAATTATCTGTTAATGTCGACATAATACAGATATTATATCTGCTTGTCGAGATATATTATCTCGCTATGTCGTCAAGTGGATGGCACTTAGATCTTTCCGTAATTTTGATACCGACTGATTGTAAAAGTTTTAAGTTTTTGCGCGGTGTGAATACAAAGTTCAACATAAGCGGCGCTGCCTACAGAGCGAGTGATCGTGTAAATTGCACGGCGAAGCGATGGCGAACCGATGGAGTAGCTTTAGTGTGGACATACTGCCAGAATAACGAGAATATTCGTTGAAATGTTATTACTCTCAGCGTAAATTACGCCGGCGAATTACCACAGTGTTAGCGTAGCTTTTGTGATTTTCGGACCAAGGTCGTTCATTACATGAAGCATATGCTGTATTCCGCCCTATCATGAAATAACTTTTCAATATCCATAACCAAAACGTAACTCTCGTTCCCAGACGTTTTTAATCGGTAGGTATCGATTTCAAAAGACCGTCGCGCTCACGGGTTCGAGTTTAGGTGTAATAAAAAACTGGCTGAAATAAGTGTCTGAAACTTCGTTACATCTTCGTTACGTCTATCGTATCGGTGAATGTGTATATTAAACTTATACGTTTTAATAAGTATTTGAACTTTCACCATTGCTTTTTTATCAAACTAATTGTATGTATCCCGTTAGCTAGTAATGTAAACTGCTCACAAAAAGTTAGGACACTTTTTTTAATCAAGTATATTTTTATTATTTATTACCCTCTTTGTATCTGTTATATATCAATGGAAAGCTGAAGTGTTCCGCTTTAAAATGATACCACATTTGCAATGATGACATGTTGCTGAACTTGGCCACATGAATGAGAATGAGACAAAGTCACAAATCAAATGTGCCAAAATTACCGTTATCTGTGCTAAACAGTCAATAGGTAATAATCAATAATCAAACCGGTCATGCTTGAGAACCATGAATGGTTTACACAAAGATTTGCACCAGTGAGCACAACACACACAAGTTAACCCACATCTCTTTAGAAAACCATTATTTGGGTATTTGTGGGTTAACAATGACTCCAGTTGGAAGGTCATGAAGGTAAGTGATGAAAGGTTTAGGCCTACAACTTGTACATTTTTCTGAGACACGGTAAACGTTTTTCAGTTTCAATATGCCGCGTTTAACAGATTTGGAAAGAGCCCGTGCCATTACCTATTGACTGTTTAGCACAGATAACGGTAATTTTGGCACATTTGATTTGTGACTTTGCCTCATTCTCATTCATGTGGCCAAGTCCAGCAACATGGCATCATTGCACATTTGGTATCATTTTAAAGAAAAATACTTCAGCTTTCCATTAATATGCAACATAATACAAGAGGGTAATAAATAATAAAAATATACTTGATTAAAACAAGTTTCCTAACTTTGTGTGAGCAGTTTAGTTGCTGCAATAGACTAATCAATACCACTACTGTTTATCGCTTTGCAAACATGCTAGTCATTACATGTGTTGGCAAAACAGGCATACATGTAGTATCAGCTTCACACAATATTTCAATAGAGATAATCATCACGTGATTGAAGATATATTCACCAAACACTTTAATTTAAGGATTAAATTATGTTTCACCATCTACAACAGTGATCGCGTCGTCTGAAATAAACACGCAGAACTTAAGTGGTAGGTTGGTGAGGCACATACACTGAAACATGATTTAATCCCTTTCAACAACGATCAAGGATTAGAACGCCGTTTCATAAATAGACAATGCAAATAAGAACATAATTTAATTCTACTGCATTTTTAACAATTGCATTCAAAACATTAACACTAAAATGATCAAATTAAAATAAAAGTTAAGTTAAGTCGATGTAAACAGCGTGTGCACGATCATTCCAAAACAACACACACTGTAGCTACAATCTTTGTAGTAGAACATGTAAAATAACATGGGATATCAATAGAATCACATGATTAGTATCATGTCAGAGTATACTCTAGTACTCCAGAGTACAGATCTCATGATTAGATTTATTCCGTCTTGGCGCCCTCAAAGGAATAAAGCGCAATAACACTGACAAAATAGATAAAGAATGTAGGATATCCCATATTTATTGTTTAAGCTAGTGGCCATCCTTGCTTTTATGTTTTGACATACACTTGTTATGAATATCAATTCAATATAAACTACGTACAGTATACGTACAGTATCTCATGGAAAGTGTTTATATTTTGACAACATAATTTTTGGTGTGAAAACCCTTGAATAAATCAAGTAGGTTTCTCTTACGGGAAAAGTTACAAGGTAGCTCTCCATTTGGCAATGCTAATGAAATGTTAAACCATTGCTGTCGTATATCTATTTTTAATTTCAATTATTTTAAAAATGCCTTAAAATTGTTCTTTGTATACATTCGTATCCATTGTCTATGATGAACGCTTACGCAGAAAGCGCCATTAAAGAATGTTTTGACGTCACAAAAAGTATACGCGATCGAATAATTACTTTTATGCACTATGTATCGGCCCTTAGGCTGGGTTCACATAGGAGTATACGGTATACGGTATACGGTATTCGCTATACGCTATTCGGTCACATAAGACGGCACCATTCAAGGCCGTATACCTGCGTATAGTCAAGGAGTTATTATAGTTAACAACTATAATAACTAACTCCTTGGTATAGTGTAGTATAGTATAGTATACCGGGAATCGTGCGTGTTCGATTTTCGTGCACCGTATACCGTCCTGTTTGGATGTGGCTGCAATTCGGCTACTACGAGTAGGGCTCGCGTATACCCTATGTGACTCGCCGTGCCCGTAATAGCGTATAGCGAATACCGTATACCGTATACTTCTATGTGAACCCAGCCTACTGCACATAACATATGTTCAGTTGTGGCAGATTTTAAGTCGCTTAAGTGGACTATGAAACACAAATCACTCCCAGCTACCTGGCAATTCGAACATTCAAACAGTCGTTTCAGACATGTGGGTAGTTTGGGGCCTCACAGTCTGTACCTACCTGTTCCTTCCAACGTTTCGCAAGTCACAGCTGATTAAAATGGGAACGTTTGAAGGACAAATGACCCACATCTCGTCATCCGAAACGAACAGGATCGTTGAGCTATACATATTAAAATATGTAAAGCCCTTCAGTATACAGATTTAACAGACAACGGCGATTAATACCATTACATACTTAGATCTATAAACGATCCAGGCCCGCTGACGTGTAGTACGCAATTGGTTGTTCATACCATAGATCGTTCATTCGAATGCAGTAAAGACTTTGCAACAATCGCGAAAGGTCACATCGGGTCGCTAGGCCCAAGTCGCTGCAGTTGACATTAATAATATAATAATAATAAAACGGTGCTTCTAAAGCGCCTCACACCGAAGTCTCTAAGCGCTTAACAGGTAACATAACTGCACTTAAATAACATTACAATATAAGAAAAATACAATATGTAGATGAAAATGCAAAAACATTGTTCAAGTACCACTCTTAAATATTTATATATTTACAAGTTGCTTTAGCTTTTGCGTTCAGTGAACATGGAAGGATCAGATTGTACCAAGAGTCCTTAAATCCGGATTGATCTCTCCCCGCTTCATAAGCCCAATCACGATATTCATTATAGTAACAATTTCACACCGCATTGATTAAATTTCCAATTCAACTCAATAGGATCTGAAGCATTTTGATCATCAATTGACCAAACAAAATAAAACGAACGAAAGAATTGCTAAAATATAGCATTTCTATAACTCAACAATAGATAAGATAAATCTATCTATGTTTTTAAAAGCAACAAATAACCTAGAGGAAGTGATTGTACTTTCTAAAAACAATTTGCTTTCAGGGCAGCAAATTACGCAGTTTGTCCATATATTTTCTAGATGGCGACTTTTCACTCTGTTTCTAACTAAAACAAAAACATTATTTTTATAATTCCAATTAGAACCCAAGTACGGACCTTCCATGTAAACAACAACAAAAAACTCACATAAACAGACGAGGCATTACACTTTTTCAACTCTAGAGGGCGGTATGGAAGTTTTATGAAAAACGCCACAACAATAAAAACTTCTTATAGCGTGTTTAAATATCGCTGTAATGTTTTAGTCGCCATAATATTGTCACCAACCATTCTTCAGTTCGGGGAAAGGTGTATAGAGGATTCAATTACTACGTCAGTAGGGTAGTTTTTCAAGACTAGGTAAATCTGGAGTATCTATCTATCATTATCTAACTCCATACTTTCATTGACATTGAAAGTCCCTCTTCATTAACTCTAAATATTTGCTGGGAATAACACATGACATTTGTTTGGGTATTTAAAAGTACTGTATTTGACACTCATCACAATACTCTGTAAACTGTATTCGACATTGGTAGGTATGTCACAAGGTACCTTCATTTACATAATGATAGGCCTGATTTTAAGCCATGTGATAGTGTTACTATCTTACTATCACATGCCTTGAAATTGTATGTGCTTTATCTTTATATCAAACAAATAATACATGCCTTTCCTTTTGTTTGTGCAATGGTAGAACACTCGGTTCAAATTGGAATGTTTCACACTCTTATGCATTCAAAATTTGAATAATAATAGTTCCATTTATAATAATTGTCAAGGACGCAACCTACTAATCTTCCTGCATAGCGCTGTATCCAGAATCGCTGGATGCAGTAGAGATATTACTCTCCGATTTTGAGAATCTTTTCATAAGCTGCAACCTGCTACCAACCGGAACCGTCGACATGGAGCGACGCGCCAACTCTGGGGAACCATCAGAGTCATAATAATGGTCATGTGATAAGCTTCTAGATGTCAGGGTATCAGTGCGACAGGCTGTATCGATTTCCTCATGCTCCTCTAAGGAGGCCGTCAGATTACTTGTCGATTTCCGAAACCGTGTGCGAGTGAAGGACGATATTCCGTGTTGCATTTTCGGTGGAGGACTAGGTGTGAGCGGTCTCTGATAGGCAATATTGTTTGGTGACAACGACTGGCTAGGTGTGAGCGGTCTTTGATACTCCTTATTAGTAGGTGACATAGACTTGTTAGGTGTGTTTGGTCTTTCATAGCGTTTGTAATTAGGTGACGAAGATTTTGCTGAATAACTTAGGAAGTCTCTTGGTGTTACTTGTACATCATTATCTAACTCCATACTTTCATCTTCTATTGACATTGAAAACTTCGGACTTACTGGCCGTTTAGGCACCATGTGATTTCCCGCCATTAATGCTTTTTTGCCTAAGCATGGGCTAATTGGGCGTGTTTGGATCAAGTCATCCTCTTTCTTATGAGCTCTTGAGCCAAGACTTGGACTTCTTGGTCTATACTGAATCATATCATTATCGTCCATTGATTCGTTCGAGCCTAAACGCGGGCTAATTGGTCGCGGTTGTATCAAATCATGCTCTTCTATTGATACTCTAGCTTCTTGAAACTGACGAGTTGGTTTTGTTTGCATTGTAATGTTCTCAATCTTAAGCGCTGGACTCATCGGTCTTGTCACCATTCCGTTATCTGACATTCGGAATATCTTAATATCTGGAAATGAGCTATTCGATCGGACCGTGGACGATCCATCACTTGTCGAGGTTAAGCCGATCGATCGTTTCACATGTAACGCATCACTAACAGTCTCTACATCGTCATTGTCTTGGAGTGGTTGGTTATCTGCGCAGTCAATGCGCATACCTCTTGTCAAACGTCTTCGTCGGGGAGACTGTGGTGAAAGAGGTTTTCCTGGTGGTGGTGATGCATTTCTAGTATGACTATGATCAAGACCAGGAATAAGGAAGTCATTTATCTGGCTAGTCATATCACCTGTGAGATTCCCTACGGATAATGATAATCCGATACGAGGCAAGACTTTCCAAGGAGATAATTCCCCGCTGGTATTGAGTGCTGATCTTGGGGGTGTTTGCGGGGAAGGCACCGGTGTTATATGTATAATAGGAACATGTTTAGTTGGCGATGTCTCTGCACTTCTGCTGGTGCGTGCATTATAATCATAGTTTGACCTGGACGATGAAGGTCTGTGTTCCAGCCAATTATTTACAGGTACATTGTCTGTGGTCAATGATGTATGACTGTTTCGCCGAGTAGTTTGCTCACAGTCCAGATGTAAGGTCAGTTTATCACTTCTATTGGTTGGTGAACGTGATCGTTCACGGTTTATGGATCGATATTGGTTATCCATTGTATATTGTTTCATTCATGTAAATATGTTTTTACAACTGGCCAATTTTATTGAAGATTCGATTCAGATCAAGTTATGCTATTCATCAGCTGGTACTGGTAATAGACGCAACAATCTCTCAAAATCCAAAGAGTAGACCACTATGTATATTAGCAATCTTTTGATGGAAATGGCCATACATTTAAATGATAGCCACACGTAAATTCAATGAACGAAGATGTTTTCCAGATAGCCTTCAATAGAGTAGTGTTCATAATGTCCAAGTCTGCAATGTTTTGCATACAAAATGCAATCGGTCAGATTAGTGGATTGAATTCCGAACAAGTTAAATCAACAGGTAGGTAGTTTTATGAGCTATCCAATCTTAACAGTTGCCGATATCACATTGCCTACATACACAATGTTAAAGCCCGTCACTTCGTTTAGAAACGATACCATTCAGTAAATGATAGTTCTGCAACACGAGACAGATCCTGCAGAATATTGCAATCATAGCAACCCAGCGAATCTTAATGACAAAAGAAATTGATAAAGTCAGCAATCTTCCCGTTTCACTGATGGTATATTCTTGACTATTTAGATGATCTGACCCCCGATAAACTACAACGATAGTAAGCGATGCCCTCCAGATACTCCGACTTGTTTCACGTTTGTCATACATTGCCTCTCAGTCTATGCACACAGGAGATTCAACACGTAGATGTATGACGCAGCCGAATTACACTATTATTGTTTAGTTTACCCAGCATGCATTGGGCACGTGATTTTGTCTCTCAATCCACCTGCTCATGATCTAGTCAATAGAAACCTGTACGTGGGTGCATACCTATACCGGAAACCATCCATTTGAAACAAGAAAACCTAACGACAGGCACTAGGCAACTGTACAGAAGATTCAATGGACATATTTGTCCTACTATAATTTCCTAAAATAAAATTATAACGTACTACTACAATTATCAATGAATGAAAATATAATTATATATGATTATAAGTTCCTACGTGCTTTAATACACTATTCAGTTCAAGTAATGGTCTGTATACGTCAGAGAGTTATTTGGCGCGCTTTTCTAAAGAATTGATGGAATTGCTGTTTATATCCAACGATTACAATATCAATCTCTATCCAATTTAGTTTTAAATAGTAACATGCAAGGCTGTGGGAATTTTCTTTAAATAGATGTTAAGATATTTATACACTGATTGCTTTTTGACCGTGGAGAATACAAACTAGATTTTTATTTCACAAATAAGATGCGCATAATATGTATAAGGATTTGATCATAAATTCACTTTACATGTGTGGGTTTCATATGAACGACAGACGTTTTTTGACCTCATCTTAGACTCGCATTTTTTTTCTTTCGAGCAAGACCATTGATTTTATCTAGTTTGTCGAGAAACAAAATATACGCGTGCAATGATCTAATCCATACGCCTGATCCAAATTTACAATTTTATCATTCATACTTGCACTCTCAAATCAAATCAAATCGAATCAAATCAAACTTTTATTTCCATAAAAAACACTGCATCAAAAATAACTTTGAAACAGACAAAAGCGTATGGAGGAGTTGGCTGGAAAGCCAATAAGGCCTGTCAATAGCCTACCCCCTTTAGATACAATACAATACAGTACATGATGCTTATTTACTAAATGAAGAAAACAAAATCTGTCAACAACTTATACAAGACAAGACATACAAGGACGAGCTCAAAAAAAGTGAGTGTAATTAGACATTTCATAAACAAAATATCAAAAATCCTATTATTAGCCGAATAGCAAATAATTCACAGTAGGTTCTGTTGCCCTGACAAAGTATAATGTTTTAAGGGGGTTTCAACCCTTTAAACATGAAGCTTATCAAGTGCTGATGTATATAAAAGTTTACATTTTTGGAAAGGAAATGAGTCAGATAATCCATTTTCGGTATTAAATTTCACTAAAAAATCAGATCTTTTAAAATTTTGACCACTTAAAAAAATCAGTTTTTGGTAAACAATGTCGAAATTGCACCAAAATCATCTTAGACATTTCTCTAGGAACTCATTTTTTATTTTCATAAACATTTTTAATGTTTTTTGTTTTTTTGTCCATAAAAGGTAAATAATTGCATCAATTTGTTGACACTCTTTGGTTTATTTTTTTAATAAAATGAATGCAAATCATTGTCGCGGTAAATCCTACAAGTGCTCTGTACTGCCTCGTGTAAAATAAAGACACAGGCAAAAATGGATTCTCTGACTGGCTTATAATAATAGCAAAGTAATGAGGTAGGAGGTAGAACTTATTGAAGATCATTTCATTCCAATTGTTTTATTGCAAACAAAATGTATTTTCTGCAATCAATCTTGCACATACAATACATTAAACATTAATACAGATTAGATATTCTGAGACATGGTGAATATTGTTAACTGTCATCTTGTGGTTTATAATAAATTCCCATACTGCAAATATCGGATTAAGAGAAAATAATTCATAGTATATGTGACCAGCTCCTACAAAAGCCGACATAAGTCGCCAGAACACTTATATGGAAATACAGTTCAATAAAGTTGTCACAAATCTATTGAAAACAAAAAAAAATTCAAGAGAAATATTGATTTTTCATAGACAAGAATTTGAACATTTATGACAAGGTAATACACCTTTTTAAAGCTGGCTCTTTCAGCATGTTCAACATCAACAAATCAGAAAACATATTTTTCAATACTTATGGAAGGTTTTGTGGGACCAGGTCACATATTTGTTTTGCTGTCAATGCATGAATCTAGTGAAAGACCTGCATGAGCGTAAATATTTAACAACCGGAATAAACAACAAATCTTAAATTTAGTTCATCAGTTGTAACCGTCATCTCTAATTTATTGGGGAACAGTATGAACAAAGTCACGACGACCTTTATACAACAAAGTCACGGCAACCTTTATACAACTAAATATAATCATAATATAAGTATATACAGCTATAAAAATACATTTCTGATTTAGGTAGGTGCTTGTGCAAAACATCAACGCTCTTCATAAGCGGTATAATTATTCCTTCGCTCCTATTTACAACCTTGCACCTCGGTGTATACAAAACAAAAATATCAACCTTCGTTTGTTTTGTACCAACATTACTCTCTGATAATTAAGCACTAAATTTACCACAACACTCCATTGCTGAGCTGTAGCGTTGACCACCGTCAGCATATGTGTCGCAAGCGCACGGTGCAAAAACGCTGTACAATGAATGGTACCATATATTTTCGCTTAGAGGTGAACACTGTACTCTAAGTATTGTTCAGCGGTGATCAATGCTGTGCACTAATTGATACTAAATATTTTCACTCAGCGGTGATCAAAACTTGCATACTAAGGGGAAAAAAAAAAGTTTGTCTCAAAGCTTGCGAAGGCTTCAAAATCGGGCGACGCGCGCGGTTTTTTGTCTTCCATTTTTTTTTTTTTACAATTTTTTTTATTTGTGTGGCAATTTTTACTTTTACTATTTGCAACCGTTGACACTTTCTGATATTGTTTTTTTCTATTTGAAATGAATATTGTGATGTAGTTGTGTAAAGAACAATTGTGCAGCGTTTTTTAAAGAACTGAGTCATGTAAAAGTTTGAGAAAAGGAAAATCTACCGATATTTTTGATAAAAACTTGAAATAAAAATTTGTAGGGAAAATAAAAATTGATTTTACAATTTCCTGCATTTCAGATGCGGTATTTTGGCATTTCAAAACCAATGCGCGCGCAAGCTTTGAGACAAACCTATTTTTTTGTTTGGCCTAATTGGTACCAAATATTAATCGCTCAGCGTTGATCAACGCTATGCACTGATTGATACCAAATGTTCGCTCAGCAGTGGTCAACGCTGTGCAAAATTCGGTACCAAATATTTTCGCTCAGTATAAATGAAGCAACATACAACACTGCACTAATTGGTCCCACTATTTTCGCTCAGCGGTGATCAACGCTATGCACTAATTGACACCTAATGTTCGCTCAGCGGTGGTAAACGCTGTGCATTAATTGATACCGACTGATTAGGCGTTAATTTAGTTTTCGATTAATGTTGATAGTAACGCATTGCTGAAATGTTTTCGCCTTTTTCATTCATTGAAGAGCTTTACTTGTGCCGTTAGTCACATGATATGTTGCAGGCATTCATTTAAGTTAATGGCATATTGTAGTCAATGTCTCTATACGCTAATAAGGCAACAAGGCCTTGGTATTAATCAAAATTATACAAAATCCTTGCAGTCTCCGATTCATGCATCCGAGTACGATCCGCTAAACCATGCAAATAAACGGGCTATTCCATTAATCCAATCACCCGCTATGGAAGGCATGACCTTAATGTTCCACACAGGGAGTGTAATTTCATTTGAAATTTACACTCCCTGTAGGGAACGTTACGGTTATATCTTCAATAGGGGTGTTTGGATTTCAAATGGAATATCCGAATGTAGAAATTGCACTATTTGTCAACACACAATAACCATACTGTGATGCAATTTAATTTGCAAAACACAACTTTTGTCTTCACGTTAACCCTATTTTTTATTTATTTATCCTTTATTTATTGAGGGTAAAATACTTCAGTGACCAGCACTGCTTTCTAAGTAGGCCCTCGTTTTATGCACACATTATAATACACAGATTGTTAAAAATATATAAACATAGATAATAATAACTGTTAATTCAAGTGGTGATGCATGACTTAAATTGACTCAGTTAAATATTTCTTAACTCAACCCGTATTGTTCCAAAGAGAAGAAGCTTCAGCATAAAATGTACGCTTACCAGAATTGCTTTTGAATTTTAGAATCAATAGAGTATGTGATTTCTGGTTGTATGAGTATGACTGTTATGTACAAAATCAAATTGACATGATAAATAATTTGGACTGATATTTCTTAAACAATGGACCTACGGCACATAATCTCCTGGCCACAGTTCGACATACGTGGGCGCACTTCGATCAGGCTGCGCACGCATGCTTGAACTCACAAAATACTGCCAACCAACAACACCAAAGCACCTGATTGGTCAAATTTAAACTGAAGCCTTTTTAACGATCGTCACGCTGCGCTGTATCCACCAACGCTGTGCTCCCGCTGCGCCATAACCACCGACGCAGTGGGGCGTGATGGTGCGTAGAAAAGCTCATGAGTTTTTCAGTTCTCACATTTGAGCACCAACCAATCAGAGCCTTGAGGTCGAGATGACGTAGTGCGCACAACGGATAACCATTGCACCGTTTGGGGTGAGCTTGAGCAGGCGTACTTTACGCGAGCTCAACCTCATGTGACGTGGGCCCATTGAATACAATGATAAGCATTTGATTATTCCACCTTTCATTTAGTTTTACCCATTTGAGTAAATTCATCATATCATTAATAGGTGTCCTAATATCAGCAGATAGTATTGTTCTGGCTAAACGATTATGGAGAATTTGCAGCAGAGTTTGGTATGTCAGAGAACAGATTGACCATACTTGGGTAGCATAATCAAAATGAGGAATTATAAGACCAATTTGATAACATCGAAAGCGTATTAGCAAGACTTGTCTCACGTACTCGCTTCTCAGAACATATCACTCCTGTGCTTCGTGATCTTCATTGGTTGCCTGTTAAGTTTCGCATCATGTACAAAATACTTCTCTTGACTTATAAATGTCTTCATGGACTTGCTCCAGAATATCTCACTGACTTGATTCAGGAATACAAGCCTGTTCGCAACCTCCGCTCATCTTCAAAACAAAATCTTGTTCCACCATTGGTTAGTACAACTTCATATGGTCATCGTAGTTTTAGCCATGCATCTTGTGAACTCTGGAACAAATTACCATTTCATATTAAGAACTCTCAGACTCTTAATCAATTCAAATCATCTCTGAAAACATATCTCTTTGAAATGGCATTTTGTAACATTTAATTTTATTTTGTATCTTTAGTTTCCTGATATATTGTGTCTTTCATATGTTTTGCTCTGTTTTTGTTTTTTGTTTTGTTATTTGTAAGCGCTATGGGACTTCGGTGTAAAGCGCTATACAAGAGTCGTTGTATTATTATTATTATTATTAGGCCAAAGAAAGAAGGTTAGTCTCAGAAGCCCGCCCGCAATGGTATGTAAAATGAGCTACGGCGCGTAGGTCTATGCGCTGAGACCTAAACATTTTTTTCTGTAAGCTTGGATTAGCAACAAAAAACGCTATTTTTTTTAGCCTATTTTCTATTAAAAAAAATCGCACGGCACTTAGGTTATTTGCAAAATGTTTCTGAGACAAACTTTCTTCTTTGTTTGACCTTATGTGGAAGAAAATATTTAACACCTCTTATAATATCAATTCTCTTTGAAATATAATTTGATAGATACTCCAGATATGATGACCTTGGCATAGTTTTATCTAATGTTACACCCAGATCATCTACCATTTCAATCATAGAATTCTTTTATGAGAGGGTTACATGGCTAAATATATTTAATATATAAGTGGTACCAAAAATTATTACTTTAGTTTTGCTAATATTTAATGTAAGCTTGTTTCAAATTTGAATTTAAGTCATTTGAAAGGTTGCCAGGGGTTTGGGCTCTTCATAATAAAGAGGTGTCATTTGAAAGGTTGCCAGGGGTTTGGGCTCTTCATAATAAAGAGGTGTCATTTGAAAGGTTGCCAGGGGTTTGGGCTCTTCATAATAAAGAGGTGTCATCTGAATACATAATAGTTTTACAATTCACAGCATTTGGTAAGCAATTTACAAATAATAATAATAATAATAATAATGAGATTTATCAAGCGCCTTTTACAAAGTAGACAAAGCGCTGTAATTTTGCTGCTGGTGAATCATCAGAATCATGTCGCATCAAATATATAATAAATAGCAATGGTTCTATAGAACCTTGAGGTATTCCAATATTAATATGCTTATAATTTAAAAGTCTACAATTAACATTTACAGCTTGTAATCTATAACTTTGGTGCGATTTAACCTTCATCAACACTAAAAAACCGACAGTGCTACAATTACACTCTTGTACCGCGCGATCGCGAGGTCAATCTCAGGTTTTTTGATCCTGACTCGTATAGCTCAGTCGATAGAGCGTCATACTTGCACGCACGCGGCCCGGATTTGATCTCCAGTGCATGCGGAGACTGATATGCCCCAAATTTGACTCGTTGAATCTGAAAGAACTCATTATACACACTTTTGCTATGTTTGCAAATCACATGTTTACTTCTGGGGTTTTTAAATTATTGATAATGTTTACAAGGTGATTAAAAACAAGTTTGCAGGGATTGTGATGACATGGCGGAAAATTAATTAGGTACACACACCCCACACACACACCCTTTTTGCTCTTATTAGCCGACATCCTACGTGTCGGGAGAATTATTAGAAGCTGCTGTCACACACAACGGGTGCTATGATACCGTTCTACTTGAGCTAACATGCTTATATACTCCTCTCCCAGTCCCTATGGCCTATATATCGGCGTTGTGGTATCATTACAAATCATTCTGCCCAGGCTTCTCGAAGCTCTCCAAGATGCGGAACGGGTCTCGGTAATGTTACGGTCTGAAATGAAAAAAGAAATATATTTGTGTGATTCGATTTATTGGTTTTACCAATCTATTTTAAAAATGTCAATTTATTTGGAATATTTTTTCTAATGACTGGATTCAAACAATTGTAATAATGCATTATATAATGTACTCGATATAAAAATATTGCACGTACAATATTTTTTTTATCTCGTGCAATATATCACTGTATCACACAAGAATAGGCTATTTAATGTTATTATTATTATTTATAAATCAATTTTCCCATACTGATCTTAATATCAACATAATTGAAATGCCGAAATTCAAAATGTACCCCAGTGTATCATCTGCGCATAAATACTCACTCGCACATCTTCTCTGCGTCGCACAATATTTTTAGAATACTGTTAGCATCCGGGTACTTTTGGTGCACAATATTCAATACGTAGTTTTATTGTACTGTTTGGGAGCTACATATAAAAGGTAATATGATGTAAGGGCGTAAATGCTCAAATGAATGTTAGTCTTGAACGTGTTGGTTTTACACATAAAGAAAAAAAAGTTAAGTTAAGCATCGATACTTAGCCTTTGATTGTAACCAACCATTTGAATATAATATTAAGGGTCGTCATAATTTTCTTCAGCGGACAGAAATCATTGTCAGGTCACCATACGAGGAATACGCTTTTAAAAGGCCATAAACATCGAGGGCCCACTGCAAGACCGTGTACGCTCTTGAGTTTACCTAACTTCAGAGTTAAAAGATACTTCCAGCAGTCACGGGTGGCGCAACATTTACCATCGGCTATTTGGCAGATTTTATTGACGTCGAACAAAAATCAACATGTATATTCATGCCTAGCTATCTGTATCAACCGGTTTTGATATTCCGCAAGTCGCTAAACCCAACTTGTGATTTGACGTGCTATTTGCCCCACGATAATGACGTAAACAGTGTCATCAGGAACTACCAGGGTTGTTAAAAGATGCTAGTTTGTAATGCCCAAATACCTAAGGCTGGTATGTCACGTCAGTTTTAAGTTAACAACTCCACAATCATTTGCAACTCACCCTGAGCCGAGCTGCCCCATCTGCCCATTCGCTAGGTGCATTATGGTCTCCACGATTTCTGGTTGATTAATGGACTTTGAGGCTGTCTGCTACAACTAACCAAGTGACTTAGCGAGCGCAGGTTATTAATACTGGCTTGATCCAAGTTCTGTATTATAAGAGGATTTGAATACGCGGGTGATCAGCTTATAGATTGGAAAGCTTTTTTGTTGACTTTATAACCAAATTATTCTTTATCGACATGTTCGGTAACAACGGGTTTAAAAAATGCCTTAGATATTGCAGTACGCAACGTACGCGTAAATAAATGCCAAAATATAACATATTGACCTATGCAGACGCAACACACGTTGAGTATCAATAAACGCACATGGTACATCCAATGAGTTCTGAATCATACTATATTCAAACAGGCTATATTTTGTATGACGTCAACGATGAAACGCGCCCTCGATGAGTTGCAAATTATTTGTAGTTGAACCTAACAACATCAGTGTACATGGAAGCACTTGCATAATACATCACACATCGTTAGTTTAAGCACGAATCTTTCTTACACTTTGCTGTCATACTTTATTCCGACTTGGAGCATCATTTCCAGGAAGGTATGTTACATTAGGCATCCGCCCCACAAACGATTTTTATGATATTATCAGCTGAGATGCAACCTCTGGATTCATATTACACACTGATCTAAACCCAAGCTTTCTTTAGGTAGTGTTGCTATCTTTTATTAATTCTCAGACTTCTTTCAAGTCTAGTACCGTTTCAATGGATATATATTTCTCTGTCACATCCTTTGTTGTTCCACGTTCCAACAAAAAGGCTGGTGACAGAGCCTTTTCTATAGCAGCTCCTCGCCTGTGGGATGCATTTCCTGCCAACATCAGAAGTGCTGACAATTTGACCACCTTCAAAAGGCTCCTTAAATCCCACCTTTTTCCATCTTCATGATCATTGTCCTCCTGTGTCGCTTCTTCACACTCTTTCTTCTTCTTTCTCAGTGCTTTGCATCCATTGGTTAATAAAGCGCTTTATAAATCCTTGTTATTATTATTATTATTATTTACATTAAGCAGTTGCGCCAAAATGTATTACACCAACCGATATATTTGTGTACACTTACGTATTCACCGGATCGTCTGCCGATTGTGCCTCTACTTTCCCGCCTTAATGGTTTCATCTCGACTTGATGCGTCTGTAAGTTCTTACGAAATGGTATCTTTATAAGACATATAGCACAGATGGCGACCAGGATGAGGAAAAGCAGACATGCCACGCATAGAGCTATGATAAACCACAGTCTTGTGTCATTACTGGGACCTTTAAAGATAAATAAAAGTCATCATTAATTAGAAAATAATGACTGCGTAACAACTGTTTTCGTGAATTTGTTTTAAAATCAGAGGTTTATGTTCTGGTCTGAGGCCCCCTCGGGACAATTCCGAATGACCAGAACAAAACCCGAGGATTTCAAAACAAATTCACGAAAACAGTTGTTAAGCAGTCATTATTCTCATTCATTACTAAAAAAGATGCATATTTTATCCAAATCGTTGATTTGTACCGATATAATCTTGCTAATAATTCATTAGTTTTCTGTTTATTTTGTCCACCCCTTCTTAGTTATTGAAACAGTCCAAGTCGGGTCATCCCCTCATTAACATTTTATCATTCAACCAATCAGAGATAAGCTTTAATCGTGTTTCCTCATAACTCATTGAATATTCAGTTTAGGGGCGTGAGGCGTTAATTTGATTGGTCGGTCAGTGAGCCAAACAATTGAACACTTTGGCGCAGTACTTTCGGGTAATTATTAGTAACCCGCGCTCGGCGTGCGCGTTCTCATCTAACGATTAATTTGATTGGAACGCACTTGGCACGCAGCTATCGCGATTATTCATGAAGTAATGAATTCATGACAGCTGATCAATCTTGTTTCAATACTACAATCATACAATGCTGTGAGCAGTGTTAAACACATTTGAAAGAAATCATAATTTATCTGCATGATATTCGACAAAAACATTTATTTTTCTTTTTTGGGTTGCCAATGTTGGTATTTGTCTCATACTTGTTATGGGATTATTAATGGTCAAGGTATTGTGGATTAACAAATAACCGAAGGTGTCGTATTAACAATATTTTTGTTCAATTTGATAAGGTTTTCAACACAATTTAAAACTGCAGATAAATAAACACCCATTTGGAATTTGAGAAATTAATAGAGAGAAAACTATTATTATTTACAACAGTAACGGTACACATATATATTCAATATTTTAACCAACTTCAAACAGGCATTGCTACGTATTGAGCTTATTATTCCGTACGAGGTTTTGGAGGCAAGAACATTCAGAGATGGGGATTGTCAAACTTTATACCCTGGGATGGTTGGGATCTATCAGTATCATTAGCATCAATGATAATGACAGAATGTCCATGAAAAGTAAATGTATATCAAGGCAAACGTTGCCGTATCGGAACAGAAAACACGAGAGTTATACACTGAAAATATTGATTTAAAAAACAAAATCTTTAGTCATGTGTGCGCAATACTAATCCTTTGAAGATTGATGAATTATGATTAAATCAAGTCCATTACCGATTATTTTATTTACTAGACAAATTCAAATCAGTGATTGTCTAATTCGTATTATTGACCAATCTATTACGCCTCAACTGGTAAGTGTGGCTTGTCATGGCGCAGTAGCATGACTAAATATTACTAGGTATATTCATGATAACGCGTATGTATAGCATTACTAAACTCATTTGTATTCACAAATATCATTACTAATTAAACTGTGCATGACTATTTTCTTTCTTTTTTGCGTGAAAAACTAATTTTCTTGCATGACTAATCAATCAAATCAAATCAAATCAAATAAAATCAAACGTAATTTATTTGCACGACTAATAACATTTCTTGTATGACTAATTATTCGGCGTACTAAACCAATTTCATGACTACTTTTTCGTCAATCAACCAATTAATGTTTCATTGTATGGGCCAATTTCAACATAGTTCTATACCTGTTGTGAATATCCAATCAAATATTGTGCCGTTCCTGACAGACGTAAGATCATCGCATGGAGTATAGTTTCCTGTAATAACTGTAACCACTGCTGCAGGAGACCAACTATATCCCACTTCCTACACAAGAGACAATATCAAAACGAAGAATTAATCAATGAATAAACGATTCTACATAAGCATATAATACCCGCATATAATAATTTGAGAATCGGGACATTTACCCAGTACGAAACTAGGATATATCAATACAATATTTTTTTTTTTATTATTATTATTTTTTCACAGTTTCCTCATATGTTAAATACAAAGTATAATATACATTTCATATCACATTTCTTTATAATTATTGTTAGTACAGTACAGACGATAATTAGCATTAAATTAATGTTATTACAGGGTCCTTTGCTGACACATTACTACATCCCATCGATACAATATGGTTGGTTATAAGATGAAATTTAAAAATTCAACTAATATCAGTATGATATAGTTGAATTGAAAATGACCCAACCACCATTAATTAATGATATTGGTAACAACGCTGATATAAGATACCATTTAACCAGATCTTTTTTTAATGTTGTAATTCGTGTCTTTCTATAATATAAATAACGAACAAATGTGAACAAAAGCGACGACCGACATTAACAGGGATTAAAAATCAAACTCGTGACTCCAGCAGGAGTTAAAAATGTATTGATGTGTAATCAGTTATCTGTCATACACATCAAGCATTAAAACTTGTGTTGTGAGTGATCATAAGTATACACTGACCATGGCCTTTATTCGGATGACCAATCCCATTTATATGAATATATACATGTAAAGCCATTTTCTGACGGTGGATTGATAGCACATTTACAATCTAACACTGAGATTAAGAAAGACTGTGAACAGTAATCAAATAGGCCTACTGTTAGTTATCCTAGTATATATACTGACCGTATCATTTATTCGACTGACCAATCCCATATATATGAGATATGTATAACCATCCTCTAATGGCGGATTGTAATATCCATTGTACGTCTGATTATCTCCAATCGTAAAGCGACCGGGTAGTGTCGTGTCGAATTCTGCTGTGACGTATGCTTGGTCTGTGCGGTGATCATAAGCCTTCAGTATTTGGTTGGTCAGTGGCATTGGAGCGTCTGATCGTCTAATAGCAATCTGATAGGCTCTGAAATGGAGAAAAACGTAATTCATATTATATTTGCCAATATTTAACTTCCTGTTACCCTAGTGTGACATATCAGATTGTAAGAAGTTGTTTTGTCTTTAATCTACACTGGTTTGCTTTGTAAAAACTTGTAAAAGTCCAAGTACCTTTTATTAAGTTTATTAGGTACAAATAAAGCGGAAAGAGACAATGCACACAAACTCGAGGAAAGGGGGCGTTTGATTCACATCTGTGATCCACTTTAATCGCTTCACCATTACAGCTAACAATTTTAAGGCAAATGATTGTAAGTGAAATTTGATATGACAATGTAAACGGGATGATTCTGGTGTATTCGACCTACATGTGTATGGAAATAACGCGTGAGGTGTGCAGCAGAAAATCAATGGCTGTCGCTGAGCAATTCATGCAATATGTTTAATACTTTTAGATTGTTTCTCAAATATTAAATACTTACGTAGCAAAGCGTGAATCCTCGGCTGCTGGTAGAATAATGTCAACGTTTGTTTCATTTGATATAATTCCATTTACAATCACTGGTGCTTGTGTTATATTCATATCTTGAAAGGAAAAAAAGCAAAAAGAAAGAAAGTAATAATGCGGCAAATTCAAATAACAAATATCTTAGCTGTCTCTGGTCCAAATGTGTAGGTACTTTTGTATGTATTGTTATAAAACTTTAGCGACAAAAACCATAGCGACAAAAAGTTCACGAGAGCCAACAAAAAGAGATTCTGCGACGGAGCAACATAAATCAGCTGTCACCAACCATATATCACAAGAGAATCACAAGATTGATTGGGAGGGGGCAACAATCCTTGACAAAGACTATGACAAACAAAATCGATGGATAAGAGAATCCATTTGGATACGCAAAGAGGGGGCCAAAATCATCAACCGCGACGAGGGTATTTATTCTCTAAATCATGTCTACGCTCCCACGGTTAACACCTGAGCTTCCTTGTACCGAGAATGCAAGCAAATCTCGTGGATCAAGTCACTACCGAAGAAGTCTTCCGAAGGGGAAGACGAAACTCTCTAGGATGTGAGTAGCAAATTGGATTTGTACAACATAAATTTGTAATCGTTATAAAACTTGTTTCGATACCGATAAACTTTTGTAGGCATAAATTCCACAACGGTAAATTGGAGGGTATGGTGGTGCCGATGAATGTTGATCTCAGGTGAGCTGGCCTCTGATATGTCAAATCCGATTATCGGTGAGACCTATCAATATTTTATCTTCTGTAGTTTTGTTTTGTGCCCGAGACCAATGGTTAAATTTCTCTGTAAAAGAAATGTATCTTTTTCGTCCAAAGTACAATATTTTAACGAATTCCTTAGTTATAGTGGTTGAGTTAGTTACAGTTACGGTACGCCTACTTACGATTGTCATGTGCAGGTTTTGTAAAAGCTTCTATTACAGCCGGTGAACTTTTCCCAGCCTCATTCTCAGAATACACATTGATTTCGTACTCTGTTGTGGGTAAGAGATCCTTGAGTAGAAAACTATTTCCATTCAGGGTTAGGGCCTGTCGTTTTCGCCTGGTGTTTACAGCATCAGTATTGTCCTCAGGGGAAAAACTAGTGTCATATGGCTTTGCAATAACATGATAGTCGACCTGAAAGTAGCAATTCACAAGGTTGATCATATTTGTACTCATTTTATAGTATTTAGACACCCGCATACAATGTACAGGGCCTGAACCTGTTCAGCTCTATATCACAAAGGTTGTTTCACATCTTTATTATTACACGGATGAATTAAATATAATTCTGCCGAGGAAAAAAGCAAGCAATGACATCTTTCATCATGTCAGCCACATAGTCGACCAATGACCAATTAATTTTACCATAAGAAAGCAAAAACAAGCTTGTTTCAGAAGAAACCTGAAAAAGGGCTATGCGATGCAATGCGTAATGCAGTATTTTTTTAACAAGAGAGGGGGTTCTCTGAATCAAGAAAATGATGCCGATATGGTACTTCACACAATGCGAAATTAAAATTTGAAGAAGCAGTTTTATTTGAGTTTAAATACTGTTTTGATATTAAAAACACAATTCCATACAGTCACAACTAATAGCTAACACCATCATTTTCAAAGAGCTCATTTTTAAACCTTATATATCTTTACAAATGGTTCCCTGTGGCCGCTGATTAAACCTCGTGGTATGATGTATCAATATCAGTTTGAGAGCGTGTTATACTATCATAAACAGTGACTCAGTACTATATATTCTAGGAAATGACTTTACTTTAACACTCGTAGATGTATGTATTAAGTGTTACTCTCGAAAACGTGTTTAAGCGGTTACGCTCAAATGGAAAAATCAACATTGATTGGAGCACTCGAAGACGTGTTTAAGCGGTTGCGCCCAAATGGGAAAGTCAACATTGACTGTAACACTTGAAGACGTGTTAAGCGGTTACGCCCAAATGGGAAAATCAACATTGACTTTAACACTCGAAGACGTGTTAAGCGGTTACGCCCAATGGGAAAATCAACATTGACTGTATCATTCGAAGACGTGTTAAGCGGTTGCGCTCAAATGGGAAAATCAACATTGACTGTAACACTGGAAGACGTGTTAAGCGGTTACGCTAAATGGGAAAATCAACATTACTGTAACACTCGAAGACGTGTTAAGCAGTTACGCCCAAATGGGAAATCAACATTGACTGTAACTCTCAAAGACGAGTTAAGTGGTTACGCCCAATGGGAAAAACAACATTGACTGTAACACTCGAAGACGTGTTAAGCGGTTACGCCCAAATGGGAAATTCAACATTGACTGTAACACTTGAAGACGTGTTAAGCGGTTACGCCCAAATGGGAAAATCATCATTGACTTTAACACTCAAGGACGTGTTAAGCAGTTACGCCCAAATGGGAAAATCAGCATTGACTGTAACACTTGAAGACGTGTTAAGCGGTTACGCCCAACTGGGAAAATCATCATTGACTTTAACACTCAAGGACGTGTTAAGCAGTTACGCCCAAATGGGAAAATCAACATTGATTGTAACACTCGAAGACGTGTTAAGCGGTTACGCCCAAATGGGAAAATCAACATTGACTGTAACTATTGAAGACGTGTTAAGCGGTTACGCTAAATGGGAAAAACAACATTACTGTAACACTCGAAGACGTGTTAAGCGGTTACGCTCAAATGGGAAAATCAACATTGACTGTAACACTCGAAGACGTGTTAAGCAGTTACGCCTAAATGGGAAAATCAACATTGACTATAACACTCGAAGACGTGTTAAGCGGTTGCGCACAAATGGGGAAATCAACATTGACTTTAACAGACGAAGACGTGTTAAGCGGTTACGCTCAAAGGGGAAAATCAACATTGACTGTAACATTCGAAGACGTGTTAAGCGGTTACGCTCAAAGGGGAAAATCAACATTGACTTTAACAGACGAAGACGTGTTAAGCGGTTACGCTCAAAGGGGAAAATCAACATTGACTGTAACACTCGAAGACTTGTTAAGCGGTTACGCCTAAATGGGAAAATCAACATTGACTGTAACACTCGAAGACGTGTTAAGCGGTTACGCCTAAATGGGAAAATCAACATTACTGTAACACTCGAAGACGTGTTAAGCGGTTACGCCTAAATGGGAAAATCAACATTGACTGTAACGTTCGAAGACGTGTTGATTCCACACCACTAAATAGGTACCTATACTTTTACATGTTAAAGGGGTGCACCAATAAACCTACAAAATGGACTGCAAAGATCTCTTTTTGCACTGTGGTAATATATATAGTCGTAAAATCAAACAGGATTAAATTCCTCTTTCAATCATTTGGAGGCAATAAGTACCTTTCCGGATTATTCAAAGTAGAGAGAAAATCATTTCACCCAATGTAAATAAACATGGGATTGACATATACAATCCCATATTATTTGTATAACAGATTTTAATCTGCTAATCTAGATTAGTTTCATTCCGTTATAGCGCCCTCAACGGAATAAAGCGCAATAACACTGACAAAATAGTTTAAGAATGTAGGATATCCAATATTTACTGTTTAAGAATGAAGAATATCCAATATTTATTGGCTAAGTTTGATCCATCCTTAGTTTTACCTTCACGACCACCAACCCCTGAGTGTTTTGACATAAACTTATTCATGAATATCGTTTCAGAGGTTTTTTTATTTTAATTATGCCATTATGTGGTCAGATTATAATCTGTCATACAATTTAACATGGGATTGTGTATCTCAATCCTATGTATATTTGTATGTACTTCTACATGTATTAGGTGATCATGAAATCTTAAGCGTATTAGTTTTGCAGAGCTGCCTAAACGTACTCACCGAAAACATATTGGTACCATCTTCTGGGGCATCCCACGTGATGAACAATGAATCCTCTTTACGGAAGACAACCCGAACATCAGAGGGCTTGCTGGGTACTAAATAAGATAACAATAACATTAAATTACAAAGCAAAATTCTTCGTTTCGAATCTTTGCAAGTGAATCTTCATCTTCTTTCCGAAATAAATATCCACAACACCAAGGGGTTTTTGCGAGTTAAATCATACAATTTTTATATTTGATTATAAAACATTTATTTTATTCCCGAAAAAACACCTGACATAAGAGTGTTTACAAGGTGCTAGATTAGATAGAAGAAATAAGAATATCTCTAACGAGGAATCAGTAAAATGTCTTACTAATTTATTCATCCTCTATAATAAATTCACAACAGCACAAAAATGAGCCATAATATAAAAGTTCCTTACCCTCAGCAATTGTGCTCACAATGATAGGTTCTGCATAATTTGATGTTTCGTCAGCTGTATTTGAAGCGACGAGAAATATATACGTCCTAGACGGCTCAAGACCCGTAAAGGTTATATTGGTATCGGATGTCACGTCAGATATTATGCCCCTTTTATTGTCGGCAAACTTGTATGTATAATAAACTGGCGCTGATATGTTTTGGTGTTGTTCACACAGTGGTGCCGTCCAAGCGAAAGTTATCTCATGGGATTCAATATTAGATGTGTCCACATTGTTTGGTACTACATCTAAACCTGTAATAAAACGTTGCATGAAAAAATGGTATAAAATATACGGTATTACAATTGATGTAAACAGTCGATAACAGCGAATTATTGGCAAAATATAAAATATAAATTACATCCTCTGTATATAAGTAAATCTCATTCGCCACAAAAAAAGTATTTTCGTTCACAACGAAATAAACACTGATTTATGTACGAAAGTGATCTAGCCGTTGGATGATTTCTAAATTGCGTTAATAATGGGGATATATGAGTAGCTTTGTTTTAAATTATCGGTTACATGATGAACATGTCTATAAAAATGCAATCTGAATGGTTATAAACCATAACGGGTAATAAAACATTCATATGACTATTTTTCAATCGCCTTTCTTTTGTATCAACCTGGTCTCCTTGTTAAACTGCACTATATATGCAGTTTACAATTCGTCTTAAACTGCAGATATAGTGCAGTTCAAGAACCCGATGCGATTTATTCCGTTAGCGCCCTCAACGGAATAAATCGAAATAATACTGACAAAGTAGTTTAAGAATGTTGGATATCCTATATTTATTGTTTAAGAATGTAGGATATCCAATATTTATAGTTTAAGATTGTAGGATATCCAATTTATAGTTTTAGATTGAGCCATCCTTGTTTTTACCTCCCCGACCACCAACCCCCTGAGAGTTTTGGCATACAATAATGTATCAATATGATTTCCAAGGTGTCATATCTAAAATACGTATACTGTACGTATTTTATATTTGTACGTATAATGTCATTGTCGGTGTTATTTCGATTTATTCCGTTGAGGGCGCTAACGGAATAAATCGCATCGGGTTCTTGAACTGCACTATATCTACAGATTAAGACGAATTGTAAACTGCATATATAATGCAGTTTAACAAGGAGACCAGGTTGTTTGTATAATGATATTTATAGTGTGTTGCACCTAATTAAAAGGCTGACGTGATGTTCCTATTTACAATGATACCAAATTTGCAGCAACCAATTGTTTCAGTACTAAACGCTTATTTGAGGATACATGGAGGTCTAAATCTGAATGTGCCAAAATCATTATTACTTTTTGTACTCAAAATTCAATAGAATATCACCATCCATTGTAGTTGTCAATGTGAAACTTCATTGGACAGACGACAGGGCTGCTCTTTTTTAGAACGAAATAGTTGTGAATTTGGTACATTTTGAATGGGACCACATTCTGAAGCAGATAGCTAAGCACAAAAACAAGTGATTGTTACGAATGAGGTATCGTTGGAAAGAAGAACACATCAGATATTAATTGATATGAAACACAATATGAATATCTTGCAAATCTGACAAAAATTAATTAGCGTTTGAAAACAATATTTCGAACCTTTTTTGATGAGATTGAATAAAGCAGCTGTTTCATAAAGAAAAGTCAGTTGGGAAATCCCCGAAATAAAGATTATTATGACTATATGGAAATCTATCTCTTAATCGAATGATTGTAGTGTTGTTTACCTTTACAAGGGAAATCTGTCGTGTAATTCTTCTTGATATCTTCTACATCTTCAGACTCTGCATGAAACGAATTTTAGAATATATTGTAGAAATAAATTTAATGGAAACTTTTTATAACTTTATGTTATTGCATGATTGTAATTGTCTAATTGTCCTGTCTGATGTTGTTCAGTTTAAAAAAATATTGTTAATACAAAAGTGATGAGAAATAAATAGTATAAAATAATTGTAGGTATTGCCTACCAAAACAAAGTAAATGACGTTTAAGTGACTTTGGTTTAGATTATATAAATGGTCTGTAGAAATTCTCATTAAGATTGCCCAATTTATGACGGATCTAGTGCAATAAATTGCTCAATTATATATTCTTACCTAAATGAGATGTATTTTGAGCAACTGAATTGGAAAATGGTCCTTTACCAGCTCCTGTCGCCGCGGCAACTTGAAATGTGTATAAAGTGGCTGGTTCCAGATCCAATATCGTAAGCACGTGATCCACTGTGGTTCCCTCTATTGTATGGTTAACACCGGTAAGCTGATAGAAATACGAGGTTATTTCTCCACCCTTGTCTCCGCATCTTGGCAATTCCCACGAAAATGTCAGCGCATTTGCCATTGTGTCGTGAACCTTGAGATTCATTGGCGGTTGTGATGGTGCTACAACAAAATGAAGAATATTCTTATATGATAGGATATCATATGAAGCTTCTATCTCTGCACATTTTCTATTTGAAAATGACAGGTTTTATTTTACCGAAACGTCATGTGTTTTTCATTTTTCTTCTCCGTGCTTTCCCCTCTTTTTGGTGTATTTTGTAATGTTATTATTCCCACATCATTACAGTTGGGCTAGTGATCTCATATCTATGGTACCCTACAACTTAATTTTGAAAAATGGCCGTAAAACCCAAGCTTGTACACGGAATATTGGGTTTTACTAGTCAAATTGAGGAGCAAGCGATAGCTACCGTTAAGGCAGATACACAGGGAAATATGGTATTATTTGAAGTGAAGCCAGTTTTCTATTCATTTAAGTAAATACACATTCGTTGTGTTTTAACAAAAGTCCCATGCCTGGTTAATATATTCCATACAATTTGCAATATTCGCTTCTAATAAAATACATTTAATGCTTATACCTGTCTCCAATGTGTCTGTAAATAACCTGAATGGTTGACCGACTCCTGCTGGATGCAATGCCTTAACCGTCACAAGATACGCAGAATGGAATTCTAAACCCGTCAATGTCACGTTACTGGAATCTGTATTCAAATTTCCCGCCAATTCGTCAATGGTTTCAATTCCACATTGGTCTTTGCTTATCAGCTGGTACTCCACAATATATGTTAATCCGGGACATGGGTAGTCTCCTAATGGATCCCATTGGAGCTTAAGGATGTCGGTTTGGTTTGCGCCCTCTGTAGACGCTGTAAGGCCAGATACTTTGTCGGGTACTGCGTATAAAATTGGTAAAACGAGGTAAGTAGAATAAGTTAGAACAATTCTGTTTCTAGTAAATCCACGATATAATGTGCGTTGAGACGCTGGTAGATTTGTTTATTATGTGAATTGTGGAATAAGTGGATCCAGTTCCATTGCTGGTCGTCAGACTCGGGTCCCCGCATGCAATGAAAATAAGATTAGGAATACTTACCAGGACAAAATACTATATTCCCGGAAGAAAAGCATGAAATAAAACATAAATTGATACACAATACATCTGTTAGTAAATGACAGGAATAAATCAACTACACAACTGGAATATAATAAGGAATAAGGGATATTAGTGATCAGAATATTATGAAGCACTCATTATGTAATTATTCCTGATTGTAAATTTGTGAATGATTGTACTAAATCGCCAACAGCCCACAAATTGATAGTTCTCCAAGAAGAATAGTACACTGCCAACTATTCTACAGGTACAGTTGACGACTTTCAAAGATGGGAGTGTAATCGTTGTCCGAAGCCTTAAATGGCATTTGGAGAGACTTAGCATTTTATTTACAAGGATTTATACTTATCTTGGACTTAAATCCAGTGCCTCAATATCTACTAAACGCTCGTATCTTATAGACAGAACAAAAGCTACGAGACTGACTGTTGCCGGTTCCTACCGAATACACATTGATTTTCTGTAATTTGAATGTGTAACGGTTCGGTGAGAAGAAGATGAAGTATGTGCATTTGCTTTAAATTATTGTTAGACGTTTTTTGTTAACCACTGTACTCACCTTGACACGTCTCTCCGCTCCACTGTGGTTGGCATCCCCCTGCACTACACACACCAGCATCACATACGCTGTCTCCCAGTGTGCAGTGACAGGTCTCGTTGCAGGCCAAACCATACCGACCAGAAGGACAGGCTGCAATGAAGTAATTATATAAGGTTATCTAAAAAGACTCTAGATTAGCAAAGTTGTAAGCCTTACAATGCAATATTATGCCGAAGGGAATCAGTAGACACTAGGGACAGACAATGTGCTGAAAGGTAGGCATGCTGGTATTGCTCAAGAAAATATCTTAAATCCTTGCAAAAAGATGCTGCAACTGTTCTGAAAAATGTATTGAAGTGACTTTTGTACTTCGAAGTAAAGGAAATATACCTTGAATTTATATTCCTTAATTCCTTAATGCCTAAACTTTATCAAAAATTAGTTTTACTGTGTTCAATAAAGACGTGATCTTAATATACTATTTCGAAAAAGGGCTATGTCCGCAGATGTTCGGTAGCCGGACTCTGCATAACAAGTTTTGCGTTTTTATAAGATTATGTTTCAATCATAAAAGCAAGATTATTCCACCTTCACTACCAATCGCCTATTTTATTCACATTACCTAAATCTGCTGTCATGTGTGTTGCTTCGATTGTAAACGGTCCCAAGCCAACATCTGTCGCAGCCGCGACTTTAAAGGTATATGACGTGGATGGTGTGAGAGCTGATATCACAATCATTGTGTCAGTTGTATTTCCTTCTATGGTTTCATTAAGACTGGTGAGTTGAAAGTAATACGATGTAATCTCTCCTCCTCTGTCTCCGCATCTGGGTGCGTCCCAAGTCAATGTAAGCGATTTAGTTGTTTTATCAATGTGTTCAACATCCGTTGGCGGTGATGTTGGAACTAGTAAACGGAACCAAAAAGTAGAACCGTTAATGTCAACAGTTGTTTTAATGCAATAAATCTTGTTGATAGGGGAAATATTCAGTACTTTTGACCCGTAGATATGTTTTTAAAAACCTAAAGAAGTTATATTTGAGCTTTAGCTTTACCACATTCAGGCATCAATAAAGGTCGCAATTTCACAACATCGGAAATTACTCTATAAACCTAACATAAAGTCCATCGACAAGGTTTAGGTGGTGTAGTAAAGGTTCCGAATGCAGCTTCCATTACAAGCACGGTGGTGAGGGATCAAAATATCACTTATATCTATAAGAAATTGCTCATAGATATAATTATAGCATTGAATCATAATTAATTAAATAATGTTTTAAAACCTTACCAGTTTCCCGTGTCTGCGTTACAATGGAAGTTGCCTGACCACTCTTTGTTCCACGTACAGCTTGAACCGACACCAAATACGTAGAAAAATATTCAAGATTCTGTACGGTAGCGTTACTCTCATTGGTCAGATTTGCCGGCAATACTATGGCGTCATTAACACCAAACTGGCATTGATCTTGGCTGATAAGTGTATACTGTACAACGTATGTTAGCCCTGTGCAAGGGTAGTCAACTATAGTATCCCAGTGGAGTTGAAGAGTGTGGGAATTTATCTCGTTATCCACTAGGAAGCCGGATACTATCTCTGAAACTTTACAATTAAAATAAATACAATTTAGGATTGTTAAAAACGCCACCTTGTCATCTCCAAAGGATACAACAAAACTCCCACACCACCAAATAAGAGCTTTAGAGCAAACTGATTCATTGTAATCATCGTTTTATTGAAAATCTAGATCTAAAAACAATCACATTTATGGGAGTTGACCAGGTACGACAGGCTGTCTAGATTCTAAGTGTTTTTAGCTCTAAACAGTGAAATCATGTAAAATAATACCAAAAAATAGAGATTTTGGTTCTAATATGGATGAAATAACATATGAATGCCAAATTAAGAAACATTTACAGCATTTTGTACGGGACTCTAGGACGTTAACATCATACTTTAATACTGAGGGCTCTATCCTAATTTTAAAACATCACCGGGTATTGGCAGTGCGCAGAATATTATTTGGTGATGTGTACTTATAAGCAATATTTAAAACTATAGTAATGTATGACATCAAAGCTGAAATGAAACTTACGTCCCGTATATGAGACATCTCACATGCACATTTGAGCCAGCCGATAACATGTATACATTATATTCACGATAAAACATGCTGTCAGCGAAAGATAAACTCAATGCACGCTGAAAAAACGCTAAAGTTGCGTAAGGCCCTACTGTATAGATGAATATTCGTAACAAACAAATATTGGTATGAGACTAGATAGTATGGTATTGGACGACAATGTTTAGAATATTGGTCGCATTATGAAATGTTATGAGACTTACCTGGGCAGCTCACTACGTTATCGGATAGCAAAAAAACAAGAATGTAAATTATGAATAATTAGCTAATTATATAAAACATTTATGAAAACAGATATACGATTATGAAATGACTTGCCTTTTATGGTCTGTTAGGCTGCAGTGCAACACCAGTACGTATAGCTCATGCATGTGCACGTATAAGTGACTTGTACGTAAGACTTATACGATAGTCGTCAAAGTAATATTTTTCATCACTATACGTTCATGCAACAACAAAAATGGAACGGAGACCAATGCAAATATTATATAAGTCTTATACGCATGAGCTATACCTGCTGGTTTTCCAGTAAGGCCTTTACTTGAGTGCATTATAGGATTTCAGGCATTGATCATGTGAATTCATTTTGACTTTATTCATTTCATTCTATTTTTGAATGTTTCTGTTACAGGTTGTTGATAACGAGCCATTTGAATACCGTGTTTGGGTTTGGTACGGGTGTGAAAGGAGCCATGGTCATCCTGGAGCCATAGTCCGGCCTCCATAGACATTCTTTACACAGAATGAAGCATGAAACATGTATTGCGTGTAGCGATACCCGACGAATGAGGGCGCTAGACAAGTGGGATCCGCGCTTAGCCGGTACCGGTCCGACGTAGAGAAGGAGACTCCCGATTCAGATATGCGGAGAGATGAGGAATTGTGAAACCGTAAAGATAGTCCTGGTTCCATTCCGGTCTGCATAAAATAATTGTAGTGCCTACAACATCAATACTTTACTGTCCAGGGCGAACTATGGCTCCAGGGGACTGTGAGTCCTACTACAGGGGCACTGTTCTGCACCCACAAAGAACTAAAATAAAACACAATTTAGGCGTAAAACGTGAACAAATTATTTCAACATGCACTCACCTTGACACTTCTCACCACTCCAATCCGGGTCACATCCCCCAGCACTACACACCCCTGAATCACATACACTGTCTCCCAGTGCACAGTGACAGGTCTCGTTGCAGGCTAGACCATACCGACCAGAAGGGCAGACTAGTGATGGCGATACTGTACATGTATATAAAGATACAAATAATAGTTGATATACTAATAACAGGAACTCAATGATTTTCTTAGTATGACTTATAGCACGAGGCAGCGTAGCTGCCGAGTGCTATAAGGAATTAATAGCACTCATCGACAGTGACTATTTTAGTGATGATTTATATGGCAGACCTCTACCCTACACACCAGATACACACCACTTTCACAGTAGGACACCTCTCACTCACCCAGACTTAGACAATCATCTACTATTAAACACACACACACCAAGTGGGTAGTAATTACAGTGCTGTAATTAATCAGGTTATTTACGATGTCAAATTTACAGCATTCTGAAGCTGTACGATAAGTGAAATTTGTGGAATTCTGGATTGGCTGTGTATGTGCTATTAATATTATTGGGGAACATTCGTTCTGAAAAATTGGGCTATATATAAATTAGTTACCACAAAAACTAAGTCACACTGCTTGATTTGTTCATAATTTTAAACCGTTTACATGACATTTAATATCAGTATTACATGATTCGAAAGTAATATATGGACGTGAGAACGCAAAATCAGACCATTCTTTTGTGTATATTATTTTGTCTGTGAAAACCCGTTGAGAACACTTTCGAAATATGTAAAAATGCACATAGTTTGAGTAACATTTTAATTCTAACATTGAGAATTCGTTGCACTGGAAGTTAATAGATTTGTATCGTTATTATTACCATTTCCAAGTGTGTTAGTAACTGAAGCAGAAGACGGCCCTCTACCGACAGCACTTGCTGCCGCTACTTCAAATCCATACGTATTAAGTGGCTTCAGATCCGTCAAGGAAATTACATTAGATGGTGTGCTGCCCTCTATCACGTCATTTGTATCATTCAGATTTCTAAGCTGATAGTAATAAGATGTTATCTCTCCGCCTCTGTCCCTGCATGTTGGTGGGTCCCACGAGAACGTGATTGAGTTTTGCGTTTGGGCTTCCGTTGATACGTTTAAGGGAGGCTGTTGAGGCGCTGAGAAAGAAAAAAACACAATGTCTTTACAGATATTTGTTCACACTGTACTTGAATTATATAATGTGTTAAATCTTATGAAATAGTTTTATGGTTGATTGATTGATTAATTAATTGTGTTGACACAGAAAGGCCTTCCTAATTGTGTTTACAATTCATTAAATTATCTCTATCATACCTGTTTCAACGGTATGTGCAAGAATCATCACGGGCTGTCCACTCTTTGAAAGATACGAACTTCTCACATAAATCACATACGTAGAATGTATCTCAAGATTCGTCAAAGAAGCATTATGCGCACGCGCATCATTCAAATTAGCATCATCCAATCGAATCCGTGTGTTATCATCATCAGCATCCATTCCACATCGACCTTTACTAATTAGTTGGTATTCTACGATGTATGTCAACCCTGTGCATGGATAGTCTGCTAATGGCGTCCAGTCGATGTGGAGTGCGGCTGGATCTGTGTCGTCTGCTTCGTAGGTAACGTCAGATACTGTATCGGGAACTATGGGTAGAAGTAAGGTGAAACGGAGGATCTTAATAAACGAAATTGACATAATTAATCAAGGATTTATCACACATACGAGGTTAACAGTAAACCATTAGATGGCTTCTTATCCCTTTATGTATATTTGTCTCAGGTTTTAACCAGTAGATTATCAATATTTATTTATTTTATTTATTCACGGTATAAAAATAGCCAGCAGGCAGCATAAGCTGAAAAAGCCGGCTTTACAATAAAAATATATATATAAATATCAAAAATACATGCATAAAAATATTGCAACGAAATACAGACATCAGCTAAATACATTAATTATCCAAAACGCCATTGAGCTTTTTTATGATGTAAGGAATGGTGGATTTTTGGTATTTGTTGGTATTGCACAATGGTTGAGGAAATATGTTGCTGCGACGGAGGTTGTGATTAATCGATCTCTTCTCTGGGAGAAGGTGGCGATGTCTTTCAGAGTTGAGGACCTGCTGACCAAATTTCAAAACTAATTCTTCCCTGCGATCTAATTGGGCATAAAAATAAGAAAGTACTCTTACCTGTACAGAATACTACAATTCCAAGAAGCATAGAGAGAGAAAATGTTTGAAAAATGTCAATTCATATTGTATAATTATTCTTTTTCAATTTGAGTAGATACCCGGTGTAGACTGCATGGAAATAGAAGGTACACTTTTCCTCTACGGTCTTCACAGGGAAAGAATCAAATACAACATTGCCACTAGGTTACGCCCATTCGCCTCTAACCCTTCTTTTGACACGAGTACAAGTGAGCATGATCTCCCTCTGCTAAGAACTGCATTAGCATTCATTTCGGGAAACTTTTGTTTAGCATACGTAGCCTAACGAGCACTAGGATTTGTTCGATAAGTTTGCATATAATATGAACTGATTTTCAGATTAAAATATTTAAATTTGTTTACTGCGCCGAATCATATGATATATTTTGAATATCGCTGGTCGTCCAGTTCAGAGGAATTATCCAAAATATCCATGAGTACATGTCATGCTAATGTATTGAAGGTACGGGTCAGTTCAACGGAATAAACAGCTTTTGGTTTTTGTATCTGCCAGTGGGATGAAAAACCAGATGCTGAACCTGTCAAACTTACCTTCACATATTTCGCCACTCCAATCCGGGTCGCAACCCCCTGTACTACACTTCCCTGATTCGCATACGCTGTCTCCCTGTGCACAGTGACATGGTTCATTGCACGCCTCACCATACCGACCAGAAGGGCAGGCTGGTGATAAAAACGATTTAGATTAACCACATATGAAAAGAACAATAAACATTATCATATTAAATAGGTTTTAACTTGCTAGACGTCCCGTACGGAATACATCGTGTACTACTCCAACACATGTTAATTGTTATAAGCATGCGCATATCAGTTCTGGGATGTCTAGCAAGACATTGCCATTAAATGTTGGGCATAATTCTGTTATACCCTACACACCAACATCGGGAGTATGCGTCGTTCTAAAAAATCATACACTATGAATACCTCTGTGAAGGAATTACTCCAAATGTTGATTCCAAATATGTGAATATTTTAGGATTTGGACACCTACTATAGAATTGAATCTTTAAATTGTATCAAATCAGAATGTGTCCTAGTCAACAGATGTATGGGGAGGTATTGACCACGTAGGCGCAGTACAGTATGGGAATCAATACACAATGCTCACGAATAACTTATTAGGTAATACAATTACGCTCATAACTTTCAAAATAAGCTCTTAAAAATAAAATCCAGATTTGTTTACATGAATCAGTTGGGTAAAGTGCTCGACCACATGGGAGCAATAATATACACGATGGTGAGTTAACTTTAATAGAATTTGTTTTCGTGTGGGCTTCCGTTCACACTCGTCAGTTGAATAACTTACGGAGTTGCTCTTATAAATATCAATTTATAAAATTATAGAGTGATTTCACCTCTTTCAATTTGAGATTTGACAATTAAGAACGCTACACCGCAAGGAAAGGGAAATATGCGAAGTACAATTTTCATTTACGCTTGGGTTTTTCAACATTTTTGACTGACTTTTTTAACTTCCCATTTTTCTTTAAGTAATGTTGATTTTCCTATTTTTGCGTTACCATACAAAACAAAACAATGTCTATAAATGTTCGGGTGGATAACTTGTTCAAATCAAATAAAAATGACATACAACTGCATGTAGTAGGATACGCACAAAGACATGACAGATGATACAACTTCACCCAATCGAACCGGTATTAACTCCTCAATAAGATCGCAAATTGTTCGAATGTTTGGCTCATATTGCGGTACATATGCCTATAAATGGAAAGCTGATGCTTTCATCTTTCGGTCTCACATTTGTAGCAATCACATTATTCGTTCAGTTGAGAATCTGAGGCGGTCGTAATTTCAATGTGCCTAAGTCACTGGTGCGTTCATCTTTCGGTCTCACATTTGTAGCAATCACATTATTCGTTCAGTTGAGAATCTGAGGCGGTCGTAATTTCAATGTGCCTAAGTCACTGGTGCGTTCATCTTTCGGTCTCACATTTGTAGCGATCACATTATTCGTTCAGTTGAGAATCTGAGGCGGTCGTAATTTCAATGTGCCTAAGTCACTGGTGCGTTCATCTTTCGGTCTCACATTTGTAGCAATCACATTATTCGTTCAGTTGAGAATCTGAGGCGGTCGTAATTTCAATGTGCCTAAGTCACTGGTGCGTTCATCTTTCGGTCTCACATTTGTAGCAATCACATTATTCGTTCAGTTGAGAATCTGAGGCGGTCGTAATTTCAATGTGCCTAAGTCACTGGTGCGTTCATCTTTCGGTCTCACATTTGTAGCAATCACATTATTTGTTCAGTTGAGAATCTGAGGAGGTCGTAATTTCAATGTGCCTAAGTCACTGGTGCGTTCATCTTTCGGTCTCACATTTGTAGCAATCACATTATTCGTTCAGTTGAGAATCTGAGGCGGTCGTAATTTCAATGTGCCTAAGTCACTGGTGCGTTCATCTTTCGGTCTCACATTTGTAGCAATCACATTATTCGTTCAGTTGAGAATCTGAGGCGGTCGTAATTTCAATGTGCCTAAATCACTGGTGCGTTCATATTTCGGTCTCACATTTGTAGCAATCACATTATCCGTTCAGTTGAGAATCTGAGGCGGTCGTAATTTCAATGTGCCTAAGTCACTGGTGCGTTCATCTTTCGGTCTCACATTTGTAGCAATCACATTATTCGTTCAGTTGAGAATCTGAGGCGATCGTAATTTCAATGTGCCTAAGTCACTGGTGCGTTCATCTTTCGGTCTCACATTTGTAGCAATCACATTATTCGTTCAGTTGAGAATCTGAGGCGGTCGTAATTTCAATGTGCCTAAGTCACTGGTGCGTTCATCTTTCGGTCTCACATTTGTAGCAATCACATTATTCGTTCAGTTGAGAATCTGAGGCGGTCGTAATTTCAATGTGCCTAAATCACTGGTGCGTTCATCTTTCGGTCTCACATTTGTAGCAATCACATTATTCGTTCAGTTGAGAATCTGAGGCGGTCGTAATTTCAATGTGCCTAAGTCACTGGTGCGTTCATCTTTCGGTCTCACATTTGTAGCAATCACATTATTCGTTCAGTTGAGAATCTGAGGCGGTCGTAATTTCAATGTGCCTAAGTCACTGGTGCGTTCATCTTTCAGTCTCACATTTGTAGCAATCACATTATTCGTTCAGTTGAGAATCTGAGGCGGTCGTAATTTCAATGTGCCTAAGTCACTGGTGCGTTCATCTTTCGGTCTCACATTTGTAGCAATCACATTATTCGTTCAGTTGAGAATCTGAGGCGGTCGTAATTTCAATGTGCCTAAGTCACTGGTGCGTTCATCTTTCGGTCTCACATTTGTAGCAATCACATTATTCGTTCAGTTGAGAATCTGAGGCGGTCGTAATTTCAATGTGCCTAAGTCACTGGTGCGTTCATCTTTCGGTCTCACATTTGTAGCAATCACATTATTCGTTCAGTTGAGAATCTGAGGCGGTCGTAATTTCAATGTGCCTAAGTCACTGGTGCGTTCATCTTTCGGTCTCACATTTGTAGCAATCACATTATTCGTTCAGTTGAGAATCTGAGGAGGTCGTAATTTCAATGTGCCTAAGTCACTACTATTCTGTGCTCTAAAGAACATTTGTCATCTGTTCAATGAAGGGTTATATAGTGCAGAGAGATACTCTATCTTTATCAGCAAGTGGCTGAGCACCGGAAAAATGCCTGCTTCAAAATTGTGTATCAGTGGAAAGATGAGCCCATAGGCTTCCATTGATATGCAACATGAACATATTACGAAATATAGGAAATAAAGAGAGTTGAAAAGAATTACCGAACTTTTTCTGCGGGGGGGGGGGGGGGGGGTATTTAAAATTACATTCTGTCGAACTATACCTTTTGTTAACTGTTGTATTATTTCACTATAAGGCCCGGCGCCTACACCAGTATTTGCTGCAACTGAAAAAGAGTACTCTGTTTCCAATTTCAGATCAGTCAATGTGATGGCATCATCAGTGACAGTATCCGTGATCTCATCGGTGGTGGCGCTGCTCAACTTGTAGGTATACGAGATGATGTCACCACGTCTTTCTCCACATGGGGGAAGATCCCATTCCAAGGATATGAAGTCTGTGCCGACGGACATTACTTTCAGATTAACAGGAGCAGCAGTTGGAGCTATAAGAATAAGTTCAATTTATTTTGGGAATAAGTTATTCGGGTTTGGAATATGTTTATCATGTACGGAAATTGTTTATCTTTGAAAAATATGCTTATCATATTTGAAAGAAGCCCATCATGTAGGTATAAGTTTATTATGTTTCTAAAGGACTTTACACATATTCATGCGATTTTTGAAATGTGTGTACGGGAACACTCGATAAATTTATCGGGGCTCGATACGTTTTGTGCTCGATATTTTTCAAGTTGAGACTCGATAAAATAGACATCGGGGTTCAATTTCAAGTTCGATACGACTCACGAGGGCCATACCAGTAGTCCCTACTTAGGTGTTTTAAGCATTCACGCCAGTATAATAATGTTTATTTACATACCACACCACTTTTACTTCGTTATATTGAGACAATGGGTATTATGCTTCTCGATAAATAATCTCTTGCTGCTCGAAACGGGGCACGATACTTGTTCAAATCAGACTCGATAAAAAAACTCATCCCACGATGCATCTGTCGAGCTCTTAAGTTTCAGAAATAATAAAAAGGAACACTGATTACTAATTTATTTACTGATGTAAACTAGACCCTCCAACGATGAATGCGCTATGAAGACATGATTGTGTGCATATGTTTATGGGAACCAAGACAAATTGGAGACAATAATTAGGGCATTTTGCAAAAACGCAATGCATTGTGGTGGGTCTTTAAAATCTTCATTGGCCTAAACTGTACCTGCTTCGTTTGTAACCGCAATGACAAACTTCTCATCCACTATCACGCTTTCAGGATTCTTAGATAAACCTTTCACATACACCAGATACGTGGAATAAGGCTCCAAGGTATCCACTGTAGCCGCTATACTCGTAACATTCTGGTGAATAATTGAACTATTAGTCTCTGTCTTGCATTGATCTCTCGTCGTCATGATTGCTTCTACATTGTAGAGTAAAGTACAGTCGATGCCCGGATGTTCCCACTGTACCAATAAAGACACAGAATCTATAGACGAGACTTCAAGGCGAGACACTGAAATGCAAGAATGGGAGAGATTTTTTAATCATGACAATTCAATGCGCTTTAGATTAGGCCGCATCATGAACTGATTTCTTTGTAATCAGAATTAATCGGGTTTGTTCAAGTAGGTGTGTAATTAATTATCATTAATACTAATAATCTTGATTTATTACAGGTGGGCAAATAAAGACGAACAGTTTTGCTGCCAATTTATATTTGCAGCATTATGCAAGGTAAGCATTGAAAGCCCTTCATTTCGGACTAAAGGAATAATCTGTTTCTATGTACCAAATATACCGAACATGTGCTGATCGTGACAAAAATGTAAAGTTAGCATTATTTCAATCAATCCTTACCAGTGTTATTACATGGCTTTACCGTTACAACCCGTCCTATACCGACGTACACTGAAGAAGAAAAAACAATTATGAACATAATTAAAACAAACAGCAGTAATGACAAATAATAAAAGAGCGTGGAAAATATGAACATCCTGAGAAACCAACTAGATTATAAACATTAGCATTTTAAACCACATATCATCAACATAATTCTAAAATCAATTCAATGTCATACTTGCTCCATCACTCCTACTGTTATACATATGACACGATCTACTCCGGGCACAATGAAAACAACATTAAATCGTATTCTCACCCCTTACACCAGTCAGGTATATGAAGAAAATGTAATCGAGTAAATTTACTGGACACGTGACTAAGTGAGACTACCATGTTTAGCGCCGACTGCATTACGTCATTTATACATGCTGTCAGTCATCAAAGATTATTGTCGATCGAGGTTACCAGCAGTATTTTATTCATGCTATTGATGGACTTTGGATTTATGATCGACAGTGTTGACGTAATCATTGCGATCATAATCACTCCCCTTCCACTGAAATGGGTCTATAATCGGGTCTTAAAATCAATGTCGTCCCGAATGTAAACAATTTGGCCCTATACCGTTTCTTTCCATTACTTTGGGTCCCTCATAATATTCCTATACTGCTGTACAGTGAAAGGTTCACATCCTAGCAGGAGTCACGTGTCCAGTAAATTTATTCGGTTACGTTTTCTCAGTATACGTGACTCTACACCCTAACATAACTCTCTCATGTCTTATCTTATATTGTCTTGTCTTGTCTTGTTTTTATTTTATTTTATTTTGTATTGTCTTTATATAATTTTTGTTAATATGTTAGCTTTATATTTTGATATGAAATGATTTGTATATTGCGCACAAAAAAACCGATTTTTTTAAAACTCTCCCATTTATCCGTTATCCTACTTCACATGTGGTTCCTTAACATTGTACCGCATATATATATAAAACGTTATGTTGTACACGATAAGTCAACTATGAATATTATCTCTTTTAATCAGGTTCTGAGAAGGCATTTTATATTATATACTTATACCATCACAGAATTCTCCCAATCATAATTCTATCATAATTCATAAGCGTCTCGCAACTACCCGAATGCAGATAACACGGTGTTCCCAGACAACTATGAAAGGAAGTATTAATTTTAGCGTTTTATAATATATACCTTCGCAGAATTCTCCCGTCCATCCTGGTTCACAAGGTCCTTCACATTTCCCCGTGTACATATGGCATGATATACCCATAGCACAGTGGCAGGTGGACTCACAACTCTGTCCGTATTTGCCCTGCGTACATTCTGAATAATGTTAGAAAGCAATTATAAATAAAAATTGTTCAGGATGGGCTGAAAATCTGAAATGTTCGTCAATCATCACTGTGAGTCCCTTTCTAATAATTATCCAAAAGAAGATGCTCGCATACATATGGTATATTCATTACTTCATGAATAATCCCGACAGCTGCATACCAAGTGCGTTCCAATCAAATTAATAACTTTATGAGAACGCGCACGCGAAGCGCAGGTTACTAATAATTGCCCGATAGTTCTGCGCCAAAGTGTTCGATTGTTTTGCTCATTGACCGACCAAACAAACTAAAGCCTCATGCCCCTAAACTGAATATTCAATGAGTTATGACGAAACACGATAAAAGCTTATTTCTGATTAGTTGAATGATAAAATAGTTACTGAGTGGATGACCCGACTGGAACCGTTTCAATATTTAAGAAGGGGTGGACAAAATAATAAGCATAAATCTAATTAATTATTAGCGCGATTATATCGGTACAAATCAACAATTTGAATAAATATGCATCTTTTTCAGTAATGAATAAGAATAATGACTGCTTAACAGCTGTTTTCGTGAATTTTAATTTAAATCTTCGGTTGTTGTTATGGTCGTTCGGACCTCAGACCATAACAGTAGGGTCTGAATTCAAAACAAATTCACTTAAACAGCTGTTACGTAGTTATTATTCTCTAAACAATAAACGTTTACTAACACCCTTTCCCAAAATTATATCAAGAAAAGTTACAAAAACGACATTTTTTAAAACACCTCAAAATTAAACAAAACACCTTGCAATTAATCTTAAAGAAAAATGAATAACAAAATCACATTTTGCAAATGAAAAGATTCATCGCAAACACTTGATTGATTGATTGATTGATTGATTGATTGATTGATTGATTGATTGATTGATTGATTGATTGATTGATTGATTGATTGATTGATTGATTGATTGATTGATTGGTTGATTGATTGATTGATTGAATGATTGATTGATTGATTGATTGATTGATTGATTGATTGATTGATTGATTGATTGATTGGTTGGTTGGTTGACTTACCTTGACAGTTGATCCCGGCCCTGCCTGATTTGCAGCCACCACTCACACATTCACCGGTGTCTTTCAAACAAACGCTAGGACCACCTTCACATTTACATGTTTGCGTACAGTCAGCGCCGTACTTTCCCGGAGGACACTCTGAAAAAGATATAAACATTTGCAGATTCAGTCAGTAAGATTAAAATGGGACGTATCAAACTACCGATGAAATTATTGATAGAATAATCAATGAAAATGAATATATCGGATTAGGAAAATCATCACTTGATTATGATTTCAAATGTTATGATCTTGTTACAAAAAGAACGTAAGACTATAAAGTTTACATATGACGTTGAACCCATGGAAATTAACAGATCTAAAACTTTATCCATACGTAATCTGATTGAGCAGTATCGCCATATTTTGCAAATAAGCCCAGAAAATAGTCTTTAAAATAATTTATGCAAAACAATGCGATGCAAGATTCTAAACTCATTTTCAACTCGCAGCTCACCCAATTATAATAAACGGGTATTTTTAAACAAGCCGCTTTAGTCATGTTACGTTTAATAGAGACTATTCGTATCATTGTACGGTTAAAACACTCTTTAAGCCTACCAATTTATGCTTAATTTCTGTTTAAATGAAATAAGCATTATTTTAATTGAATTGTTTAGAAGAAACGAATTACCACGATATTACTATTAATCATAATATCGACATATAAAATACTGCTTAACCTAACAATCCACCTGAACATTCATAGACATTGTTATATGTCGCACGGTTACGCAAATACAGGAAAATTAATATTAGTTTGCACTGTAACGATATAAATGAAAGCCTTATACATTATTTATAGTACTACACTGTTAAAGGTATATTATGCGATCTTTTCCAGGGAACACCCTCAATCCTCGAGAACAAAATTTGAAGTTTTGGTTTTTTTGCAGATTTACATTTCTGATCATAAATCGTAAATACATTCCAAGTTACAGGGTGACACGATTCCTAGTTACATCAAAATCATGGTATTAGAGTGAAAATAAACTTTAACCCGACAGTTTATTTTCCCTGTTATTTTCACTCTAAAACCATGATTTAGAGGTAATTATGAATTGTAAGGGAAGTGTGCTTTAACCTGTACGAGTATATTCACTATATATGTTAACGATGTATTGCATGATTAAGATTCCACGCCACTAAATTGGTTCCCTATCCTTTGTCATGTTAAAGGAGTATTACAACACGTCGGCTTTATGTTTATGATATTTGTGATCATTGAAGTACATAATTTATATAGGGTAACTCTGAAAGTTCCGAGAAATGAGCCCCCGATTTTGGACAGCTGGCGTATCGCTCTCATTTATCAATAACAAATTATAGAGCAGTGTTGACAGAACATGTACAATCAAAAGACCTAAAAATCTACAAATGAACTGAAAATATCTATTTTTCCACAGTGGTAATAGATATTAGCCCTAAAATCAGGATTATATTCCAACTGTAATCATTCTGGGGCAATAAGTACCTTTCCTGTTTACTTATGATTATGCTTGGGCTACAGGCTTCTAAAATAGAGAGTAAATCTGATTGTCGTCGTCAAGGACTAAAACATTTAGTGGTGTAGAATATTAAAGAGATGACAGGAAGATCGATACAAGTGACTGAAATTTCACGAAGTATATTTTTGCTATAGTATACCATCAACCTTGAAGCACACGATTGACGGTTCAAATTACTGTGTATTACTGTGCAAAACATTTCTAGTCTAATGATACAGTAAACGTTAATTGTATGTACCGAAATCATCCTATTGTATATTACAAATTCTTGTTTATATCACTTCAATTATGTTATAACTGAATTAAATTGAACATCAACTGCTAATGTAGACTTCTTTTCCCCAGTGTGGCAACTTATTCCATGTACTGTGATGATACGCGGGAATAGGGAAGTCTACTCTAAAACTAATCTCAATTATTAATTTCAATCAAATATAACCAATTTTAGGCAATATATTTAAATTGTCTATTGTAATTTTTTTTAATAATATACGTTTTATGTGCTGTGCAGATAGATACATGGGTATAAGTTATCTGTAACACTTTACTATCAATGAAGGTGATATAAGCAAGACTGTGAAATAAATAGTCTAATAACCTTGAAACATGTGATTGACGTTTCAGATTACTGTCAAATAAATGTCTAGACTAGTATAGTCAGCGGCAAAGAAGCTCAGCCCTTTTCTCTGTCATTATTGCGAATGAAGCTTAAACATTGAAGTGCAGTTCCCATTGATGGAATAGAATAGGACGACTTTGATTTGACTAACGCGCACATCCGATGTGCGCAATTGTATCTATGGCATCAAGAATGTTACCGCCCACACGCTCATTATTTAGCACGCGCCAGTGCTGAACTTCTCTGCCGGCGACAATAATTATACAAAACCTCCATTTTACTTTGTAGCCGCACGGTACAAGAAACGTCAATTACATATTTCGACATGTCAATAATCATGTTAATATCTCTAACGGCGAAAATCCTTTGTTGAATTGTTCTGTCTAACGTCATTTAAAACACAAGTTATTCCCCCCTAACGACAAAAGACGGAACATATTGCTCCCTTTCCACTTAAAGATGGTTTTAACGTCATAATATTGTAGATTCAAATGATTGCTTGCATCACGTCAATTAGATTAGAACTGAATTAAATTAGACTTCTTTTCCGGTGAAAAATATAACTTATACCTATCGGGAGTATCGTTGATGTTTCACGTACTACGCGGATACACGGGGAATAGGGAAATCTACTATGAACATAGTCTTATAATACGATTAATTCAATTATGATCAATTTTGAATAATCATATAAGTATTACTTTGTACATTCCATGTATTGACATGATAACATTGTATATTACAAGTTCGTGCTTATATCACGTCAATTAGGTTAATAATAAAGTGATTTAGTATAATAAACTACATTCTTTTCCATGTCGTAATACAAATCGTGAAAATTCAATTCAATTATACCTATCGAGATTATTGTATTTTTTGTTGATGTTTCATGTACTGAGGTGATACACGGGAATGGACAATTCTACTTTAAAACTAGTTTTTATTATCGATTTCATTATATTTTGATCCAATTTAGGCAATGTAACTAAATTAAATATTGTATGTTATATAATTGACGTGCTTTTTATTGCGAAGATACACGGGTATATGGCTGTCAATTGTAACACTTTATTAGCAACTGCGAGTCAAAAACTTAAGACAGGGTATGCCGCCGGGCATTTATCATCAAACAATTATTGACCAGTATTGACAAAACATGTACAATCAAAATCACACAAAAACCTGCAAAATGTACTGAAAATATCCCTCTTTGCACTGTGGTAATAGGTATTAGTCCTAAAATCAAAATAATATTCCAGCTTTAATAATTTGAGAGCAAGCTACAATCATTCAGTGGTGTGGAATCTTATGACCACACCATTTGTCCATTTTATGAAACGTCCTGCCTTACCTTCATCGCAACTGACTCCATGAAATCCTGCTGCGCATGAGCAGCCTTGTGGATGCGGAAGACAGAAGAGGGATCCTCTGCAACCGTAACCATGTTGGCTGGACCCAGAACACTGTAAACCGCCATTTTGACCGAATTTGTTACGTCCATAGGCTGAGAAAAGAATGAAATATAGAGGTAATTTGGGCTTTCTCTAGCGTAACGCATATAATTATTATTTGTTTGCAACATAGTTCAAACCCGAAGAGCTGCATATTGTGACACCACCAGCATATTAATGGGACCAAAATGGAGGAACGCAGACGATTTCAGGTCATGTATTAAGAATTTGGAACGGAGTCTACAAATACCGTAAAGATGGCCACTGTGACGTCAGCCCGATGGCTTCTATCGACATTAAATGGTTATCCACATCATTAAAAAGGTTTTTTGAAAGGGTTTATTAGATTTGAAGGGAACAGATGAAAAACGCCAAACATCCAATTGATAAATTTGAGAGATTAGCAAATTGATATCATGAAGGTGTACAGAAATTGAAAACGAATGATAAGGGAACAGTTACAGTTATACTCGATAACATTATTGAAACTGTATCAAGACTCGATAAGTTTTGGGCTCGATAAAATAGACATTGGGGCTCGATACGAGGGCTCGATACGAGGGCCATGTCAGAACTCACTAATACCCTGAGGAATGTTGACCATACAAAGAATAATGATAACTTGTGACTATCATCGAGATTGTATCGAGTACTCGATACGACGAGACAATATACACCTAGCACATAAAGTTCCTGACTGGGTGCTTTGAGGTTGACTAATTCAAAATATATAATCGCTACCAAAAATCTGAGATATACATGAATGAGCAAATTTCTTCTCCGCAGTTTGATACCTCATTCAACAAAATCGAATGGATGCTTTTAAAGTTATGGCGATTTCAATGACCGCGCCTAGCAACAGAAAAGTTGCACTAGGTATAGGAATCATTGATTTGTGTGTAATTACTATCATAACTGTGTGCTATCTGAACGAGACAGATGACTGGGTCTGGAGTGATAACCGCAATTTGCGAGACAAATGGTGTGACTGGCTGTGAAGAATATATCTCCAATTGTTGGTACCGATTATATATTTTGAATTAGCCAACCTCAAAGCACCTGGTCAGGGACTTCATGTGCTAGATGTAAATAGATAACCCGAAGCTCTATTTACATACCGCGCCACTTGTCCTTGTTATATTCAGACAAAGGATAGTATGCTGCTCGATAAATAATCCCTTGCTTCACGATACGGGTCTCGATATTTATTCAAATCAGTCTCGATAAATGGAACTGTTTCCTAGAAAATATGTGGTACTTTGTATTAAATCTTCAATAGTATACCTTGAAATTCAGCAAGTTTGGTATGAACTTGAAGTCATTTTATTTAATGTATTTAATAATAAGTTGGTGATCTCGCATCAAAAATTTCAGCTGAAAGTGCCGTTTATCACGTTTTGAATCATATAACTCATTATTTAAAATACACTAAATTATTAATCTCTCTTATCAAAAAGTCGAAAATGGGGGGTTATTAAAATTGAAAAAATAAATGAATGAATGATCTAAATTCTAAACATTCCCTAACACTTTCAAAGTCAAAAAATTAAAACTACGTAACCGCCACTGTTCATTCATCTATCGATGTGCAGTGATTTCAGAGCGTATTATAGTCGTTAACGCAGCATTTACGCGTTATTGCCGTGATTCGTCTTTGATTGCAAATCATAATTACGCGCGAGATATTGAGGCATGATAATTGGAATACACACTAACGTCACTCTACAGAGTAATATAGATGAAGGATACTTTACTACTCCGCCAACTTACGAATATGGCATTGATCCCCACCGAATCCAGGCGGACATACGCACGTCCCGTGATATGAGTCACATCTACCACCATTATAACACGTTGGACAGTCGTGTTGGCATGATGGTGGTCCCCATTTGCCATGTCCACAATCTGAAATGATAATAGACACAAATAATTAACAACCATGACATAATTCAAATTTGCCAGCAATTCAACTCCCAATGGTTGAAAATTAACATTGCATAGTTTCGAAAATATACAATCAACATTAGTGTTAAAATTGGTAACAACAAACATTTAACAAATTTAGTTTCTTAGCTTTTATCTTTTAGCTTGTACCACTCTAATTGATTAGATAAACACTGTGTTCGATGCATGGATGGCGCAAAATTTGGTCAGAATGTCGCTGAATCAAGTCACCTGTAAACTGATTAGAATCGAATAGCTTTAATTGCAATTCTCTTTCACCCGAAATATTTGAAAAATTCCGGTTTTCAAAAAATACATCACTGATCCACTTCTGGATGATATATATAGAGAAACTGGCCAGATAATTATCAATATTCAGCCTCTTACCAATAGTATTTTGTATCACCTGTAACCCAGGCCAGTATAACGTAATCCATTCACTTAACACTCTTAAAGACATTCCATGTTACTTACCTCTAACCAATAGCATTTGTATCGCCTGTAACCCAGTATAACGTAATCCATTCACTTAACACTCTTAAAGACATTCCCGATTGCTTACCTCTAACCAATAGCATTTGTATCGCCTGTAACCCAGCATAACGTAATCCATTCAGTTAACACTCTTAAAGACATTCCCTGTTACTTACCTCTAACCAATAGCATTTGTATCGCCTGTAACCCAGCATAACGTAATCCATTCAGTTAACACTCTTAAAGACATTCCCTGTTACTTACCTCTTACCAATAGCATTTGTATCGCCTGTAACCCAGCATAACGTAATCCATTCAGTTAACACTCTTAAAGACATTCCCTGTTACTTACCTCTTACCAATAGCATTTGTATCGCCTGTAACCCAGCATAACGTAATCCATTCACTTAACACTCAGACATTCCCTGTTACTCACCTCTAACCAATAGCATTTGTACCACCTGTAACCCAGCATAACGTAATCCATTCACTTAACACTCTTAAAGACATTCCCTGTTACTTACCTCTAACCAATAGCATTTGTATCGCCTGTAACCCAGTATAATGTAATCCATTCACTTAACACTCTTAAAGACATTCCCGATTGCTTACCTCTAACCAATAGCATTTGTATCGCCTGTAACCCAGCATAACGTAATCCATTCAGTTAACACTCTTAAAGACATTCCCTGTTACTTACCTCTAACCAATAGCATTTGTATCGCCTGTAACCCAGCATAATGTAATCCATTCACTTAACACTCAGACATTCCCTGTTACTTACCTCTAACCAATAGCATTTGTATCGCCTGTAACCCAGCATAACGCAACCCATTCACGTAACACTCATACACTCCGCTGTCTTTGTCCGTCGTGTTCGTGATATAAACTGTTTTACGCCCGTTCCATTCCGGTACATGTTTGCCGTTGAGCCTCCATCGTAGGCTGTCCACTGTGTAGGTAGACGCGGGCTTCAAATCTACCGCTAACACCGCCGGTTCGCCGGGATTTGCCGTGGTGGAGACAGCGGATGGTATGACTTCGGCTGAATAGAATTTATGTAAACATGGTTGTTATGCTTTATTCAGTCGTCGACTTGTTAAAAGGCCTAGCAAACTTTTTAATAGTGATTGTTTCTACAGTCCTTTTGGCATAAATAATCGGTAGGGCGTGGTATTAAAGGAGAGGTCCCGCAACCACAACATTGATCATAATTTGTTAGAAACATAATTATCGAGCCCAAATTGCGTAATCATATAGAACAAAACATCATACTTATCACAAAAACGAATAAAAACTGCTATCTCTCAACATGCAATATTTAAAATTCCCGGCGATCGAAAGTCCCGGTGTCGATGACGTCATGGTTATGGTGCTACAATTTGCGCATGTGCTTTGTACATAACTATGACTTCATCGACACCGGGACATTCGATTGCCGCAAATTTTAAAAATTGCATGTTGAGTGATTACGCAACTTGGGCTCGATAGTTATTTTTCTAACATATAATGCACAATGTTGTGCTTGCAGGACCGCTCCTTTAAGGCAAATGCTCCATTTTCATCGTGTTTAAGCTCCCTAATCTCCACCACATAGAAACAATTAGGAGTTTTCCCAATGATTATTGTCTAGTTCATTTCCTTCAGACAATGACGCCAACTTGCGCAACAAGCATGAATTACGCTCCGTGTTTGTGCAAATGGATATAATTGCTCCTTTTTAAAAGGCACCTATATTATAACTATTATTATTACATATCATAAAAAGCTGAAATACGGAAATTTCGTAATGTGTGGTGCTGAATTACGGACATTCATAATGTGTGATCATTTGTTGGCCATTTTAAAAGTCGGTGGCCATTTTGGAAGATCAAACTACTACAAATATGTACACTTATTAAAATAAACCTGACATACGCCGGCCTAAATTTTCTTTTATCCAGGGTATAATAAGTACTGCACGGACGGCTTGGCACGACATTGTCTATACTTTCTATATTATATTTGTTCTAAGCTGATTGAAAGTGTATATATATATATACATTATATAGCTGTAACACTCCGCAATGCAGTATTTACACCAATGATACATCATTTAGGGAGCACATCAAAACTCGACTGCCCGGCAACCGCCGGTTTGGTGCGGTTCCGTGTGGTTGCAGCCGGTTTCTATTGTTCTAAACAATGACATGCGGTCCAACCTGGCGGAACCGCACGGAACCTGCGGTTGCCGCGCGGTCGAGTTTTGATGTGCTTCCTTATATAATATCTCACCATTCTTATCCATTATAACCGTCGATATCTTATTAGCTGAACCATCGGCTTCACCGAGGCAGTAAAATACACCAATCCTCTCTCGTCCACCGACTTGTGGGAGGAGTAACCTCGTAGCAAATACTTCCGGGTTAGGGTGTTCAATCCGTACACTACCCCGAGGTAAACCTTGTCCATTCCCGGTTTCTATAGTTCTTCCGAATGAAACTTCGGCATGTACGTCATTTCCGCTTTTATAGCCTCCGATGAAGGCGTTCTGATAGCCTTGTGGATTTATTGTGGCGTACTTGTTAAAACATGTAAAGTCTAAAATTACATCGCCGGCTGTTGGGGTAAGTAAGAGTTTCGAGAAGTATATTATTGAATGAACTATGACATTATCGAAACCTAAACGCAAACATTTCTTATGGTCGGTAAAAGGTCTGAAAATATCCCATCTTTGCTGAACTAGGGAGGAACTGGGTGCTACATTAAAGTGTAAGAACAAATAACAGGCCTCTCCCGTATATCTACATGCTACGGACTTCAGCATGACGGCTTACGGCATTTTTACCGTAGGACTTGGAGACATTTGCGCTGCCGCAGGCTGGCCATAATAAAACATGATAAATGGCGTACATTGTTCAATGAAATGGGACAAATGTTTGATGTCATGTAACATACAATACACTAATCAAATGACGTGGATATTTCCAGGTGTAATACACAGATAAATGAACGGATTATACAGGGTGAATCAAAAAGAAAATGTGCACGGATTGAAACGGCTCTTTGGTCTTGATATGTGCATTTAACCATGAAATTGTATATGCTTTTATTTATAAAGCATGTATCTTACGAGAAAATGAAAATAATCGAAAAAATAAGCAAAATGCTACCCGTTTTGTCAAACGTTTTGTCATGCCTCATGTTAACTGTGTAAATTTCCAATGGTGAAAAGAGTCATCTTACAAAACTTGTCACATTTGCTTATTTTTAAGTCGATTAATTTCATTTTTCCGGAATAAAGTAGATTAAATATGATTCACCCTGTAGTGTGGAACTGCCAATACTTATATAAGTCAAGTACTTGCTTGTATAGAGTACGTCTCCCTATACACTGCAAAAAACACCGGTGTTAAAAATAACACTGTTCGGTGTTCTGAGAGGTCCACACCAATTAGTGTTATTTCAACACTATCTTGGTGTTACATTAATACTTACAGTGTTATTCGTCACACTTGCAGTGTTAAAATGACACTACATGGTGTTGATATAACACCAAGAATTTAACACCGGTACACCGGTGTTGGTGTGGACCTCTCACAACACCATTGGTGTTATTTTTAACACCGGTGTTTTTGCAGTGTAAAATCACACTAAAAGCTATATAGGTCGCCCCGGAGTGACGTCACATGCCGTTGACCACAAACCAAAGAGTTAGATAAAGGCCTCTTACACAGCGTACACAGCGTGATGCGATCCCATACACATGTATACAAATTGAAGAATTTTGTTTTAAAAAACCTTTGCTATTTGTTGTTTGAAATCTTTCACTCACAATACTCACCGTGTATAGTATCTGGCATTGAAACTGCATAGATTATGACTAGAAATTTGGCAAACTGAGCTGGTAATTGGTTAAACATTTTGACTGCTACTTCTGTCTTCCCTGATTAACGAGTGTAAAATATCCTCCTTGATGAACGAGTGTAAACTAATCTGAAAGTATACGAAGTAATAAAACGGTGTCTTGGTAACAGTAACTAATAATTATAAAGAAGCAATGCAAAACACGCTCATACGTATACGTGACTTGTACGTAAGACTAAATGTGCGTTCATACTCCCGTCGTTGCGTATCGGCCGACAACGATGGACAAAAGTTGACATTACTTCAACTCGCGCACCGATATCCGTCGACGTCGGCCGATGCGCAACGACGGGAGTATGAACGCACCTTTATAAGACTTACATATTATGTTCCATCTCCTACAAGCAACCGTACAAATTTAACTATAATCAAAAATAATTTTGTCGACCACAGCGTCATGATCCGAGCTCTCGCGATCGTTACAAAGGTTGAGCGTGTCCTTTAAAAAAGTCGAAACGCGGCGTGTGGTCTTGTTGATCATTGATTAGGGCCGCGATTGGTCAATTACCTATCCGTTTACAAGTACGTCAAATCTTCCTGTTTTACTGCGCCCTTGCCATCGCGAATGACGCGATTACTCACGATACGTACCAGTCGCATGGGACGCTGGGGAATCGTATACGCTATGATCGACAAATTTTATTTTTGATTATAGGACTAATGCAAATATATCTATAACATCATGGAAATATTTGCATTCAATTGTAAGTATTGCTTGTGCGTTCTATCGTACAAATATTGCGTACAAGTAACTTATACGCATGCGCCATACTTTAAAATCCGTCTGCCCAATATGTCCCGTAGGTTTGTAGTAGTCCTACTGGGCTACTCCGTGTCTACTATGGAAGACACGACCTTACTCTTCACACAGAGAGTACATATTTCAAGAAGAGTCACCGATGTAGGTAAACCCCATTTGAAATTCAGACTTCCTTTAGGGAAGATTAATGTCTTCCTTTTGTGGGTGTATGGATTTCAAATGGAGTAGCCCAATATAGGTCTTCCCTTGAGTTGTACAAAGTGCTGTAATTGAAAACAACTTACCCACCTTTCTCTGAAATAAAGAGGAAATTTTAATATTCCAGAGTTCGAAGACATTGAACGATATCTTTTTGTAAAGCGCCTAGAGAATTTCTCTGTTGTTAGGCGCTCAAAAATGTCTTTTATTATTATTATTATTATTATTATTTATCGTTATACATACATGTATATTACACTAATGTCAGCGTAAGCATCCGAATTTAGGGGGAGGGACAATTAAGTTGGATGGGGCCATATTTAATACACGTGTTCTATCTACTGGACGCTTAGGAAGTCTATTAGCTTCCGCCGCCTATATCCTCCGCTTCCGTTGCCTTTATGCGAGTAGCCAGAATAGCCAGAATGACATTACAATTGACAAAGGAAACGAACAAAAAAACAAAGAATAACTTTTGTTTCGCTCTATTTTTAACCATTGTCGAGTGTGTTAATTAATTAAACAATATGAGTGGGTGTATGTTATTGCAACCAGTGTTAGTACAACTATACTCCACGTACGTTAGCGGCGTAATACCGGACGAGGGGATCGAGGCATAGGCAGCCCTAAAACCGTTCAAGATTGACCCGACCTCACAACAAGAAAAAATCTATACCTTCAACCGAAACTTGACCCTCTGGCAAAACAAGTGTCCCCTTCGCAGTATCCTAGATTTAATTTCACATCGGGGGGTGGGGGGGGGGGGGGGGGCAGCGGGCAAAATGACGTTGTAACAACGTTGATTATCAACTTTGAAATATCGTTGAATTAACAGTTGGATTTGAAAGTTTGTACCAACCATAGATTTCAACGTTGATTCAACGTCATATTTCAACGTTGATTAAATGTTGAATTTTGGTCACGTAGTTAAAATTTGGTTGATATACCAACCAAATTTCAACTATTTACCAAGAATTCAACATTGAATCAACGTTGAAATAAGATGTTGAATCAACAGAAAATGTGTTGATTTCTTCCTTAAAATATACTTTCTGAAGCTTTTGTATCGCTTGGCAACCAAGGGATGGTGGGGGAGAGGGGGTGGGGGCTGCTAGGGCATTGACTCTTGGATGTTTATGTTCTTGCACAATATATATGCATTTGTTAAGTGAGCAATCACTTTTTATAAAACCAGTGTGGAAATATGCATATACAAGTGTACATCAATATACATTCCATAGTGTCAAATTAATGCATCGACTTAATTCAAATAAAATAATAGGTTTAAATGAATAAAAGGTGCAAATTAGCTCATTAGCATAATTGAAATGGTACAAACTATCACCAGTACTAATTGTTGTATCATTGCAATTATGCTAATGAGAACCACAATGCCTCTCCAGATCTTCCTTTCCAACATAGCTGTCTTGATTTCTTCCACCTGCAGTCCTGTATCACGTTTTAGTATGTCAATGTAGGTCAGGGCTGGTCTGCCATGCTTTCTTACTCCATGCTTTGGAATCCAATGTATGAGTTGTGTACAAGCTCCTTGGACCCCCTGAAGCAGTGTCCAGCAAATCTTGCTCTGCGTTCTCTGATCTTGTCCGAGACTTTTGGCATGTCCCCATACAGGTCCTTATTCGTCACATGCTGACTCCAGTTGATGTTGAACACAGATCTTAGCATCCTAGTGTCGCATCCATCCAGTTGTTTACCAAGCTTTGGGGTGACTGTCCATGCCTCACATCCAAAAAGGAGGACTGATTCTACTGTAGCTATGAACAGTCTTTCTTTGAGCTTTCTGGATAGTGATTTAGCCTTCCATAACTGACTAAGTTTGCCACAAGCTCTCCATGCAGCTGCTTTGCGCGTTTTGATGTCCTTTTCAGTGCTGTTCATCCAGGCTCCAAGGTATTTGAAGTCCTCCACTTTATCAAGGCGCATGCCTTCGCTTGTGGTGATTACAGGTACTTGCGTCTGGTTGAAGGACACGTACTTCGTCTTTGCAGCATTTTGAGCCCAACTTTGCCCACTGAAGTCTCCACTCTGTTGAGTAGTGATTGAGCTTGAGACACTTCCTCAGACAACAGTGCAATGTCGTCAGCAAAGTCTAAGTCAGTTAATACGGTTGGTCCTATTCTTCTGCCGCTTCTTTTCGTGAGGTGGAATCCTAGCTCTTCTTCTCTGCCATCTATGGCCTCTCTTAGGGCATAGTCAAGAACAATGACAAAGAGATATGGAGCCAGGGTGTCTCCTTGTAGTACTCCAGCCAGTATCTCAAACACTTCTGTTTCTCCATCTGGTGATATAACCTTTGCCTTGGTGTCTTTGTATATCTCTGCTATCGCATTTGTAAGCTGATCAGGTACACCATAGGCTTTCAATATTTGCAGCATTCGTCCCCTATGTATTGTGTCAAACGCTTTCTTGAAGTCGATAAAGGTTGTGATGGCTGGCAGGTTATTTGATCTTATTCCCTTAATAATTCTTCGGAGGGCAAGTATATGACCTACAGTGGTACGTCCTACTCTATAGCCAATTTGATTAGCTCTTAGGTGGACGTCGAGCTCCGGTCTAATTCTGTTGAGTATCATCTTGTTGTATAGCTTGGCAACAATTGAACTCAGGCTTATTCCACGGTAGTTGCCCCCCAAGCTGAGATCACCTGATTTCGGTATTGGTACTATGTTGAGAATGGACCACGATATGATATAATTATAACCCAACCCTTAATCATGATTTATGAATTCTGTAATTAAACTAAATAATAATCCACCCTCGAATATTTGCTCAGTTTAATACTTTCCACGCGGCTATTAGTTTATCAAATACAAACAAATTGTTCAGAAACCTTTCACAACTTTTAAGGTCCATCTCAAGGATTATTGAACCAATACTAGGCAGGTTTGGACTTATTTCAATGCATTTCACATAGTGATTCTAAATATGGTAATGAAATTCAACAATTTTGACATTTTTAAAACATTTTGTGAAATTTTGAAATGTCGTCTGCAGACGCCTGCCGCGTGGAAAGTACGTGTTAAGACTCTTATTAAATTTAGTATAGCGGTAAATGCCGCATCGAACATAAAAGGTGGATACCAATACGAAATAGGAGCATGATTAATATAATATATCTATATAAAAATACGAATACTTACATATCGAACTGGTAAAAAGAATTACCCGCGAAGCACAACTGCCGAATAAATTCAACAAATTCAAGTTTTCTTCTGTTAAATCAGCGCGGACGCAGCAAGTATATGCCAGAAACACGAATGAAAACACAAACAGTTGAATGACCGTAGTTGATTTCAAAAACCGGAAGTGACGTCATGATCTAAAGAGTGTTGCTGTCCCAGCTTGTGTTATGACCTAAATTATAACGCAGGCTGTGGCCACGTTCAAGGTTACTTAACTAGATCAAAAATGCACACAAATATTACAATATTTCAAAATTAATCTTAAAGATTTGATTACTTTTTTTTATAAATAACAGTTTGACAACAAAATTAACCGCATTATTGGTCTCGCACGCACAGCTAACTTTTAAAATACACCGCCGTTTTCTTATGCAACCAACACGTGATTGCACGAAGTCGTGTTGAAATCAGATGTTGTTTACCCGCGTGTAAAAAGGAAATTTATTTGTACTGAAATTTAAAATAATTATGCAACCACCATTGTGTTGCAGGTTTATGTGCGTTGTGTGGTGTGTATTTTTGTTGTTGTTGTTGTGTTGGGGAACTTAGGGTTGTTGCTGTTGTATTGTTTTTGTTTGTGGGGTTGTTGTTTTTGTCCCCTCACTACTAGCTGTCATTGTATGCGATGAATTGTTGTACGTTTTCTTCCAATTTCTTCACATTGTGACAATATAAATTGAATCTGATAGTTTATTTTGATTGTTCATAATAGTATACTGGCTTTGTAGGTCACACGCCCGTGTATTCCGTGAACATTTAGCTTTAAATGGTGGAAAATGTCAATATTTTTACTAAATCGATGTTTTCTTGACGTTCAAATTTGAAGGAATTTTACGAATTTTCAGACAACATAACTAAAAAACTATCAAACTATCAGGTAAGCTTTTACTACCATTGTGTAGAGGACTTTCAGCGCTAGGAGGCAATTTTTTATTTTTTCGATTATGGATTTTAAACTCGAGATATGCATCCATTTCTAACGAAATATATGGAAAAACTTTCCCGATGTTTTTAGCAATATTTCCAAAACTAAGCCTTATTTTGGAAAAAGAAAAAATTGCTTCCTAGACAAAATTGTCTTGTTTACAAAAAATGTATATTAGAACAAATTACCATTTTTTATTTTATAGTTATGCTGTCTGAAAATGTTGGGGTAAAAATCCCTTTTTGGTTCATTTCTCAAAATTTGATCTATTTGGTATCACATTGATATCACCATCGGATTCCTTATCAAGTTTCCTTTCTATAAATGTATACTTTTATGTACTGTTATTCAATATTCTCAAACTTAGAAGCAAAAGTTGATCATCAAAATAATAGGGTTGACACTTCCCTTAATTGCAGGAGGCGCAAGTCGGATAACTCGAAACCTTAGTCGAATATTAATTGAAAATCTAAGTTTTTAACGAAAATCAAAGTTTCTCAATGAAAATCGTGGATTATCGATTGAAAATGTCGGAGGTTATCGACTGTCAGATGAAAAACTTGTTTTTAGTTTATAAGCGAAGATTTATTATAGATCAAATAATCCAAGATTTTTGACTTGCAATTATGTAGCCTATACAATAAGTCGAAAATCGTGGATTTTCAAAGTGAAAAACCTGATTCATCGATTTGACAAACCAAGACTTTTAAAATATTCTTGAAAAACTTTGATTTCCGTTCAATAATTGAAGTATTTCAATGTCCAATGTGGAATAAGTCGAAAATATTGGATTTCCAATGTTAAAACTTGGTTGTTCGACGATAAACAGCCATTATCAATTAAGGGAAAATCTAAGGTCTGGGCACAAAACAAGTTAAACTGGGTCTGGCTTTATACTTGGTCGAAATGTGAGTCCTTCTGGAAGCACCATTGTATTCTTTGATATCCCTTTTATACTCCGTAGCCAAGTCCAAAATAAAATTGAAGTCTCTTGCTTGTCCGATTTTCAACTTGATGTTTTCTATTCTACATGAAGGGTCATCCTTAAAATTTCCAAAGTTTGCCTAATTCAATTAGGCTTATACGAGCGTATAACACTAAAATGTATTGACCCTTATATAGTATACGGTACATTAATAATTGAAAATGAACTCATCAAGCATAAGAAGACAATTTCTGCGATGATGATTCTTTTTTCTTTATTTTGACGAGGTTTAAAGATGTTGTGTGCATGCAGACCTAATGGTGGGGTCTCTTAGATTTACGGTATAGAAACACTTTTGAGTTTTCAAACCGATGGTCCAAGATTTTGGTGTAAGACATTCATAGTTTAGACAAAAAACTGTATAATCCATTAATCCGTCAATAGAGGATTTGGTACTAGGTTAATTCCGTGCTGTCTTACACCAAGTATAAACCAACATTTGGGCCTGTCATATTACTGCGGAAGCATCACTACCAAATCACCATGCGCTTTTTCTTTGAACTTTTGATAATGATGCTTCTTCATATTTTAATTTAACATTGTGAAAAACCAATATCAGCGTCATTTTTTTACTTACAAGAGTAAAATTGCCACATACAAATAGAAGTTAAATGGAGTTTTAAAAAAGTGATTTATTTCTACTATATTTCACAGGGCCTGTCTCATGCTTTAAACAATACCGCATTTCGCGTAGCATTTTTTATTTCAAAAAAGAGAGGGGAAAACGCGTTTCGAATAGCCTTTTTCGGGTTTCATCTTAGACAAACTTGGTGTTTTTTAGCCTTGGCAAAACCTGGGAATAATTTCTTCTCCCCGATTAAACATTCAAAATCGTATGGCGCTTTCTTTCTTTGAAATAATCTTTTAAACATGTCTCAAGCGTAGGAAGCGATATTTATTTTCTGAGAATTAATTATTCAAAGACCGTTTTACGAAAAGGATGATTTAGAAATTCTGATGAATACTCACATGCTCACGTCACGTGCGTGCGTTCAATCTGATTTATTTCTGAGTGAATAACATCGTATACTGGGAATCCGAAAGGTGATTGAATATCAATAACAAAGGCGTATCCAGATATGTCCATGGAGCCAGATGTTTTGGGGTTCAGGGGGTGGGGGTACCCCCTCTAAAACTCATCGGTGTTGACCCTTTTTTACAGGTCATGGCAAAAATTCTCTCAATTTTCTTTCTTTTGTCTCTTTCTTTTGTATTCCTTCAGTTTTAGGGCGCCAGTCAATGGGGGCTACTAAACACACTATGATTTGATTTCATTGACGAATTATATACACGATCAAGTTGTTGTTTACTTTCATTCACTTGCTTTCAGGGTCAAGTTATTGTCACGGTCCACTGCCCCTCCCCCGTCCTTGGATATGTCCCTGGTTAAGAAGGCTACTTGTCAGTGAGCCCTGAAGGCGAGAAGCGATCCTGACCACGAGGATACAGAAGGCTAATCGGAATACGCCCTTTAACAGTACGGTAACGTAAATAGGGTCTTCCATATATGTTTTGGGGGCAGGCCCGTAAGCAGGGGGGCGATGGTGGCGATCGCCCCCCCCCCCCCCCCCTTTGAAAATCTTCCCCGGAAAATTTGTACACAGATGAAAAAATTTCAGACAGTCTGCCAAAAGCGTAACCCCCCCCCCCCCCCCCCCCCCGGACAACAAACGCCGTAAGAAGACTCTAAAGATTTCGTGCACCCCTCAACTTCATATGCTGGATTCGTCCATGATGCCCCCCCCCCTCCCCATCCCCATCACACACATCCACATTTCAAATATACGCCCCTGGTACCCGGGGGATACTCAGATTTGGTTTGGACGTGGGGGTGCGGCTGAAGCGTCCAAACCCACACCATTTTCAAGGGTCATTTTGGAAGAAAATGGTACCATTATTAAGGACTTCCATTCAAAACGCAACCCATGTTTAAGGTTCTGCGAGATTTTGCATCGGGAATTTTCACTTTAGCGATATTATGGGTGATATATTATCCTGAAGAAAATAGTAACCCATGTTTAAGGCCAAGATCTGAAAAGTGAGGCCACTTTTAAGGATTTTGAAGCACAACATCGCACCCCATGTTTAGGGTTGTTTGCAAACAAAGTTACCCATTAAAGCGGCACATCCCCGTATACCGTATTAGGCGAGAACCCCCCCCCCCCCCCCCCCCCCCCCCGGGCCCTGTTAGACCACTTTTTTAGCTTCGCTCTAAACAATTTTCACACAATTACCTCACGTACTCCTACCCCACCGAGATTGCAGTATGCCATTATTATTAAATGGAATAGCTGGTGAACGTGTCAGTAGAAGCATCCAGAATTATCCGCATTGTGTACAAAAATAGACAATGCTGCATTTGTTGATGCTTTTGGGTCACGACCGTCCTACAGCGTGTCCCAGAAAACTGCGACTGATGATTTGAACGACGCTCTAAGTTCCCTTTCACACCATTGAAAGCAACTATATGCTTACATTCTGGAAACACAATCATTTACATATGTGATGATGAAATAATAATCAAGCTTGTTTTCATCAGTTTTCAAATTATGTGTGAGTGCCGAAAGGCGTGTCTAAACCCAGTTCAACCGATTTGAGATTACGACACTGCTTTAAATCCCGTTTTACCACTAAAACCAGCAACCCTATTGACGAAGCCCTAGTTTGATTGTATACTATACACCATAGATTGCAACAGGTTAATTAATTGTACGCTCTGGAAATGTTCAAATATACACATTTTACTTCTGAAATAATAATAATTATACAAATTGAAAGTCGGTTCTAAATCATAACAACATGTCACCATAACTATTTATTACATGACGTCTATTCTTTTTAGTATAAAAGCTCTTTAGATTTAAGCGCATTTATATAAATTACAATTAAAAGAAATCTAATTATATGAAAAAGATAATATTTCATACTTCATACAGCTCATTAATTATAGACAAATATTACTTTGGTAACCATAAAGGCACAAAGCGGAGCGATCGGGTACACGATGTCGTGTAGTTAACTGGGCTGCACAAAGCTACGGCGCTGACAATTTCACGTGAAATCGGACGAACAGGCTACTATAATACTTCTCTTTAATTACGCGTAATTATGCGTAATTTGTTATATTTGTTTTATAGAAAGGAGAGATTATAAGGTTTTCAGACTATATCAAAACTAATGGTAATATGTACCATAAAAAGTGAAATTACAGCTTCTCTGAAATAAGTTGCATCTTTTATGGGACACGCTGTAATTTAATTTGTCGGGAGTATGAAATATATTAGTTTAATTTAAATAAGTGAGATACACAATAAAAAAATCCACTTGACCTTCGTCAATCCTGTTTACAAGCTGTGTTTTTAATCACAATGGATGCCGCGTTATATATTGTTATTGTTGATTTGCAAATTTTGCAATCAGATTAATTTCATTGGGTTTTATTAAATTATAAACAAGAACAACAAAAACGACTTTTAAAAGAATTGGTTTTATGTAATCTATACTTACAGGATTGCACAGCATCAATAAACAATTCCAAATTAAGTGTATTTGTTGTGGTTACAAATATTCTAGTAGATTCATATACATTGGCCGATCGGTTATTGACTTGGACCTATTCCATTTAACGTTAGAGGAACCACAATGGACCAATCACGACGCTATCGGCATCGTTTAAATAGCTATTGTTTCCTGGACCTGATCAATCACAGAAAGAACATTGATCGTCGCTAACCTAAACCTTTATAATAAAAAGGAAGTAGTTTGTACTCAGAATACGCGAGTTATTCGTTACTGAAACCATCTTTATATCCCAGTACTTTTAAAAGGCGCGCTGCAGATAATTGTCCATTCGTGATCATCGATGTACTGAAGTTTTTGCGACCATTTCATCTTGGCTTTGAAATTGGGTAAAAGAATTTTATAGATTACGCCTACAACCCTTTGTCTTTATGGAGAATATCTATATTTATAGGAATAAATGGGCCCGTAAATGGGTTGGTAACTGGTTTAACATAGGCAGTCAAAAGCAGATTCCAAAAAATAGTAGCACGTATGAGCCCATGATACTCAAGAAAGTTGGCCCTAAGATTAACATATTTCCTCCTAATAAGTACATCCAAATAGTAGAAACCTTCCTTTGCATCCACGAGAGCATTATAATGCCATTTTAAACCCAATAATGCCATTTTAAACCCAACTGGACCTGATCAATGACAGAAAGAACATCGATCGTCGCTAAATAGTAAGGAAGTAGTTTGTACTCCGAATACGCTGAGTTATTCGGAACTGAAACCATCTTTATATCCCAGTACTTTTAAAAGGCGCGCTGCAGATAATTGTCCATTCGTGATCATCGATGTGCTGGAGTTTTTGCGACCATTTCATCTTGGCTTTGAAATTGGGTAAAAGAATTGTATAGATACGCCTACAACCCTTTGTGTCTTTATGGATAATATCTATATTTATAGGAATAAATGGGTTGGCAACTGGTTTAACATAGGCAATCAAAAACTCATTCCTAGAAATAGTAGCACGTATGAGCCAATGATACTCAAGAAAGTTGGCCCTAAGATTAACATAATTTCCTCCTAATAGTAAGTGCATCTAAATAGTAGAAACCTTTCTTTGCATCCACGAGATCATAAATATAAATAATGCCATGTTAAACCCATCTGGAATAAATAAATAAAAATCCACCGATATTGATAAATGGATTATTCCAGATACAGGACCATAAAGCTTCGCTGCAGTCTTTTGGCTTCAGGTGGGGCTGGAACAAAACACAGACAAGAGCTTCCTTCCAAAAGGATTTGCTCATCATGTTAATAGAAGTAGTCCACCTACAAGCACTGCAGTTAATTTTACTCATGTCCTTCAGCTAGCTGTGAGAAATAAAGAAACAGGGTAACAGCTTTGTTGGATTTACCAGCCCTGCTTCCCTATAAGTAGACGTCTAATCCATGATATTTTCAGGGCATTGAATAATATACCCTCATGGATCCTATTTGTGCCTCCTTCCTCATAATCTCTGCACATTTGGTCTCTGCTAATCCTATCCGTTTCGCCTATCCATATGAATTTGAAACAACATTTTACATTAAGCTCATGAACCATGTTGCAATGTGGATTGGGAAAGGCAAGAACCAGATGAATGAATCTCGAGATAAAAAGGAACTTAACCACTGCTATTCTACACAGAACTGTCAAGTATCTCTTCGACCATTGTTTTATCGACTGCGGATATCGTCAGTAATACTAGAATAGTTCAATGCTGGCATCTCATTCAGATCAGGATTGAAGTCAACCCCGAGTATGGAGAATCTAGTCCTGATCCAGTTGAGATGACCACTTCTATAAAGGATGCTCATTCATCTTCGAACCATTCCAGGCAACGTTAGTTTTATGGTTATGGTTATGGTTCTGGTTCTGGTTGATTGAGTCGGCACTGTGCTAAAAAACACAAGCCAACTTGACCAATAACACTTGAGTGAGACGAATTAATTAAAGTTCTTTTGCATGAAATCTTGACTGGGGTGGGGTGCGATTCCACTCGGGTTTTGAATATGGTGATAGTTTCAGCATAAACTGCATCAGATGGTAACTTGTTCCAATCAATGATTGTTCTTGGGTAAAAAGACTTCTTATAAGTCAATACGGGAAGCTGTTTCATGGTTTTTCTTGTAATGTCCACGGGTTTGTCTCTGGTTGGGTTTAAGTCTTTCGTCGAGTGGAATGTCAATCAGCTTGTTGGTAATTTTATACATGATGATAAGTCGATGCATAACTCGTCGGGTTTCAAGTAATGTCCATTCAAGTTCGTCAAGTATTTTGGTGACTGTCCCCTTCTCCCTTACATTTGAGTTGCTTTTGCAGAAACGAGCAGCTTGTCTCTGGACTCTTTCAATAGCTGTGACTATCAATACGTTACCCCGGTCACATAACTGCAAACTGATCGAGAACATTTTAAGCTTTCCACTAGCGGCCTCTCACTGCCGTCAAGGGTAATTGTAGTATCATCGGCGTATAGCGTGATTTTAAACTTGCTGTTATCAATAACAATGCCCTTCATATCTTGATTATTTCTTGCCACCGTTGCAAGCACTTCAGCAGAAAATAGTCAGTTTACGGCAACCACTGATGACAAAGAATCTAGAAGACATTGCCATTGATAAGCAAACTAGAGTTGGCATTGTTATAAAGGAGGCTAATCCATTTCTGATTTGAAGTACCGAAGCCATGACGCTAAAGGATTTTGAAATGCCTGTGAGTTTTGGATGTTTTAACCTGAGTTGGTAGCAAGTTCCATTTACGAATACTAATAAAGAAAAATGTATTGCACTGACGACCTTTAGCTTTTGGAACCAGAACATTTGTTGCACTTTCCCATTTGTTGCACTTGTCACTTTAAACAGTCCCAGCTTTTTTCAACTTTGCAGAAAGTGAAGAAAACCATAAAGAGCAACAATAATCAAAATGACATTGTATAAGGGCAGGGCAAAGGGTCTTACGAGATCTTTCATTCAAAAATAACCTTGTCTGTATTAGAAACTTAATCTACCACAAGTTTGTTTGTTTTTTGACAACTGATTTTGCAAAAGCTTCACCACTGAGATTTTCATCGTGAGTAATCCCAAGGTATTTGACAGAGTTGGTAGGATTTATAATTTTTCCATCACAAGAAACTTCAAACTTGTCAACACTGCTCAGTCTGGGTTTAGATCCAAAAAAGAATATCTCTGTTTTGCCAAGGTGTAAGGACAATTTGTTGTCGATCAGCCATTGTCTACACGACTCAAGTTCTCTACTGAAAGTATCAGAAATTACTTTTGGGTCTTTACCGGATATCGTCAGCATATAACAAAAGATTACAGTTAACGCTTGATGACATATCGTTAACATAACACAAGAAGAGCAGCGGCCCTCATATACTACTCTGTGGTACGCCACATGATATATTCATGGGTTTGGATTCAACCTGATTTATGATATGAACAATTTAACAGAGTCAATATGAATACCCATAGCTTGCAATTGGTTACAAAGTATGTCATGGTCTACTGTATCGAATGCCTTCTGTAAGTCTAAAAGCACCATACCTGTGTATTTACCAGCAGCCATCTGGGATCTAATATAATCGGTGAGGTAAATAAGGCATGTATCAGTAGAGTATGAGCCTCTGAAACCAGATTGCAGGTTATAAATCAAATTATTATCAGTGAGGTACATTTCAAATTGGTTATACACTGCTTTTTCAAGAATTTTGAGATAATGGACAATATGCTAACCAGTCTATAATTGCCAACATCGGATATACTGTTCTTCTTGGATAAAGTCCTCACTCTGGCGAATTTCATATCAGTGGGAACGGTGTTACTGGTGATAGACAACGATGAAAGCAATGTGATCTTTAATTACCGCTGCACCGTCTTTTAAGAATTTTGCTGGTAAACGATCTAGATCGGTACTTTTATTGGGCTAAAACTTGAGTAGCTCTTCTACCAATGCCCATAGACCCCGGGCCATAGACATGATAGAAGCGAGTTTGCAAATAGAAACCAATAGAGTTAAGTAAAGAAATTGGTCTCCAGAGAATAGTTTCATCAGAAATCCAAAGAAACATGATTAAAAAATGTCATATAACTCAATTCCAAATTTGGGCTTGCTGTTCCAGACAGTTTCGACGTCCGATCGGATGTCTTTATCAATGGTGTATGACCTTTGAACCAGGGTTGCCCCAGAAGATGTTGACTTTCCGGTGACGTCAAGGGATGTATTTGATCGTACAAGTGACTAAGTTGGTAGGCCCCCTCATCGCCATTCATAAGGTGCTGTTTCATGTCATTGTTGGATTTGCGACGGATCCAAATAGATTCTCTAACACATCTTGTGTTTCTGGTGTCGTCTCTCACGAGTATGTTGGTATTGTCCCAGTTAATTAGACGGTTTGCAGTAGCAGGGTGATCCGCGATGGAAGACTTCTTCTCAGTGTGTTTGAGAGTCTTTCGTTGCCGTGCTTTTGAATTTGCGGCCTGTCATATTATCCGTTTCCGACCGTCTCATGTTCCTTTTTGCATGTACCGAAACAGTTTCGCCTATTGTAGGTCTTGTCGCAATTCTGAGACTGTATCTCATAGACCACGCCTGCTTTATCGTCATTGTCCTGTTTGTCCTTCACATATACTAGGGTATTGCGGAGCCTCGTGTGGTTTTGTGGACCGCCAAACCTTTATTGTGTTTTTTGAAGATTCGCCGTTGGATCTTTTCCGTGACTCCTGCAATATACGGTAGAGTGACGTTAGTTAGAGTTGCTGTCGCGCTTTTTTGACTTTATCAATTGAACATTGCGGGTAACCACATTGCTTAAGTGCTGACTTGATGGTCATACATCATTGATAAAGACATCCGATCTGAAATTATGAATATTCTTATCAAATTGGTCGCTAGGTTTTTTTAGGTGTTGACGGGGCTTATTACCTTTAGGAAGAAGCGTGATAACACCTAAATTTTGATAATGAGAAAATGAACCCTAGGCACTGTTCAGAGAACGAATGATGAACAACGAAAGATCTTTCCAGAATTTTTTCTTGACGTTGTTGGATGTTTGAACATTATCATTTTCACTTTCGTTAATCTCCATAGCAGGCGCGTACGCAGGATTTTGTGAAGGGGGGTGTTTTAGAAATATCTATATACTAATTTTCGGTCCCTCGCCTGATTAGATAGTTCAATAATAATTTTACACTCGCGTCCCTCTTCAACTGAAAAAGCGTGGGAATTGCGCCTCTAATACACGAGCTAATTAGATAGTTCAATACCCGTTTTTTCCCGTTTTCAGACATGCGCAGAAAGGATCACATGTGAAAATCCAAAATGTTGAATTTATTTTACTCGGGTAGCTACTGTTCGGACACAAATTGTGGTTTTCGGAGTGAGTGATGACATATGGTCTTCACCCAAAATATTTTCTTCAGGGATATAGCTACATTTCTGTATATGCGGCTGTTTGTTATTCTTAAAGATCGCATAGTAACAAGCATTTATACGTCCGCCAAATAAAAATATTTCACGACATTTTCTAAATGTAAACAAAAACTCTTACACAGATCTTAAAGTGACACTTTCACATTAGTAACATAGATGAATGCGACGTTTGCTAACGATAAAGAAACTGGCAGTACCATGTCACTACCATGTCAACCGTTTCTATGTTGTGCTGCGCGACCGCGTTTAACATGGCGCACGCGGTTCGGCGCACACGTAATGACGCAGACAAAAAGTGTACGCATTTGTGGCACAAACCGTGCACATTGTAACGGAGCAGAGTGAAAGCAGGCAGTCCGTACACTCTTAGAAAAAGGATGCTTCAGGCTTCAGGGGTTCTTGGCTGTCCCGTATAGAACCCTTTATATCACCTTAAAAGGTTCCAAAAAGAACCATTTTAAGGTTCAAAATAGGCAAAATATGGGCAAACATTGGTCTTTCGAACCTCTACAGGTTCTCTACAGAACCTTTTGGGGCCTTTAAAATCAAAGAACCTTTAAACCATTATACGAAGAACCCCTCTGAAGCACCCTTTTTCTAATAGTGTACCCTAAAGCCATCTCCTCCTCTCCGCACTTCCCTTACTTGATAATCTGGATATAAGGGCACATGGGCATCTGGATAAACGGAACGTGTGGTACATTATCATGATTATTATAGAGTGTCTGGATTATTCAGGGCATCCGTGGTATCTGGATTACGGGGTTCACTATAAAACGAGTCTCAAATTACCTAGATATACTATGCGCAGGTGGGCCACCTGTGATAACTGGATTTTATTAGGGTGTACACTCAGGTAGTATCTCGGGAGGCTTTATAGAACACAGCAAACATGATGAAGGGACTACATATACTATACGTTAAGGCCCCACATAATGTAAATAGGCCAAGCAAAACCCGGATGGCACACATTGTGCTCAAGTACAAGCGTGGAATGGTACAAGTGATCTTGATGATAGAAGACTCCGCCGACCATAAAACTAAACGACCGACTATAAAACTATAACGCTCAGAACGTAGGCCTACTGAATTACCTGGATACAGTATGTGCATATGGGCAGTGGCGACACTTGCACCAGCACCATATGTTAAAGGCATATTATGTGATCTTTTCCAGAGAGCGCCCTCTATTCGTGATTTTTTTTTAGAAAGTAGATTTTCTTGCAGATTTACATTTCTGATCATAAATCGTACATATATTCCAAGTTACATGGTTTTAGAGTGAATTTAGACTAGAATAAAATAAGTTGTCGGATATCCGGCAGTTTATTTTCACTCTAAAACCATGATTTTGAAGTAATTAAGAATCGTATCGCCCTGTAACTTGGAATGTATGTACGATTTATGATCAGAAATGTAAATCTGCAAGAAAATCTACTTTCTAAAAAAAATCACGAATAGAGGGCGCTCTCTGGAAAAATCACATAATATGATCAGAAATGTAAATCTGCAAGAAAATCTGCTTTCAATTTGTTTTCGATGTTGAGGGCGTTCCATGGAAAGATCACATAATATACCTTTAAAGGAGGAAAACGGGTGGCAGGGCAATAAAAGAATCGGGGGAGACATTTAAAAGCTAATTTTAAGTAACTTTCAATTTTGACATTAAAATTAAACTTTTTATTATTTGGGGTACAAAATAGGTAGAGACATGCGCTGACAGGAGTACAACTGGAGGTATTAAGAACACGTTGATGGAGTAGGCCTACTCGGATTAAGATCTTGGGTATCTGTATTATTTAAGAGCACATTGGGCCTAGGCTCATGGTGTATTAAGGGCACCATGTTACTTACATTATATCAAGGGCACCTTAGTACCTGAATTATTTAAGGACATACTCTTGATTGATATTTATATAAACATTTATAGGGCCTAACGCTTTGATATTACTGACCTCTGCCTATTGTGATATGACTTTTACTGTCCGCTCTTCGGCACCCACGTTTAATTTACTTGACTATGATAAAGTAAGAGCACCTGGGTATCTCGAGATAATGGCACACTGCAGTGGGCCTACCTTGATTATGTGGTATCCAGTGCATTATTAAGGGCACCTGGGGTAACTGGATTAGGGGTTAGGGCTTAGGCCTATGGGGTTCCTGGATATAATGGGACAACGGGTACCTGCATTTCAGGTCTCATGGGAGGCCTACATAGGTATCTGGAAACACAAACGTAGGCCTACCTAGATTAAGGCAATGTATAACCTGGATTATCAAAAGCACCTGCGATATTCGGATTATTTTATTTAGGGCCCCGTCTGGATTATGTATACATGTATTTATAGGACATGTTCTTGATATTATTGTATCAAATTTTCTTACGCTTTGTTTACTTATTCCCCGTGAAATCTTCTAGCGGGTCCAGCGCGAAGCGCTGGTCCCCGCTAGTTGATATAATTATTTAACTATCCATGCCGGGACACGCTTGCGTGTCCCGGGGGGAGTACGAGGTATCCCCCCTCAACGCCAGAAGTTTTTTGAAATTCACGGTTGAAAAGAACGCATTTCCTTGCATATTTTTGAACACTTATTGCAGGTTTATTCTTAGTTCAACGTTGCAATTTCTCACCAGTAACTCATGTTAACACCAAATCTTAATACTTTTGACTGAGTTCAACCCTAAAAACATCATTATATACAGTAACTTAATCCGCAGACATTGGTTTTACCGGCGATCTCATTAGTTCAATGTGTGTCACATGACACGTGTTATTCTCCCTTTAAAGTTTAACAGACGGACAGAAAAAGCATCGACGCCTAATAATCCTTTCAATTTAGTTTCTTTTAGTTTATCTATTTTTCTCTCTTTTCATTTTTATCCTGTCTTTTCCCTTCCTATTCTCTTAATTTTCTTTTCACCCCGACGTGGAGGGGTGTTTAATACGTGGTTAACCCTTTGAACCCTAGATGTCCCCGCCTGTTTGTAACCCTCACTGATGGCAATGGCGTATCCAGGACTGTTTTGATGGGGGGGGGGGGGGCAAAAAAACCTGAAGCCAAAAAAACCTGAAGCCATCTTGTTGATCTTAAATATTGAAAAGTTGAACCTTATACGCGCATCGGGTACAAAGTTATGTTGAGCGGCCGGTAACGTGCGTCGGGTAATTGGTACACCCACCTGTCGGTACAAGTCTTTTCTCTTAGGGGAGACGTCAAAACTCGACCGCCCGTTGACTGCCGGTTACGGGCGGTTCCGCCCGGTTCTTTCAGGTCAAATGTTTTACTGGTATATGAATATTCGCGCATGCAACACTGAACAACCGTCGGTTGACTTAATGCTGTAATCTGACCAATTTACACTATCAATCTGTTACTTTGCGGTCATAATAGCTCTCTCTATAATCGTTCTATAAAAAAAAACATTCATAGACTTTCGGTATTGATTTTAAAAAGTTAATTGAGCTATAAACAGATTGAAAAAGCCAACCCCAGCGAAAATCAATAGCTGTATTGTTCTGGTTGTTTAACTGAGACTTTTAAGTCTTAAAAGAGCCCATTACTTCAGATGTTATTGCTCACGTGTGTGACGAGGCACTTTCAACCGGTCGTGTTCACCAGAGTGTTACTATTTGACCTCATTATGTGTGTATATTATAACAGACGACACGTTTTGTGAGAACCGAACGGAATCGGCCGTAACCGGCAGTTGCCGGGCGGTCGAGTTTTGACGTGATCCCTTACTCTTTCCCTTCCCGTTCCCAATTGACAGTTAAAAGAGGCTCTCTCTCCCTCTCCCCAGTGGCGTAACTAGGTTTTTTCATATGGGGAGGGGAAGAAAAGTGAACCGAACATTTTCGACTTAACATTTATTTGTGCTACGATTGAGGTACATTTCTGCTTTAAACAAGCTTCTATACTCCCTCTCCCAAAATATTCCATTTTGGGACATATATGCGCGCGTAGCGCGCGAAAATGATGCCAAAACTGTTGCCAATGCCAATCTCAACCGACATACAGTCATTATTGGTGGGGCGATCGCCCTCGACCCCCCTCTGGTTACGCCACTGCCTCTCCCCTGTCGCCGCTGTCCCACTCTCCCCTTCTCTTTTTCCTTCTCCTTTTCCTTCTCTTTTCCTCTCCTTTCCCCTTTTTATTTTTTTAGGACAGGCCCAAGGAGGGTGTTTCACACCCAAAACACCCCCTGCGTACGCGCCTGCTCCATAGTATTATTTAGAGATGAAGGGTAGGCCTACTTATCAGTATCAGTATCGGTTCTGTCGGTAGGGTATAACTTCTTATATATTTCACCAACTTTACGAAAATAACTGGATGACTCATGCAGGCAGGACGCGATGTTTTGGGTACTAGATGTTGAACTAAATTAAAGGTGCTTCCTAAAGGCATCAGCAGATGGTGCGTTTACAGCTGTTTCAGTAAGGCTATTCCACTGGGGTTACGGTGCGAACGAAGAATGATTCCTTGTGTGCATTCAGTCTGGCATATGTTTTCTGATATTTCTGCGTGTTGCTTTGTCTGTGTCTTGAGTCGTTTGCTGGTGTCAGGTATTCGTCGCCGTCAATTCCAACAAGTCCCTTGTTGATACTGTTTTCACACCTGTGTTAATTGCCTGGTTTCAACGAGGTGTGGTAATATGAACATAAATGCCAGATGGATATGTCACAGGCGGGGATGTTCTATACGCAAAAATAGTCGAGCACCAACCCATGTGAGGACCCGTATTAAAAAACACGTTTAAAAAAGTATAGAAGTTACAGTCAATCGGAGGACATTTTTCTTTTTACCTTACATGTAGGGACCGGACATTTGTATGGTATGTGTATTGACGTCTAATGGAGGACATGGCCATACACTCATATACGTTTTTATGCATGAAAAAAGAGAGGACTTCAAAAAAAGGTCCTCACATTTTTTTTTTGTCCTCACATTGGCGGGTTCAACATTACATTGATTAGGTTATTAAATGCGTATTTGTTGTTTCGAGAGAAAACGAAATTGTGTAGCGGCCCCCATCCCCATATATCTTAGAACAACAATGTTTTCTTCTCTGATAATTTAGGCTTGCATGTCGTTCCCCTTACCCTAAATGTGATATTTTTATTCATGAAAAGATAAGTATTTCAAAATATCACTTTGTATCTTTAAAATAATTCTTGTTAAATCTAAACACAAACCATGAATTTTGATTATCATAATACATTGTTTATATGTCCAAGAATGTCCGTAGTCGGTTTTCATCGGCATACTTCTTCTAAAATGCCATACTTTTGCAATATAAATGCTTAAACATTTTAGAAATCTGAGTCATGGTCGATTGGCCCCAACACCTTGTTGAATCACCAAAAGTTCTTGTAGCCTAATCTCACATTAAGCGGAATGTCCTCCCACTCCAAAAAGGGAGGTGTCTTTTGAATTGATACAATTACTCTACAAATCTGTACCAACATGTTTTATGTAAATTAAACGCATCTTGATTTAATTGTCCTCCAATCTCTAATAATTAAAGTTGTTGTGTAAATAAAATGTTATTTACAAAATAGTTTGAAAGTCACAATTTCTAAACGAAATAATTTGTTGTGTGTAATGTTTACCTCTGAGTACACCTGATGTAACCCACACTATTCAGAAGCTCTATCGACTGTTTATTAAAAGGAATCATTTTCCCAAATAATGGCATCTAATTATAATAATACATAAACAAAAACAAAATGTATTTAAAGAGCAGCTACTTTTTAAGTCAAATTTTGTTAAAATGTCAAATTATGTCAAAATGCAGTTTTTTAAATAAATTTTCCAAAACGATATTCATATATGAAGGATGTAAATATGTTTGGTCGTTGTTGAATAAGGGGTAAATGGGGTTCAAGATCAACAACGACGAAGACCTTGTTGAACCCCGTTCAACAATGCCCAAACATGTTTACATCATTCAAATGTGAATATCGTTTTGGATAATTGATGAAAACAAGTAAAAAACTTGTTTTAATAGGCTTAATTTGACATAAAAAAAATAGCTGAGACTCCGATTCCTTTTCAAAAATATGGTTAAATGTATTTTCAAATGTTGTTCGTATAAATCAGTTGATATAACAAAGATAAACGATAAGAAACGTATAAATGTAATTTTGACGATGCCCATTAATCTATTAAGATTCATCGTCAAATTGTCCAACATTTAGTAGATGCCTGGGGCTTTAATAGTATCTATAAGAAAAATGTATAAATCAAGTTGAGATTAATTACTATAACTCGTTAATTACAATTAGTCAGGGTGGAGGAGAGTGAGGATGCATGAGGGTGAGGATGCATGCTATGTATTTCCAATGGAATGGGCAACATTTTCTCACTTATTTGCCATTCAAATGCTTATATTTTTCAAACCATACATCACAATTGAGTATATTATAGTCTCATTTGGAAGATAATATATTGCTTTAATAGTATCTATAAGAAAAATGTATAAATCAAGTTGAGATTAATTACTATAACTCGTTAAATTACAATTAGTCAGGGTGGAGGTGAATGAGGATGCACGAGGATGAGGATGCACGCTATGTATTTCCAATGGAATGGGCAACATTTTCTCACTTATTTGCCATTCAAATGCTTATATTTTTCAAACCATACATCACAATTGAGTATATTTAGTATCATTTGGAAGATAATTTATTGCTTTAATAGTATCTAAAATAAAAATCAAGTTGAGATTAATTACTATAACTCGTTAAATTACAATTAGTCAGGGTGGAGGCGGGCGAGGATGCATGCGTGTGAGGATGCATACTATGTGTTTCTAATGGGATGGGCAAAATAAATGATTAAACCTTGTGTATATTTTCATTGAATTATTATTTTGTGTGATTAGTATCATTATTGTAATTACCAAACCTTGACTAGTGTTAATTACATCCCCAATTAATTAATATTACTAATTTAATTACATACAACAAATACATCTGAAAATGTATGAACGGCAGATTATTACCCATTTCAAATGGTAGCCGGGGGAGGAGCAATATCTCTGCAGTGTTTTAATGAAGTTGGACCTAATGTTAAATGTTCCTTAATATTTTAGATAAGCTTTGCTAATTATATTGATACTAATTACCTAGGAAGTGCTTATTTTATCCACCAAATCCGCACAATAATATCACTTTTTAGTATTTAGGATCAACATGTCCATCGCTGTCATCCTACTCTATATCATTTTCAAATTGTTCAATATCCAATGATGATTTCTATAGATCAACAGTTTTAACTATAATGTTAGCAAGATATCAGTGCAGTTAATGCCAGGCATAACATTGTAATCAATTCATAATACAGAAATGAGGTTGTAAGTAATCAGCCGAATTTGTTTTCTTCATTTTTTGACACCCTGTTTAATAAAATGTGAATGAATTGTACATTTCTACCAGAAAGGTATGTTCATAAACTTCATTTAAGTGTTTCTTTTGAACAAACAACATTTATAAACATTTTGTTTTTGTCAAACTGTCCACACAGATTTTTTTATTTTTTTTATGTGAAAATTGATGCATTTTGATTACCCTGTATTTTCGTTTGAACATTAATTAACCCTACAAGTAATATATGACCGGAAGGGCCTTGCCTTTGGCTTCTCAAATCTGGGGTTCAATATTTATTTCAATGCACTATGTTTAAAATTAGGAAGCATACAGTAAATTACATTTCATAGTAATATTTATTTTGTTACACCCTATATATTTCCTAAGTCACCCTGTAGACTCGAACAAACACTAGATATTCAGTCCTAGATATCTCAGCTTTCTAACAATGTATAATTTTGCACACTTTGGATTTATACTTTTTGAGTTATTAGGCTTAGAGCATTATCACATGTAATTTTTGTCAAATGTATGCATGTGACGCAATAGGGTCCCAACTTAATAAATGTGACCAAAGGTAAACATAAGAGAAGACAAATTATTTAGCAAGTAATTGTGAAATATAAAATATTTTGTTAATAGCCTTTTATTCACACACCACCTTTAACATTCAGAGAAAAAATTTAATCAAGAATGCGTTTAATTTACACAACACATTTTGATACATGTTTATAGAATATTTGTATCAAATCAAAACACACCCCTCCATTTCAATAGTGGTACGGTCCATGAGATGAAAGCGAACTCATTTTGAGTGAGCCATGACATATCGCCCTTGCCAAAAATATTTTCCTCAGGGATATAGCTACATTTCGGTATATAAAGCTATTTTCTAACTTAAAGGATTGCATTGCGAAATGCATTTATACTCCGAAAAAATGAACAAATTTTGCGAACATTTTTGTTTGTTTACAATTTTGCATCGATGCATTATGCATTAGTGGTTTCCAAATAAGGTTCGCCATCCTAGTAATTTGCATATGAATTGGGATTTATCACAAATCGACAACGCTTTGTTACTGTACTTATAAGCTATGGGGAGTTGTTGAACTGTAATTTAACTCAACAAGGTCTACATCATTCTTTATCTTGAATCTACAACCCTAAGACAGTTTAATTTGCTCGTAAAATAAACCTGTCTCTCACAGCTCTCGAGCAGCTAAAGCTGTCCTGCAAACTAAAACTCTTACGATTGTAGATTCAAGATAAAAAACTCTGAAACGTTATCGAACCCCTAAATCAGGCCTTCTCAATTAGATTATGTGAAGCACCACTTTTGAGATCTTAGTGATCTAGAAGTGCTACTATCCCTGCGAGCATAGTGGGGTCCAGGTGCTCGCCTTCAGAAGACCCCTGCAAGCTCATACATGTATGTTTACCCCCTTTTAAGGGAATAAGGAGAACTATTTTTTCTTTTTCTTTTTTGTCTTTCCATGCGTCCTTCCGCGCGCCACTCGTATTGATGCAATGCGCCACCATTTGAGAAGGCCTGCCCTAAATAAACGCTGGTTTAAAATCCCCAACGATTGATATTGAGATTTACACGTACATGCCACAGGAATCAGAGCCTTGGCCTATTGGTACTTGAAGCGATTTTCGAGGCCTGTAATCCAGGCTAATTGATGTCATACCAACTTCCCTATGAAGGGAACTAATACTCGAATCAAAATACACCTAACACAAAAAGTCCCTGACCAGGTGCTTTGATGTTGGCTAATCAAAATCAAGATATAATCAGAGATATACATTCAATGCGCACATTTCTTCTCCGTAGTTTGATACATCATACATAGAAATCTATGTTTCTATGGGATATCATTGCTTATCGTTTAGTAAGTGTACATACTTCAATCTCATTGGTTAAACACGTATGAAATCTGATCCATATCGTGTAAACAACAAGTCAAACCACACGATATATTCCATACCGTCGATTAACCGCGTTACCAGATGGCGCGAAATGATATTACGTGTAAAGCGATTGCTTTGCGTCTGTGGAAGAGTTGCTCAAAATATGACATGTAAAATAAACAAATAAAATGGCGGATGATTTAAATGCAACCGAGTCGATTTCTGTTACATTCTGAGGCCGAAATATACCGCAAAAAGGTCTAACCCACGCCAAAAAATAAATGATCTGCATATAACCTAACCAGACATGTTTTTCGCGATGATTTTATGGACAGAGGCAATGGCGCAGAGCCTGTTACAGGGTTGATTTTACGGAGGTAAGGAAGGGAAGAGAATTCAGCGCCTTCCCTTGCTCTAACTAGATTTTGACGTTTAGTTTTCCGCGAGTGTTTAAATACAATTTTTGTTGGGACTAAACGATAAATTCGTTATCCCTGCATGTTCACACAATACGGAAAAATACCTATGGTTTGTGCCATATCACATTCGGCCATTTTTCCGTATTGTGTGAACATGCAGGGGATAACTAATATTATTGTGTCACTGTGATTGTGCAGTAAAAATGTGTGTGTATAGACTCCCTGTCAATGCCTGTTACCCATTCATCCAGATACATGTCTGATTGAGATAGCACACAGTGGACAATACAAGTCAATGATATCCCATAGGAAACAAATTCTAGTGCAACATTGTTGTTGTTAGTAGTGGTTATTGAAATCATCACAACTTTAAAAGTATCGATTCTTTTATAAATGAGGTATCAAACTACAGAGAGAAAATTTGCTCATTTAATGTATATCTCGGAATTTTGGTACATCAAATCACCTGGCCGGGGACTTTTTGTGTTAGGTGTATGTAATCTATTTGAGGGGTAAATGAATCACAATCAAACACAAGCATTAAATAGACAACAATATTAAGCTTTTATTGTATACAATATTTCAAAAATATTGGATCCTGTTTTAGCTACCACACTAAACATCATTAAAATTATAAATCCATTTTGTTTTGCAGAAAGGCACGTTCATTAAACCCTGTGTTCATACCCCGTTACTATACTTTCTAGAGCATCAAAAACGTGCATGCATTTTAGATTCGCAATTTTCTAGACAAGGTGACAAATGAAAAGAAACCAGTTCTAAAGGCCCGACCGACCCATTTTTTTTTTTAATGTTTCTTTTTTTTAGAATTCTTTTTAATTTCCAATACTTAGTGTCATCATCTTTCATGAAATTGCACCTTCAAAAACTTTTTTATTGTATTGAACTTTGTATCTTTTTTGGCCTGTTTTCATGATTTTCTTGTTTTGTAGCTTTATGACATCACAATCATCATTCACGCATAACTTTTTTTGTAGCGATCATAGAAAAATGATCGAAACAGTTCTGTAATCAGCAGTTTCAGCTTTCGTATGATATAAAAAATGAATTGTGTAAAATATACCACTATTACAGCGACCAAAAATTGGTAATAATGTTCTTAAGGGAGGTGTTAACCCAAAAAATATGAAATTTATCAAGCGCTGTAACTTTTGAACTACTAATGTGATGATGTACAGGGTGAGTCAGAAAGAACGGGCACTTTTTTCACAAAAGCTTCACAAAAGATGTAGGCATGCATATTCCAAATCAATGGTAGCACTTTCAAGACCTACAATTTGGCTTTCATTCGAAAGAAGAATTTTAAAAATCGATCATTTCGTTATCATTTAACACTAATTTGAGTAAAGCCCCAAAAATTTGAAGCAAATCCATGGAATGGTCAAATTATCAAGCCATTCCTAAAAGTATTCTAATGGGGTTTACCTCTTGAATCAGTAGATATGCCTCCTTTTACTTTTCCTTCTTGATTCCAGGCTTTTTATTACTCATAATTACACAGATCTATTTATTTCCAGTCATTTGCAGATATTGTATCCAACATTCATGTGCCTTTTCAGTTTTTTCACGAGTTTCATTGATCAGCATCTCTGAATAAGGCAACCAACAATACTATCGGTTATTGCCATTCCGTAGATTGGCTTTAAAATACCGGGTTCTACTCAAATGGTTGCAACTTTATGACGCAATGTTCTAATTCAAAATTTCTTTTTTGAATGAAAGCCAAATATGTGTTCTTTGTAACACTATATTTGGTTTTGAATATGCAGGCTTGATATTTCTGTGGCGCTTTCGCCAACAAAGTGCCCGTTCTTTCTGACTCACCCTGTATAATAAGTATAATCCAAAATATAGATGAAATCATCCAAATGGTGAAGTGCTCAACCAGTAAGGGAGCTTATTACAATATAAAAGTTGACTTAATCCTGCTACATGGCTTTACAGATCTGTTTGGTAAGGACCGTTAGGTCCTCACTTGTCAGAAACTCAATACAGAATGGTGGTAAATTATCATACACACACATGATTGATTTCACATAAAAAATAACCTGAACGTACATGTATATGGCGTGTACATAAAAATATACATTTTTGGAAAGGAAATGAGTCAGAGAATCCATTTTTGGTATCAAATTTCACTAAAAATGCTGATTTTTAAAATGTTGATCAAAAAATCACTCTTTTGGCTTAAAAGTTGTTGGACAATGTAGCAAAATTATTTTTTGGTAAAAAATGCTGAAATTGCACCAAAATCATCTGAAGACACTTTTTTATGAAATGCTACCATCCTTGCATACCTGTTTGCAACTGTCAATGGTGGATGGCAGCTAATGGGTACACTGCCTTTGGAGGTAGTACTCTGCGCGGGTTCACCGATTTTCATTGCAAGTGATATTACATAGATCAAAAGTATGTTCAAAATTATGAATTTTGATTTGTACAATGTTGTGTATGAATTAGGTCAATACATGCATATGTTTTGTTTCTCGAAAAATTAGACAAAATAGTAATAGCACTCCCCTACGGGGTCATACCATTATTCACACATCAACATAAGCGCACATGCATTGATTTGTCTAATTTCTCTCCAAACAACGAGTGATAGAATATATGAATATTGAGTTATTGATGTCATGATAATATCTATAAGTCAAGAGACATTTTGGTACAAAGTCAATGTTATATCACATTTCTAACCAGAGTATTGAAATTCACATTGTCTCAAAACATCAAATAAAAATCATTAAGTTATGGATGTTTACAATTTTGGCTTTGTTAACAAATCGATGGAGTAAATGTAAATGAAACACCTCAAATTGTAGTTTTACTATTTATTTTCATGAATTTGACTCTTTGATTGGATGTAAGATCTATAAAGGTTGGAAAAATAGACTTTTTATGAATTTGACCTAGTTTGACCTTATCACACAATTGTGCTCTTAAATCAAATTAGCTACTGCCGCATTGTACCTCATTTACTCATGTTGGGTCACAATTGATACCTGTCTTATTAAGAATTAGGCGGTGCATGATATCTTACTAAATTTCAAATTGTTCAGACAAATCAATGCGCCTGATTTTCTGCAATTAGTTGCAGAAATTGCCCTGTATGTGAAGCCATAAGATGCTTTCTGATATACGTTGCAACAAAATATAGCATTGGATTTGTCTAAAATGATCAAAGTAAGGACTAGTTTATACACCTTCTAGCTAAGAAATACTGTAAATCAAGCATGTGCAACCTTTTCTACCACACGGGCCACATTGTGATTTTGAGAACTATTCACGGGCCGCAGTGATTGTCAAACATTCCAAAACACATCCGGAGGAGGAGAGGGGAATCCATTGCTCATGGAATACCCGCTTCTCTTCGTGTAATTTCCTCTTTTTACTCGCTGTTGCTGCTGCAGCGCCATTTTAACCAGGGATTTTATCACCAATCACGCCTTGAGTTATATTTACTTAATGCAGCGCGTCACCCTACTAATTCTAGGGGAGCACACCACTAAGTCAATCTGCCATTTGTGTAAAACTAGGAAGTTCCGGTTAAAACGGGCCGCATCAATGGGAATTTTAGGATTGCTTCGCGGGCCGCAGATTAGAGGTCCGCGGGCCGCATGTGGCCCGCGGGCCGCAGGTTGCACACGCTTGCTGTAAATCAACTTAATTTCACTCATATATCCAAATTAAATTGCTGCCAATTATATTATTGCTAATTGGCGAAATTAACTTGCCGTGAAATTGAAATAGTTTTACAGTAATAAGTCAATCTTATCAATTATTTTATTGATTCTGTGATTTTTTGGGTGGCATACTGTACAGAAAGAAATCTCACTGATCAAAAAAATATTATGAATTATGATGCAAAAATAATTGTGATTTGAACAAGCAAAATGAGTCTGAAGTCCGTCATATTACATTTAAATTGTCAACTTGCTTGTATTGGGCAGCTTAAGGTGAGGAAGAAAAACACCTTTTTTACGGTATCGACCAACCCACTTTTTTGTAGTTTCAAGAATTGTTTTAGAATTTGTTTTCTTAAATTGAAATATTTCCAAAACACTGGAAAATTAACGATTTGTTTCCCTTTGTTTGGTTATATCTCACAATCAATATTTACAACTTCCGACTCATTTTTCTTGATCACACTACATGTATACTCTTCTTTTCTGCTTGAATGATTGATAAAGATTATGTTTTGTTACACCCTGCATAGGGATTCAGACAAGAGCATATTTTGCTCTGTTTAAAGTGTTTTTCTCACAAGAATCATTCTAACATGATTGAATCAATTGATTTTCATGATTAATTTTACACATAAAATGTTTGTACTTGAGCCAGTCTGCTTCTAAATGATAATAATATGAACCAGGGGGAAGTAGGGTCTTAAAGGCATATTATGTGATCTTTTCCAGAGAGCGCCCTCTATTCATGATTTTTTTTAGAAAGTAGATTTTCTTGCAGATTTACATTTCTGATCATAAATCGTACATACATTCCAAGTTACAGAGTGATACGATTCCTAATTACCTCAAAATCATGGTTTTAGAGTGAATTTAGAGTGAAAATATAAACTGTCGTGTTAACCCGACAGTTTATTTTCACTCTAAAACCATGATTTTAAAGTAATTAAGAATCGTATTGCCCTGTAACTTGGAATGTATGTACGATTTATGATCAGAAATGCAAATCTGCAAGAAAATCTGCTTTCAATTTTTTTTTTCGATGTTGAGGGCGTTCCCTGGAAAGATCACATAATATACCTTTAAGAACTATTAAAGTATATCAAAATTTTGGTGGTTGATGGTATGAACGTTTATGTGCAATTGTGGTTTATCCTTAGTGTAAGACTAAACAGAATTAACCTAGCACAAAATCTTTTATTAGGGATAAAGGATTATATCGATTTATTCCGTAATATATTCTTACACAAGTCTAACTTAAGAATATCTTACACCAACGATACACCACAATTGGGCCTTGGGATTGCACATTTTATGTTTTCTTGGTCACAAAAAGAATTTTTCTTTAAAACTATAGAAAAAGATAGTGAAAATGTTGTCTAAAATTCGTAAGAGGGTGAACAGCGGAGGTCTTTATAGTAGTACACAACCGATAACAATTGAGGTTGTCTATTTAAATTGTTAGTAATGAGGCTAGAAATCCAAAATCAACAGAGGGCGCCACATTTTTGGTAAGTAAAATCATCCATGTTAGACAAATTATGTTGCTCAGTGTAGTTTTATTGTCAGATTATGGGAGGTTAGTTTGGCAAAAAAAGAAATTGTTGTGCTGCCCTCAGCGACCCGACCCTATAATCTCACAAATTGGGGTCACATTTTGCATTTCTTTTTTAAGATTTAAATGTTACCCAAATTGTCAAAATATTACTATTTTCTGCTTGAAATGAATATGTCTGATTGACTAAACAATGTTTACACTATTATAACACTAGAAACATTAGTAAAATTGACATTTAACCATTTTTGTCTTGACATGAACAACGATAGCCACGGTCTATCAATAATATTTTTCAGCCAAAAAAAACAAAACAAATCAAAGGACCAATCCAACCTCAAAATTGTTTTTCAGCCAAAAAAACAAATCAAAGGAACAATCCAACCTCAAAATTGTTGGCAATTGAGGGCAGCACAACAATTTTGTTTAGCTTTCCTTTTGCTAACATGGCTAAGAGTATGATTCATCAAGCTAAATCCTTGTTAGCGCTTTCCACGCGGCAGGCGGCTACAGACGACATTTCAAATTTTGACAAAATGTTTCACAAATGTCAACATTATTTAATTTCATTACCATATTTGGAATCACCATGAGAAATGCATTGAAATAAGTACAAACATGCCTATTATTGGTTCAGTAATCGTTGAGGTAGACCTTGAAAGTTGGGAAAGGTTTCTGAAAAATCTGTTTTGTATATGGTAGAACTAATAGCCGCGTGGAAAGTGTTAAGGGTCACTTTTTTCTTTTTTGAGAATTGGTGTTAAGGGTAGTTTATAAGAGTGCTTTCACACGGATGATTACAACTTTTTAATATACATGAGTGCCCCGGGGCCAAACACTGATGATGTAACAAGTCAAGATAGCGTGCCCCTTGTTGATTTTGGATTTAACAAGCCACATTTAACCAACAAAATGAATGTCAGTGCCCCATCCCTTGAATAAGGAATGCAAAATTCCTGGGACATTTCGGAGAGGACGTTTTTCTCAGGAATTATGGGAATTAACAGAAATTTTCTAGAATTTTGGGGAACTTTCAAATCAATCTTAATTGAAAATTGAAACAGGAAAATAAGATGTCAATTGAAAATTCCCCGCCTCTCAAAATTCCCGGAAACTTTCATGAAAACTTTCCAAAATTCCAAGAAACTTTCCATAATTCCTGGTAACTTTCCACTCCTTTACAACCCTACCTTGAATACATCCTTTTTCTTTATAATACACAATACACCTCTGAAATATACACTATAGTACATTATATATATATAATCAAATTATATGTGTTTTTTACAAAATTGATTGAGACTAAAATAGTCTATATACATCACTCACTACAGCCAAAATAGCCTATTTACAACATTTAACCAAGGCCTAAAATAGCCTATTTACAACAAATACTAAGACCAAAAATAGTCTATATAAAACATCAAACGTAGGCTTAAAAAGCCTATGTACAACATTCACTAAAGCCACACAAAAAAGCCTTACAACATTTACTATGACCAAAATAAGGCATTTTCACATCAATTATGGTGGTCAAATATAGCCCATTTACAACATTAATGACAGCCAAAAAAGCCTATTAACAACATTGATGACAGTTTAAATATCCTATTTAGAACATTAATAATAAAATAATGTAGGTATACAAATCAGCACACAATTTAAGTATGTGCTACACACTATTTGGGGACCAGCTCCCACAAAACCCGCCGTAAATCTCCAGAACACTTAAAGCTCAATTAAGTTGTTACTCAGGCCCCTACAATTTGACATTATAAATACAGGTTTGTGTTGTGAATAAGCAGTTTCAAATAGCTCTTTTAAACTTTTACCAATCAAGAGAAAACAAAGAAATTTCATTTTCATTTTCAAGAGAAGTATTGATTTTTCATGGACAAAAGTTTGAGCAATTATGAGAAGTATTAACAATTTATAAGCATGATTCTAGCAGAATCTTTGACAAGCGAAACTCGATAAAATTATGAGAAGTGATACACCATTTAAAAGCTGGTAATTTCAGCACGTTCAACATCAACAAATCAGAAAAAAATTGTTCAATACTTATGTATATGTTTTTATGGGAGCAGGCCACATTCATATCTTTGGTGAGTTAAGCTGCCAATGCTAGCCAATCTGAACGCATTAGGGAAAAGCAAGTTGGTCTCAGAAAATACCTGAAAAAAGCTACACGAAATGTGCTTTTTTTATTTATAGAAATGTCAGGTCCTCTTATTATGTATAACATTTACTTACACAGACTATTTTTGTGGAACGTTGTATGTTCCAGTATCGGGTGATACTGGTACACATGCTACCAGTAGTGATTTGTCCCAGTATTGAACAACACTGGTACATAAATCGGGCGATACTGGAACATTTCATATGTACTGGAACTGAATTTGTACCAGTATAGAACGATACTGGGTGTTCCAGTATCGGACGATACTAAGTACATCACCATATTTGGAATCACCATGAGAAATGCATTAAAATATTAAGTACAAACATGCTTAGTATTGGTTCAGTAATTCTTGAGATAGACTTGGGAAAGTTGGGAACGGTTTCTGAAAAATCTGTTTTGTAAAATATGGTAAAACCTGAGGTCTGTTTTTCTGTATAACAGGGTTTTGTATTGACGCCTTAGGGTATATCATACTTCAGGTACGATGAAGTGTATTGATAAGTAGCATATAACGTGTATAAAATGAAATTCAAAAATATAATGGTAGTTAGAAACATAAAATGCTATACTATATTAGAAAACAGTTATAGTAGCTAAAAAAATTGAACATCTGTTTCTATACAAAGCATTGACACACATATATATCATTCTAATCAGCTGATCAGTCACTGGCCTGAACAATAGTTTCATTTTGGTGAATAATAAGAGAATTAATTCTTCAAAAGTGATCTTTTTTGGTGACCACCATCAAGGGGATGGCTGATTGTCCAAAATCAATCATAGGCTCGGTGTGAAAGGGTTTTATAGCCATAATAGTAATAGCACACATAGTAGATAAAAGGTCATGGTCATATAACCAAGATTTGTGCAGAAATGAAGCCTGATAGCGTCATAAGCACACACAATTACTTTTAAAAAAATAAACTTTTTAACACAATTTGAAGATGATTATATGTGACCCAACATGAGTAAATAAGGGTCAATGAGGAAAATATGAATATCAAGTTATTTATATCATAATATTATGTGTTCCTTAAGGGACATTTTGGTAACTAAGTCAATGTTATATCCCATTCCTAAAGTTACAGATGATTGAAAATCACTTTGTCTCAAAACATCAAATTCAAATAGTCAAGTCATTTAAAGTTTTGGTTTTTGTTAATGCATCAATGGAGTAAATGATAATTAAATACCTCAAAGTGTAGTTTAACTCTTTATTTCATGAATTTGAATCTTTGGTTATATAAAAGATGTATCAAAGATCAGAAGTGAGACTTTTTGTGTTCCATTTAGTCATGTTAGGTCATATATGATATAAACTGGTAAAACTACATAAAAAGAGTTTCATGACAAAAATGCAGTATATAGGGCTGCCTTGTACTACCTGTTTGCCGATAATGGTATCCCTCACCCTCTATGATTACAATGTTATCATTCAGTAGGCATAAATACTGTAACATCATTGATTAGTAGTTTTTTTGAAACACTACTTTGTATCACTCAGTTGAAGTCTTACTGAGTGATACAAACTGAGTATTACAAAAATCTTGCATTACTCAACGCAAAGTGTGTTGTGGTATCACACAAGTGCTTCTCCACAGAGTGTGTGCGCTGTTGTGCAAGCTTGAGCGTGCAATAGCCTCATGAAGAGATCAAATGCTTAATTTAACGCCTAATAACATAAGAAAGATGAACACCTTAAACATTTACAGTAAATTTACAATCCCTCAAACCGATATAAAGCAACAGCAAAACTGTGCAATTATGCTTTAAACGACTATGTACTACAAGTAAAGTGATACGAGATACACGCTATTTGATATTTTGTATCACTCTGTTGGACTTTAACAGAGTGATACAGAAATATGTCAAAAAGCTACTACTAACCAATGAAATTGCGGTATTCATGCCTACTGAATGATTATTCAATATCATGATCAACTAGGAATATAAACCTATGCGAGTACAGTACCATAAATCATAAAGAAGGTTGCAAGACCTCAGGCTAATGAAAGTTGATCGACTTACAAGTCACATTTTGGGGGTTAGGGGATGGTTACCTCTTTCATTATTCATTATTCAGTATCTTTCAAACATTTTCTTTTTTTCAAACTTATTACTTGATCAACTTGTGTTCAACAAAATTGCTGAATAAAACACATTTTGTAACAATATAACTATTTTTCAAAATGTGGTTAAAAAGTTAAAAATATTGCTTAACATTTTTTCGAACTTGCGTTCAACAATTGAAAAGAACAAAATTGACTTAAAAATATCCACAAAATTGGGTTAAAAATATCCATAATTTTCAAATTTGATGGAAAATTATAAGATTTTGTTTCACATTTTCATGAAACTTGTTTTGGCAAAATTGGCAAAAACAAAATCTATATAAAAACACAAAATTCATCAGGTGGTTAAGATTTTTTTTAAATTACATCATAAATAAATGGTTTTACAAATTTTACAACGTCATATATTAACCCTAACTCCCCCTGAGTGCTAAGAAATGCTAATCCTAAGTCCCTCTCCAAACGCATGTGCCGTCGGTTTTCGATGACATAGTCAACCAAGCCTATATAGTGAGCGCAGTATACTGCGCGAATGTGTAGCTGAGGGCCGTGGCTTAGTGGGTAGGACGTGGAGCTTGAGAATGGAGGGTCCCCGGATCGAATCCCGGCAGGTTCCCGGAGATTTAGTTGGTCAAAAACCCTTAACCGGGGTTAGGGTTATGGGAAACTTGAATTTCACTGGCCTTATCATTTACCGTGTAAATTGGACAACATATTCCATATCAAAATCATGGGAAATTGATGCAGATTTATACACACAACTGATGCAGAATTATGCAAAATTGATGCAGAATTATGCAAAACTGATGCAAAATGATGTTAAATTGATGCAGAATTATGAAAAGAAAAACTTATACAGAATTATGCAAATCTCATGCAGAATTATGCAAAATTGAATTGCAGAGTATTGTTGATTTCATATCATTGTACACACACCCCCACACACATTTTGTTACTACAGCATGTAATTTATCACCATTTGTCTATAATTATATCCTATATGTACTACTGTAGGGCACTTTAATAGTGCTACAGGGTCTAACAGGGAGCTGGTAGTAAAATATTGTAGTAATATACACACAACACATTTTGTCTTTGCAGCATGTGATGCTCCACCAACTTCATGCCCATTCTCACCACTATCCTGCGCCGCCGATCCCGAGCAGGAATTATACAACCTGGTAGAGTTAGAGGGCACAGTTGATATGCAGCCTAGCAGCAAAAGAGGGCACTATTGACGTGACATCATAGCAATGTACACACAGCACATTTTGTTACCGCAGCACGTGGCACCACACCAACTTCATCCCCATTCTCGCCGCTATCCTGTCTCGCTGATTCCCCGCCAGAATTATACGACCTGCTGGCGCTAGAGGGCGCCGTTGACATGGAGTCAGTGGGTGCTTTGCCCGGTTTGTTGCCTTGTAGCACAAGTTTTGGCGAGATTGGTTGGACATGTTGTTTCAACTGAGCTATGATGTCTTGATATTTTCTTTTGATGTCAGTGTGACGACCAGATCCACCATGACCACCTACACCTGGAGAGTCAAGTGAAAAAATAGTGAAAATATTGAATGTATATAATACAGTCATTTAGCTAAACACTCGAAACTGGCTACAATAAACAGAAGAAAATAATTTTAGACCTAATGATGTTGAACAACCTACAGTATACACACACATACCATGCATATCCACATATACAAGCGTTGACATGATGAGTGCCATACCCCCCATAGGGGGCCATGATACATTGTTGAATAGTACTGGTATGATAGGCTTCTTTAGTAGGTCGGCTAGATTGACTTCACGATTACAGCATTCTGATGTAATGTAGGCAGGAGTTATACACGATATCACGACCTGGGATGAGAGACAGAAAACAACAAATCAGATGATGACATTTTATAAATTAAAATTGTTTTTGTTATAAGAATTCTGATAATTTGAATCTTTCTTTTTGGCCCATTTGTAGGGAGGAAAATAAAGCATTTCTTAAATTCATATTACACAATTTGTCCTTACTAGCACATTGCTGGCTGTCCTCATGGTCTGCTGCACCCAGTGTAATTTAAACAACTAGACCAACTGAACCACCAACCATCTCACGCCTAGGGTTGGGTAGCCAACTGCAATCTGAACAAGTCTTGTTATATTATTATTTTATAGGTTGTATTCAAACAAGTCAGTACATTTTAGTTAAGAATGATGAATAATTATTTATCGTCAATCCACCTGAGGGAATTCTGCAACGAGACCTAGGCACCTATCTATGAGGTGAGTTAAGCATGAAAGAGTTTTCTCGACGACTCAAATGAAGTAAGCTTATTTTTGAAGAGAATCAATTAGCCTCTATTATTTCAAAAAGGTGTTTTTCATATTTATTTTTATCAAAATTGCACACTATTTTTAGGAATATGTTCATGCTGTATATAAAACAAATATGGACTACTCTTTATTATTCGTTGATCTGGAGACCTCTAAGCCAACATTTTTTATAAATAGTACATGTAGGCTTACGGTCTCCAGTTGACCTCAGGGCAATAGTTCACCCCATGAGCAGTCCATATTTGTATACTGCATGTTGTTACCAACATAGATATAAAGCAAAGGTTTGTCGTTGTCATGGGGCTTAAAACCCAGGCAGACTGTTTTACGACACAAAAAGATTGAAATTATATGGTGCAAGCTGTGGCGAATTCATGAGGGGCAGTAGAGATATACATATTTGTGACCCTTGCCTAATCAATTTTTCTTTTTCTTTTTTTTTAATTATCAACATGGCCATCAGCAGTAAAAAATAAAATGAAAAACCAGGGTCAGACATTCGAGGAGAAGATTCTTGCTGGTTAAGTTGCAAGAATTGAAGTTGATTCTCATGGATGCTCTTTCTAACACACTATTTGAATAGAGTAGAATCCAAAGATAAGATTCTCGCCAAATCTTTTGCAAGAATCTAAATGATTCTCGCACCCTTTGACAAACTTCTGACCCTGAAAAGTACCCAAGGAGATAGGGGCACAAACTGACTGATCAATAATAATAATTAGCACTGATAATGTTAACAAACTGAATATATTACTTTGTATACTGGGGCTATGAATATTGGTGGCTTACCTTTGCATTTTTGATGCCGTCATATATCTTAGAATACAGCGCATCACCTCCTCCCATCTGACCCACATCCATCCAGCAAGGGAAGCCTGCCCTCTCTAAGTAGTCTCTTAGAAGTCTTACATCGTCCTGTATGCCCCAGTTATAGCTTATGAAGACTGGGGGAGGATCTTTATCGGACTCTGTATTTATTACAAAGTAACATAAAGTTAAGTTTCTTTATTACAAAATTATTCAAATTACCAATGTGTTATAATACTTGCTTGCTGTGTAATTTCAGAATCTCAAGAAGAAAATGAAACACATTGCTGCTGGCTATCAAGCTCTGAACAAAAAAATGTACCTCACAAGTTGATATGAAGTCAAGATACTGCGATTTACGCTCTTTTATGACCAAATAACCTACGATCAGTCTTGACTTTGGGCAAATCATTATCTATATTTTAAGAATTTATTCAGGACCCGACTTATTGTTATAAACAAAACGTAGAGACTGTCACTTCTCTATATATTATCTATGTATGTCTTGCTTATAATAATTTGGTCTACGACAGTTAACAGTATCTATAAAAACCCAATGAGCAGGAATCGAAGTTGCAAGTTTGATGAAGCTACCAGCGTGGTTGTGAAACGTCATTAAACCGTAAGTAACATCTTTCACTTCTTTTGGATTTGTATATTATAGAGAAATCTCAATATTATATATACAAACAATCCAGATGAACTTATTCAAAGATATATCACAACAATTTAAGCATTAAAAATAATTCATACACTCTATGTAGTGTTGAACCAATCAGGAAGCAGGAATTACAAATACGCGGAGTGCATTGAAAGTGTCCACTGCACTCCGCGTGTGCGCCGTTCAAATCACGCAGTGCGCGTTTTGTTTTGATTCGTTGTTCAAGATTCGTGGGTTCGCCGATTTTCACTGCGGGTGTTAGCAAACTTGTTAAAGTGTTTTTAGTCGTTTTACATAGATCAAAATTATGCTTAAATTGTGAATTTTTATTTGTATAGTGTCGTGTATGAATTAGGTCAATGCATGCGTATGTTTTGTTTCTCGAAAAATTAGAAAAATCAATGCACTTGCGCAAATGTTGATATGCTCACAATAGCACTCCCCCTTCGGTGTCGTGCCATTATTCACACATCAACATCAGCGCGCGTGCATTGATTTGTCTAATTTCTCTCGAAACAACACATACGCATTTATTGACCTATAATCATCCACAAGCCTCTGTTTCTTTCAGGCACTCAAATACACACCTTTCAGTAGGGAATTTACCAATTGAATTGATCTATTCATGTACCGGTTCATCTATATCTCTAGTAAATTATTGTGTTAATTGTACAATGTACTGTAAAACCACTTACAATTTTGCTTTAAAAGTAACAGTAAAATGATCAGATTCGTGGAATTAAATGCCCGCAAAAATAGCAGAAATGTCAAATTCGCAAAATAAAGTATCCACAAAATTAAAGTGTTTTACAGTATCATGCCGAGTAAAATCTTTGAGCTTACCTTGTCCCTTTTGAATCACGTCAACTACATCATCTCGAAGCATCTGTTCTAAATAAGACACCATCATCTCCACAGATAAGGCAGTATTACCACTAGATTGGATCCAATCTAGGATCAGTTCTAGGGCTGGGTTCATCTCGTCCAAGAATAACTGGATCTTTTTCTTCTTGTAGCCTGGAAATGAATCATCAATAATCAATAATCAATAAGCATTTTAAATAAATAATATAAATTATTGACATTCAGTAACTACATCTAACACAAAAGGTTCCTTACCAAGCAAGCGCTTATATCAGGGTTCCGGCACCTTTGGGACAATTAAATTCCATGACTTTTCCATGACTAAATTATGAAAATTCCATGACCTAATGATTGTATCAGCAAAAATGTTCAGGCATGAAAAGCATTTATAAGGATTTATGAGGCTGAAATATGAATGTTCAAGCTCTAAAAAAAAAAAAAAAATTGTCTTCACAAAATTCCATGACTTTTCCATGACTTTTGTCATTTTTTACAAATTTCCATGACTTTTCCAGGCTTGGAAATCGAAAATAAAATCCATGACTTTTCCAGGCCGCAGGAACCCTGTTATATGTTATGTTAATTGAAAATCAATAATCAGTACCAAAAATAGAAGATATACTTTAAGTAGTGTGCAAATTCCTTCCCGATAATTTGACACCTCTTTCATAAAAGTGTATTATTATTTATAGGATATGATTGCTTAGTAAACACTGCACAAAAAGAAAGTATCCACTTGTTTTGAGGCGCTCTGTGTTTAATTCTTTGGACCCTAAATTAATTTAACAAGTGGGAAAGAACAGGCATTTCCTCCTGCGCATTTTGACACCTCATTTGTCACAATAGCACCAATATTGATGAAGCAGTGGCCATTTGAATAACAAATGATGCAGTTTTCATTGTTTTCATTGTTTTTGTCTAGCAGGCAATTTGCACGCACCACATCAGCAGGCAAGCTTTTGTTTGCTTGGCTATTGTGACGTTACAGGTGACATTGAACTTGTTGGAGAGCACGCTGATAGATGGCGCTGTTGTTGGAATGTCTATGACTTTTGTCGTCTGCCACTGTAAAAGTGGAAATGTTTGTAGTACATTTATTTTCACACTTTCACGCTAACATCAGCAAGCGCGAAAATAAAACCGCGCGAATATATCCCTTTTGTATGTAGGTCTATGTTAGGAAACTCAAAATCGCAAAAAATAAAAACAAGCAAAATTGTTTAAAATGTGCAAAGCGCGAAAAATTACTCGCCGAAAATTTCTACTTTTACAGTATGCTATATATACATAATTCAAGGTAACACAGAATAATCACTGCAAAATTTCCCGAAAATTGCACAGTTTCGAAATTTATAACAAAACGTATGTGCTTGACAATTTTTACAAGCCTGAAATATGAGCGATTCATATTTCCTTGTTTGTTTTATATATACATTTTGTCACTTTCCAATAAATATATACATCAGCATCATCGTCATCAGCATCGTCTACGCTTTCCGGCTATGTTGCATTCCGGACGTCCGACTGGTCTTTTTGTGGCTTGATATTCTGTTAAAAGCTTGGCGTGCTGGCGTTTCTTGTGGCAATCTATATAGATGTCTCAGCCAATTTAGGCGTCTTTGTTTGATAGTTTGCTCCACGGTTCACTATTTGTTTTTGTATATAGATCGATATTTGTCACTTTGTCAAATTTGGTCTATTGTTTGTTTCTGATGGACTTCTTACAAGTCTATAAATTACATGTATATTTTTGATGAATCACTGCTTACGTAACCGTAACTTTTTGGGGAGAATAGCATAGATGGCAAGGTTCAACAGCTAACTTTCATTAATAAAAAACCTGTAATTAATGTATGCACGGGGGTATGGGAGTGTCCGATCCCTTTATTGTAAAATCCCTGCACATGATTACCTACCAAGTTTACTAGCCAGGCTGACCCAGTCGGCACCATCACAACCAGTATTAAGCAGTTTAGCAGCACATTTAACCCATGGCGGTATATCTTCTTCTGGTAATTTTTTGTTGGGCACTGGTATTGTCCTTGGCAAAGGCACTGGAGAGAAACACAATAGCAAAACTCAAATTGAAAAGATGATATCAGCACTTTAGAACTTTTTCAAACTCAAGCTTTCCAACATGGTGAGTCAGAAAAAACAGGCACCTTTTTAGTAAAAATGCCATAAACACTTCAAGCCTGCAATTTTTGCATAAAAGTGCCATACGACTCGCCCCCATATGGCAGAGAGATATAAATTCAACACATTCGTTTTCCCATGGTTATGCAGTTGAAGCCAGATCCCATTTGTCGGCAGTCTCACACGATCACATTTGTCCAAAAACTGCCATTTTTTTACACGTTTCTGTAATTTTTGTGTGTCATTTTGAAGGGGGAAAAGCCGGTGGTTTCATTCAACATTGACTTTGGGTACGCATGATCATTCCAAAAATCGCAGAAAAGGGGGGTTTTCCGTACCATGTCCGCGGACATCCCAAATTTAGGAGTGTTTTATGAAGCTATGTCCGCGATTTCAAAAAATAAGGGGTCATTTTGGAAGCTATGTCTGTGATTTCAAAAAAATAGGTGTTTTTTGGAGTGGCTATGTCCGTGAAGAAGAAAAAATTTAGAATGAGGACTGTGTCATATCAAGTTGTCCGGGGAATAGGAAAAAGGAGTATTTTGAACCAGATGAGTCCTCGTTTTTGCGCAAAAAAGAGGGACTATTTAGAAAGTGTCCTTGAAATGATGAAAAAAAGGGGTTATCTTCAGACAAAATGTCCATGCTTTATTATTTATTAATTATTTTGAGCGCCGGTCTGCCAGCTTGAGTGCAGGCTACACCCGATCAGTGTAGCTACAACCCCCCCCCCCCCCCCCCCCCCCCCTCCCCCCCGGTTTTTTTTTAGCCTGCATCAGCTATTAAAGGAGGTGTCAGGCAAGCACAACATTGTGCATTATATGTTAGAAAAAAAATTATTGCGCCCAAATTACGTAGTTATATAGAACAAAACATCATACATATCATAAAAACGAATAAAAACTGCCATCTCTCAACATGCAATTTTTTTTAATTTCCGGCAATCGAAAGGCCCGGCATCAATGAATTCTCTCAGTTCAGTTCCGAATCCCTCCCGCCCAGGGTGGCACACTCCTGCCAAAAAGTTAGTATCCCCCCCCCCCCACCCCACCGGGCCACAACCCTGTTTTAACTATACATACCTGCTGATGATTTTTCTACAGGGAACCATTTGCGCCACACATTAGTCCGCACTCTCCTGTGCTCACACATAACGATCTGCTCCGTAAGGCACTCGTCTAGGCTCAGAAAATGAACACACAATTCCTGTTTACAGCTCTCTTCATGGTGAAGCTTACACCGTCGTCCACATATACAGGAGACAACACATTGACATTGTATACGCTTCATCCACATTTTGCGTAGATCGGTCAAGGTAGAATCTAGAAAATTGCGCACCTGTATAGTAAATAAACAAATTGAATTGTCTTAAATCTACATGGGGAAGCATACACTGTCGTCCACATATACACGAGACAACGAATTTACATTAAACATCCACATCAGTTAAAAATCAGTTAAAATATGAAAAAATAAACACATTGGAATTGTTTACTATTGGAATAGATTTAAAATCTTGTTTACAGCCCTCTTCTTTTATTTGCAAAGCTTGCATCATTTTTGATCAGAAACTTCTTGTCGCACGAGGGTAAAAATCAAAGGTAGATGTTCTGATTGCTGACCCAATTTTCAACTTGATGTTTTCTATTTTACATGGAATGTCATCCTTAAATTTGTCACATTCCAAAGTTTGAGTTACATAACTCTAATGGTTCTTATTTTAGAAGCACAAGACAACAACATATTTGCCCATTGAGTAGTACACAAACTGGCTGGTGGTTATCCACCTTTGACAGTAGTTCACCACATTTTAATCTATAATTTCTATATGGAACATTTCTGGCCCCAAGGTTTTATAGACATAATGAGAAAAATATGGGGGTTCTTCTGATATCAAAATATCTTGATGTGAAAAAGAAATCATAGCCCCCAAAAAGTGATCGGAACATACACCTTGAAGCTTAAACCCTAGGGATTGAGACACCTTAAACCCACTAACTATAGTTCAATCAGTTCCAAATTGGCAGTTCGGTTTTTATCTCTCCCAGCGCAAAAGTACACACGCGGTTATGTCCACACGCACACGGTATTGGCTATGATGCACAGTGCATTTGTTGCCTTCATGCGCGCCAGAATCCTTCTGTATTCATCCGCCTATTTGGAACTGATCAAACTATAGGCATGCAAATGACAAAAATTTCACATTGCATAGCACCCATACATTGGGTAGGTTATAGTCAATGTGGAATCCAGAAAATTGGATACCTTAATTAAATACAGAAACTTGTAATTTAAATGTTTAAATGGTGAATTCTATCTCATTATACAATATGGTGTGATAATTTTTTTAACACTACCACACAATTTGATGTTTCGAAGCTATACAACGTAACTTGTATTGGCTAGGATAAATCTATGAAATTATGGACCTATATAGAAGTAAACTTATCATATTTCCCCCATCAAATGCTTAGCAAAAACTTCTGAATTAAGAAGAATCTGACAATATCTATCAAAATTCAACATAAATTAACCTTATTGTACAGCACATTGGTCAATTTGGAATTGTGCTATATAAATCCTTTCATAATAATTATAATAATAATAATTATTATTATTATTTGCTCGGTATCAAATTTTTTCAAATATTTTCATCTCATTACCTTGGCAACAGCATTTGGATTTGGTGTATCTGATTGGTTGTCAGTGCTTCCATCTGCTTCCCCGTCATAGACGTCCACCCTCAGTACTGAGATCTGTAGACAATGACAATTATCAATATTGTGAGACATTAAATCAGTTGGATTTTATAACATGTCAATAGCAATTAAAGCAATCCTTAACCATGGATCTATATACCGATGTTCGATTGCTAAGGGGACACAAATCAAAATTTACCAAAGCTGATTGCCATTGGCAGATCTGACTAGGTGGTCGGAACTCATGCACAGTTTTTGTTGGTCTGCCCCATCTTTCTACTCCATCTGTCTCTCTTGCTTGCCAGGCTGTTCTTTCATCTAACACAGAGACAGACCCGTTGTCAGCAAACATCATTTGCAGAAAATAGCAAAAGACGGTGATAAAAAAATTAAAAATAACAAGAATTTGTAACCTTTCAAGCTAGAAAAAAATTGTGTTTCTTGTTCAATTTCAGGTGTAACTTAAAAATTAGAGAATAACTTGGAAACATAAATTTTAAATCTCATTTTTCATTTCTGTAGACAATTAGTCTGTTTTGATGTGTTCGTGTTGCCCTATGTAGCTTTCATTTACTTGTTACTTGAAGAGTGGTGGACCTGAAGAATTCTTCTTATGCAATTCATTTTAAAAGCATTTATTTGATTCTCCATTTGTGGATTTAGTGGCCAGGTTTCACATATACAGGAGGATTGACCGTACCAGTGCGCTAAAAGACTTCATTCCAAACTTCATTGTGATGGCTTTATCCCTTCACATGGCACTTCGCAAGTGATGACGTGGCAACAGCAAATTATATTATACTATATTTCATAATTCCCAATGCCTTTTAACAGATTGTTAGATAGGCTTTATGACGGGTATTCATAATATAGGTTAAGAGTTTAACATGGTTCGCTGTCGTACAAGTTTAAAACTGTCAAGCTTTCGTCAGGATTAGCTCCGAATTCTGCAGGACCAAATTATTATAAGCACAACATAGAGATTGCCACTTCTCTATATATTATCATTATTTGGGCTGCCCCTGCCCAATGATTTGAGAGTAGGCGCCCTAGCTTTCCTACTTGCAAAATTGGTGGCTCAGGTTGCCCATTGGATCACTTTGAATCTGCCTAGTATTCATCACCATCAGCATTATAGTCATCAACAGAGAGCTTTGCCGGATGTGAGCGTTATTCAGCGTCTGTTGCTTGCAATGCAACCACGCTGGCGTGACAACTGTGCGTAATTGATGAGAGGCGCGATCGTTTCGTTGCCACCTACGGCGCCCACTACTTTGCATAATAAACACAAGAGTAGGCCTCAGGCAAAGAATTCTGCGCTGAATTTTTCAGGAGCCAAATTATATAAGTAAAACTTATAGACTTGCTCTCGTCCATACAAAACCTTGTTACGACAGCCCCTTGTCCGATGATGCGAATACATTTTCAAATTTTATTTAAATCTACGAATATCAACATAACCCGCACTTACTTTAATTCTTGCATAGCGGCTTGCTGCCATTTCTAACACAAAGTCATGATTATCATCGACATAGAATCTAGCTTGTCTATAGTACAGCTTGGGTTCCCGTCCACCCTGCTCCTGCGTCCATCGCACAGCTCTGGTCAAGATGCGATGAAATAAACCATCTGAAAAAACAACCAATCAAAAATGTGACGCGATTAAGCGGAATGAGTCTGCTTCTAAGTTATAGGTTACAAGAAGCAACAAATTCTTATGTTTTACTCTGTTTTCTCAGTTGGTAAAATTGTTTGTAACTTACAAACTAGAAGTTCGATTTTAGTAGGGTTTGGACTATACTGTAGCATTTTCACCTGCTTCTTAATGTTGGACAAATATCAAAATTGAAAACTGCCGACATGTGACACATTTCGCTTGATTACATCGCAAATCTGGCTTGTCTATACTACAGCTTGTGCGCTTTACTGCCCTGACCCTGTGACAAATGCTCTGCTGTAATAAAAAAAACAATGAATTTAACCATCTGAAAAACAACCAATTGATATTGGCTTTTTCACCAGAGGTAGAATATTAAGTTTATTTCCAAGAGGCAAACAAAATGTCCCAGAAAGAAGGCCATGTTTCTCTCCATTACTTATGAACATCTTGATCTGAAATAGCAACATTGAAATACCCACATTATCTCAAAAATGAGATTCCAGGATTCCACATTTTTTTCCAGGCCTGATAGCATATTTCAAAGTGTTTCAAATTTTAGTTCAGATCGGCTTTTTGGAGTTGCGCATGACTGAATTCAAAAAATGTTCACATTTTAGCTTTTACCAAATCGTTATTTTATAACCCCTGGGTATAACCTGTCTTTACTACAAGAATTCCCATTGGTCAATTACATGATCTTGATAACCAATTACAATTTTTTTTATCAATATTCTATGTTAATCGTTTTGGAAATTGTAATTATTCTAACAATGTCGCTGATTTGCACAATATTTGACACATCCTACATTTCAACCAATCGGCAGGTAGTTCTCAAGGGTTTAAATTTGAAATTATAATCTTACCTGGTAGAAAGCCTCCGAATGTGATGTAAAAATGGCACGCTTTGCTGGTTTTGTCCGGTATGAGGTCTTCCTTGTTGGGGTTGCAGTGTTTGAGACGACAGGGCACATAGTAACTCTTTTCACTGGTTGGTGATTGCACAGATTTATTCTGTAGACAGGAGAAGGACCAAAGAAGTTCAATATGTGCCTTAACCCCTACCCACCTATCTTACAGTGGTTCTGATTGGTTTATTGCAAGATATACTCATTTGAATAGCCAATTAAAATGCAGCTTGTAAAATATTTCACTCCAATCTGTATCAGGGATACAACTATTGTAAAAATGTCTCTGATTGGTGCAATAAATGATGTATCTATCTTTCTGACCAATCGGCCGATAGTTCTCAGGGGGTTAATTGTGCATATTATACCATGTATAAGAAGGTGGAAGTCAAATTACCTTTGGTGTTAAACTCTATATATCATGTCCCCCAAAACTGGGTCCAAACACTCAAACTAATAACTGAGTAGGAAACATAGATGCTTCACATTTCGGGGTATAAAAGTACGTATATCTGACATTCATTGGTGAAATTGGTCAGACCAATCTAAAGTGAACTTTGTGAAATACAAAGCTTTGAATAGAGCATGGTCAGAACCTGTATTACCGATTTTAACAATAAACCACCCATGCGTTGCATCTGTGTATTGTGTGCAAGTTTTCCCTGCACACAGTTTATTCTCCAAAATGACTTAATGTTTGGTCAGACTAAGGTCATTTAAAGTCCATCTGTTTACATAAGGGATTCTGCAATAGGCATTTCTATTTAATGCTGAATATTAAAATACTCTTTTTACCTTTTTTGGTGGTATTCTTTCACATAATAAGTCAAATTTCTCCATAAGACCAATGAGGGCGCTCTTCTGATCCAGGATATCCTTCCACATGTGATCAATGAGTTGTTCATCCAGGATTCCTTGCTCGTCAAGATGATCCCAAGATGCACCGAAACGAGCCCACTGTTAAAGATAAAAAGGGGGAAATGACATGGTGACATACAGTTTGTGTCAAAAAGAGTCCCATTTGAAAGCTGTAAAAATTAGAAGTGAAAAATAGTAATAATCATGTTCAGCAATCTTTAATGTATCGTAAAATAGTCAGTCTATGTTGGCGCGTTCATAATCAAGTTATTATGGCAAATCTACATTCAGATTTGGACACTTCATGTTCAGAGAACATTGACCATAATCAATCATAATCAATTTCAGACCGATTTTAAACTAATTTTCAGTAATTTTGAAATTAAAACTCAACATTTTTTATTGTTTGGGGGGGGGGGGCAAAATGTGATGGGGCTTCTTGAGCTGATTTGGGGGAATTTTGGCAAGTTATTTCTTTACTACACAGCCATTTTCTGTACAGGTGTTGAATGCATGGAAATGTACAATACCTGTGCGGTACAACCAAAGTACATGTAGCCACACAGTCACAGAGTTACTGGTACTGTGCAGCAACTTTGGTATTACTTCATTGGTACTTTACACTACCGAATACAAGTATCAGGCACACAGTACCTATACAGGTACTGGCAGGAGAGTAACTATTATGCGGGGCATAAAGAAAATGGTTGTGTAGATGTTCATCTCTCCTTAGAACATTTATCAACCATTGGTATGTGACGATGACAGTATTCAGGGTTTCTGCACCTTTGGGACAATTAAATTCCATGACTTTTCCATGACTAAATTATGAAAGTTCAATGACCTACTTCATCAAAATGCTTGTCGGGTATAAAAAGCAGATTTAGGATGCTGAAATATGAACGTTCAAGCTCTAAAAAATAAAATAAATTTGTCTTTACAAAATTCCATGACTTTTCAATGACTTTTGTCATTATTACAAATGTCCATCGCGACTTTTCCCGGCTTGGAAATTGAAAACAAAATGCCATGACTTTTCCAGGCCGTGGGAACCCCGAGTATTGGATAACACCTCTACAAAACTATAATCAATATCGTAGGCATGGACACTATCCCTAGGTATGGGCGGTACCTCACCTGTTCATCCTTATCTTTGACTGTAATAATTCTCCTGAACACATCTATCAACCATTGCGGATTGAGTATGACTGTATTGCGTAATGATTCATCAACAGCGCCATTGGTTCCGTAATATATAATCACTCCTAAATCATGGTAGAATTGTAACATGATTTGAAGGTCTGTGTCGGACGAGATTCCTAGCTCACTGGCTATATCCTTGACCTGTATAAAATGGAATAATTATGAAAAATGTTATCATTCAGTAGGCATAAATACTGCAATTTCATTGGAGGTCTGTGTATGAAGAACGATATTCCAAGCTCACTGGCTATATAATTGACCTGTGCAAAATGGATATATGTGATGCGATCTGTGAAAACCCGTCGGATGTCGCAAAATGTGAACTAGGGATTATGGGTAAAATTAGAATGGTAAGTAAAAGAAAAATGTTTTTTTGGGGGGTTTTAGATCTTTTTTTAAAGAAAACTAAATTCCAATACTTTGTGTCATCATCTATCATGAAATTTCACCTTCAAAAACTTACTTAAGTTACTTTTATTATTAACCTTATAATGTTATTCTATTGAATTATGTATCTTTTTTGGCCTGTTTTCATGATTTCTTGTTTTGTAGCTTTTTATGACATCACAATCATCATTCACTCATAACTTCTTTTGTAGTGATCATCTTCAGGGAATTTAATGTTAAGCTTAAGTACAATTTTTGTTTGGACCACTCTGTAGAGAGTGACATGTAATTATTCTGTTAGTTTTCTCCTCTCTAGCCTAGCCCCAAGTCTTACCTTATCCAATGAGAGATAGTTGGTTTCCTTTTCTGAAACCTCCGCCACAGTCTTCTCAAACCTAAGCCATTTCAATGGCATGTGTTCCCCCATATATGGCTCCCTCCTAGACACCTCCTCGATATTTTTTCTCAATTGCACGATCTGAAAGCGAAGATTGAAAGTAGTGAAGCGATAAAAACAGCCATGTCGTACAGGCAAACAGACCTCTCAGGTAGGGTTGGTCGGACGGGTGCTTTATTTACATTTTTTCCCAACAATTCCAAAATTGTTTAGAATTGTTCAAACAAAATAAATATCCTCTTTAATTAAAAAAAAACAATTGGTCGGTCCGGCCCGTAGCACAGGGTTTTTATTCCGTTGCTTTAGGCAAAACAAGAAAGTTTGTCTTGGATGTTATTTTCTACGGCATAAAATGTCTATATAATATGAACGAAGTAAGGCTTTCCTATTTTATATTACAAATCTCGCTACAAATTCTTAGTGTATGTTACCCATAAATCAATGCAACCCAAACTAACCTGTGAATCATCCTCATCATCCATGTTATTTTCTACGGCATAAAATGTCTGTACAATATGAGCGAGGTAAGGCTTTCCTATTTTATATTACAAATCTCGTTACAAATTCTGAGTGTATATTACTCATAAATCAGTGCAACCCAGGTCTCACATTGATATGGTAAACGTATATGTGCCTTTTTTGGGGGGTGCCTTTTCGCAAAAAAATGGTATAGCGATGGGGTGGTTTTCATCACAGACCAAAGCGCCCAATTGGCATAAATTGGGTGTATTTTGAGGCATTTTTGGAAAAGCGTCCAATTTGTGCAAAATGTGGTGCTTTTCTGACAAAATTGGTATATTGATGGGCGGGAAATTAGCCAAATAATAGGTATAGGGAAAGTCACATTTTCGAAGTCCGGCAGGCACATCCACGTACGATTTTGGCGATTTTGGGACCCAAACTAACCTGTGAATCCTCCTCATCATCCAAGTTATTTTCTACAGCATAAAATGTCTGTACAATATGAACAAAGTAAGGCTTTCCTATTTTATATTACAAATCTCGTTACAAATTCTGAGTGTATATTACCCATAAATCTGTGCAACCCAAACTAACCTGTGAATCCTCCTCATCATCCAAGTTATTTTCTACGGCATAAAATGTCTGTACAACATGTCCAAGGTAAGGCTTTCCAATAAGATTATTGCGAATCAACCCAAACTAACCTGTGAATCCTCCTCATCATCCAAGTTATTTTCTATGGCATAAAATGTCTGTACAACGTGGCCAAGGTAAGGCTTTCCAATAAGATTATTGCGAATCTTACGGAATTTATCATCAATCTGTTGAAACAAAACCACAATAATAAGTTATAGATGGGGTGACAGGTGACCCGGGGGAGGGGGGGGGCACTCAACTTTTTTGGTGGTAGGGGTGTGCCGCCCAGGGTCTCAAAAAGGGGGCAACAGAACTGAACTGAGTGCATTTTATGACGAAAAATAGGGTCTTAGGACTTTTTTTTTTTTAACGCAAAATTTTCGAAGAATTTGGGCTTTGGAACGCAAAATTTCGAGATTTTTGAATTTTCAATAAAATTGGGGTCTTAAGAACTGATGCAGGCTCAAAAGGGGTCATAAGAGCTAGCAGCAGAGGATGAAGAAGGGGGTCTTCAGCACGGCACATACCTATACCCTTTTCCAATGTCAGTGCCCCCCCCCCCCCCCCCCCCCCCCCCCCGGGCAGGTGACATCACGCTGGGCAAAACGTGGCTAGTTGCCATTATATTGTTCTTTGCCTGGCAGTTTGCCCGCACATCCTGTTTTGTTTAGGACCCATGCTTTTAATCCGTGCCAAAGCATATAAAGGGCAATACGGCATAGTGGACAGTGTTGTGGTCATATGCTGTTCCCTCAAGCGTGTATCAACAGTCCAGTCCCTTCGACCGTTGCATTTGTTGATAAACATTGGATGTAAACAATGGTCACCTCATCTATAGGTAGAAGGCTTATGTAATACAGTCTAATACAGACATTTGGTAATCATAAAATCAATTAATGATTGGTTAAGTTCATGCTAACATCTAGATAGAGATTAATATGATGGCCATTCACAGCCGCTTCCTAACTTGTTGATTGGACAAAAGATTTTTTGTTGTTACAACAAGCCAAGGTTCTTGACTCCTGCCGGTTAGTACTATCAGCATGTGCAGCTGCCCCCAGATCTTCACTGAGACTTTTACAATGGGTTCCTGTTATAAATATAGACGGCATAAAGGTCTTCCCCATACCCCTTCCCACTCTCCTCCCCCACCCTAACTCCATCAGAAATCTAAATCTTACCAATTTCTTTTGTACATTCGGATCTTCACTGAGACTATTACGGTGGGTTCCTACTATGAATATTGGCGGCGATAGGGTCATGTTGTCTGGGCTTTTCCGAGTGTTCTCCGCTGTGTGTGCGTGTATGGATCGCATCCAGAAATCCATGAAGTCCAAGTTAGAAAATTCACTTTCAGGCCACCCAACCTATACCGACAGAAAACAAATAAGATCAGAACATAAATGTACAGGTCAAACTCAGTTATCCGACCCTCTTTTATCCGGCTAAATGATCCCAAAACAAAATAGGTTTTTTCCAGCCTAAATCACCTTATTTTCACACTCTGAAGCATTTGAAGGCCGTCTTTTGATGTTGGTACAGATGTTTAGAGCTTAAATAATACATTGTCACTGTAATTACCCCTCATTCAGTACCCTTCTATTGTTCCAATTTGAGCACTTCAGGACAGTCAATGCAGAATTACAAATAATTTGCTCATCCAGATTTTTCACTTATCCGGCCCATTGCTGGGTCCCATCATGTCTGGATAACCGAGGTTGGACTGTATACCCAACATAATAGGTTCCTGACCAGGTGTATTATGTTAGATGATTCAAAATTGATAATCAGTACAGAAAATCTGGGATATATGCATTAAACAAGAAAATCAATGCCGGTGTTTGTTTTTAGTGGAGGATGAAATGCAATACGGATGACACTTATACTGATGATACTACAAATGTACGTCATAGTGTAACTCTTATCTCGGCATCGGTCTGGGTATCGGTTGATAGATCTGAGCAAACAAATTCATCAGAGTACGCTTATGCTATCGACCTATTGAGGTTCTGTGTGCAAGTCTGGGTTACACCTGTGACATATACAGGGTAGTGACCTACAATCGTCAATATACACTCGTCCAAAGAAGTTCATTGCCACTTAGTAAAGTCCAAATATTTCAAATTAATATTTAATAGAATATATATAATTGTATATCAAAATAAGCAGAAAGTAATCCTCTAACAGCTTAACATGGAATTTAGACATGATCACTCATGCATGGCAGATCCCATTCACTTGACAATGGCAAGGTCTGTGGAAGAAGATTGCAAAAAAATGGATAATCCCTCCATTCCAATGTTAATGTGAATGATTGAACACAATATGAACCTTATACCATTGCTTAATGAATGTGCTCAGCCATGCATGAATGGGTACATCTTAATTTCATACAGAGATTTATTGTCTGCTTATATTTTGACATGCAATTGTTTAATTTATATTAAATATTTATGTGAAATATTTGAACTTCAATATTTGAACTTCAATGAGTGGCAAGGAACTTCTTTGGACGAGTGTATGATACAAATTATACAAACTTAGAAACTAACTCTATATATTTTGTTTCCTGGGCAATAAAAGGTAATTCTCTTTTGTTTTTTACAATATCCACCATCGAGTATCCTTCATTGGTTGACCTTTAAGACTCTTATAAACATTTGCGCTCTCACCTAGATGGCAAACCCTATCCAAAAAAGGGACCCCCTCCCCTTCCCCTCCCTGTGACAGTTTGAGAAATATAACATCGTTGTTTTGTCAAAACCTTGTATGATTTTCGGGCCCTTCAGAATGTACAAAGTAAAACTGCATAACTGTTATGCACAGGAAGTGTTGCTTTATACATGTTATGGGGCAAGGACACTTACAAGGTTTTAATTAATGTCTTTTTGTACCTTGAACATGTTTAGAGCAGTCTGCCAAAGGCTATACAATATGAAGTATTACTTTATACATGCTGAAGGGCCAGATGGACAAACAAGATTGGACAGAACAGCAACGATAACTGTTTCAGCCCTTTTACGGCAACAGGATGTATCTTAATGTACTTGCCTAATGAAATACTTCCTTTTAACATGGATTGTGTTAACTTGGTTCAATAATCCTCACTTAGGAAAAGGTTGCAACTTGTAAAGACAATAAAAGTAATATACTGCCTTTTACCACTACATGATTTATGGCGAAAAAAGCTAACTTTGATCATGTTAAAAGGAAGTATACTGTTAGGAAACTACATATAAGATACATTCTTTTGCCATAAAAGGGCTGTCAGTTATTCCCCTACCTGTACTCCTCCTCCTCCACCTATTTGCGGATGTGCAGCTGCGTCAAGGTCACGGCTAAGGTCAAATACAATGATGTAGACCGCACGCGAGGACAGAAACACCTGCAAATTAGGAAATAAATGTCAAAATGATCAATATTATCTTCGGGTTTTATGTATAATTCAGTTCTAATCACCCACCAACCTTTTATTTTCTTTATTCAAATTTGTGTTGTTGTTTTGGGCATTGTTTTTCTAATATCTATGTAAGATTCTTTTTTGAATCAAAATGAAAATAATATGAAATTTCCTAGTTCTATGCATCCAATCAACCTTGATTTTGTTTTGTTGTTTAGTTGTTGTTTTGACTCGTGGTTCTTGAAAAGGTACAACGTTAAATAATACATTTTTGAAAATAAGTAATTGTGACAATGAGATGGGATATTGACATTAAAGGTAACTCAATTACAATGGATAGATCAGACTTCAAAATTCCAGAAAAGTATAACAAACAATTAATCATCCAAATAATATGTTAATTAGCTCATGAATAATTAATGAGATTTGATTACAAATTGACAAAAATATTACATTTTTAATGAATATTGCAATATTTCACATCGTCATGAACATTAATTGTGACTTTTACTCAAATTAGCGTACAATAATTAGTGTCTTACTTGATGCAAAAGTAATCTAAATAATATTGTAATATTTTGGATGATTTTACAGGCATTTTAAGGTTAAATTTCTTGTCAAATTTGGCATATTTTAGTAACAAAATTACAAATTTTTTGTTACACCTTTAGCACTTTTTCAAGAAGAAAATATGATGATAGTCAATAATTCTTGTTGGAATGGGACACAATTCATCTAAATCTATCACAATATTTGTTATTTTTCATGTAAAATATACCTAAATTCATATGTTATTCATTTTAGGCCAAATCGTGCCATATGCTTGTAGATTAGGGTTAATAATGATGATCTTTCCTGTATTATTCTTAAATGTTTATAGCTTATCAGATTTATAGTCAAATTTGGGGATTGAATGATATTATAACCTCCCAGGGGGCCACTCATGTATCAACATTGTAATCATCCATGTGTATCTACTCTCAAAAACTATCCTTAACCCTAACCCTAGAACGTGGCAGTGGGGATGGAACGAAGAACAGGGGGAGGGGGTTAAATAAAAAATGGGAAAAATTATGTCCGCCGGCGCCGGGAGTTGAACCCGGGTCGGCCGCGTGACAGGCGAGATATACTAACACTCAGCCACGGGGGGAGGGCTTCACAGGCTAAGAAATCGGAGACCATATATACCCGTAGTTTAGTGCTACAGGAGATAGAACTTGTGCGCGCGCAAGCCACGTGGTGCTGGCTGTGAGGTGACTGTGAGACGTAGTAGCGTTAGGGTTAACACAGATTCTCAAAGAAGGTCAAAGTGACCATTGTCCCTTAACAACGACGAATCATACTAATAGCATGGATATAGGACCTAAGAGAGTTTAGAATGAAAAAATGTATGAAGTAATTATGAGATTCAGTTTGTTAGTAAATTTGTCTTATAGGCTTAACCATTTTCGGCTGTTTTTACAATGATGACACACGTGACTATCGGCCCAAGCAACCCTTAGCGCAGATTCAGGTTGAAAAAGACACCCTTATTCTCTGAAATTGGTGATTTTAATTGATACCCTTAACACGGGCCTGAGTTGTGGTCGATAAACGGATGATTACAACATTATACCTGACTGTCCCCTCCCCCCCCCCCCCCCCCCACCCCCAGGTATAACCTGTTAACTTTTCAAAAGCGTTTAACACAGAGATGTAAGTGGCATCTAAGATTATTTCCTGAAAATGCAAAAATTCACTAGCAAATTGCCTATTTTATATGATGATTAATGAAAACTGATTGCCTGAAAATATCCGATATGAAATTCCATTTCCTGATTTCAGGGAATTTCCGGAAGTCTTACATCTCTGTTCACATTTTTCACAATTTCCTGAATTTGAAAATGTTTTTTTGTCAAAAATTCTTCTTGCAGAGATATAAGCAACCTTCTCTTAACACCCTTTATTAGAGTCCCATCCTCAGACCACTTCCATGTTCAGGCCTAATACACATCTATGCAGCCATTGATAACATTTGAATAGCAATAAGTATCATTTACTCTAAATCGAATCCCATTAAACTGAGAGAGAGCTGGCTACTGGCCTGATATAATTACGGGATACCATCTGAATAATATTGTCTGTGTAACATTTGTAAAAGAATCTTAAAGCCATTACTAGACCATATAGATCACCTTTTGGAGCCCTAATTCTCCCCTTATTACACTGCTAATTACAAATTTGACCTACCCTATATGTGACCCAACATGAGTAAATAAAGCACAATGCCACAGTAGCTTATTTGAAAAAAGAGCACAAATGTGAGACACGGGTTATATAATAATGACACCCCTTGTATCCAACCAAGCGCTCAAGAGGTATTTATTTTCATTTTACACCATTAATTCGTTAACAAAACCAAAACTTTAAATGTCCATAACTTGACAATTTGTAGATGGTGTTTTGAGATAAATAATCTGTAACTTTGGTTAGAAATGAGATACATTGTATAACATTGATTTTGGTACAAAAATGTTCCTTAATTCATGTTTATAATCATGATATAAATAACTCAATTTTCATATTTGCCTCATTGTGCCTCATTAATGCCTATCTAGTGCCCTATATTTCCCCTTTAGGCAATGAAAAGAAAACCTGTTCTACAAGCAAACGGATGGTCAGGGATATTAGTTTGCTTTGGGGGGAGTTTTTCCCAACAAGTTCAGGAAATGTTGGTGAATTTTCAGAAATTTTCAACAACAAAATCAAACATTTCAACAACAAAATCAAACATTTTCAACGACAAGATCAACTACCGTATTATCCCTATTAAGCGCCCAGGGTTAGCAAAGTCATTTTGGGTGGGCGCTTATTATGTTACCTTTTTTAAACTCATTTATCGTACTAAATAAAATGTACAAGTGGTCATTTGAAGATGCTGACCATTTGATGGTCATTTGAGGAGGCTGACCAGTCATTTGAGGAGGCTGAACATTTCATTTACTAAATGAAATATATATTTTTAACAAGTAGTCATTTGAGGATGCTGACCATTTGAAAAGGTGGGTGCTTATAAGGGATTGTTTGTTGGTAGTCATTGAGAAAAACAGGGGTGGGCGCTTATAACGTCCTGGGCGCTTAATAGGGATAATACGGTAAATCCAAAATGTGCACATATTTTCTATACAAAAATGAAGATTTTTGGTGTTGGTTGGGCCTGTATAACAGGATGGTGTTTTTTCCTTTACAACCCCTAATCACAACATTGATATAGATCTACCCATTCTTCCCTTATTTATACTGTAAAATGTTGTACAATGTATGCAATGAAATTTTAAGGACAAGGTCAAATATCTGGTTATGGTTGATCCTTGCTCGCATCAACTACATGTAATGCGTCAATGCATGCAGCGTGTTGCGTAGGAGCACAAAGTGGTATGCGTTAGCACTAATTCAATGTCCATATCAAGGGTTTGGAGTCAAAAAGACATACTGTAAAACACTATAATTTCGCGGATACTTTATTTCGCTAATTTGAAATTACTGCTTTTTAGCGGACATTTAATTTCGCGAATCTGGACATTTTACTGTTACTTTCAATGCAATATTTTATCAGTTTCGCAAATCCACATCCCTCGTGAAATTCACGAAATTAAATCCCTCAGAACAGTACATACAATGGCTGCCATGTGTAAGGTTGTATGTTTACAAGGGTGTACCATACATATGTAGATAGCACCATATAATGTGTATAACATGGCAGCTACTAGTATACATACTTTTCACATCACTCTCAACAAATACCATATCTGCAATAGCTGCTCCTTATTACATTTATTAATTTAAACCAATTGATCAGCATGTAAAACACCCATAACAACTGGCAGCTTTTACAGATAGGGCATAGGGCCTTATGGATATAATAACATGGGTGGGTGGGGAACTTGTATGCGAAAGGTGATATCATGTAATGCAGCACATCAAAAGGGGGACTTTGTGGCTGTGTGTTTTTCAAGATATAGATGAAATTGGACAGAAAAATATAAAGAAAATATTAAGAATTTAGGAGTCATTTTCACATGTAAAATCTGAAATACAATTTTGATAAATTTGGTGTCATGTATAAAGCTTAGAAAATGCTCTATGAGGGCACACATAATAAACTCAAAATTGAATTCACCTGCAAAGTCCCCCCTTTCGCTGTTCTGCATCACATATGACCTTCAGAACATTTTCCAGTAAATTTAACAAGTATTTCAACAGAATACATCTGTATCATCCTTTCCAGTAAATTTAACAAGTATTTCAACAGAATACATCTGTATCATACATTTTACAAATCGATCTCTTTTCTTCGCCATATGAAAGCCAGTACGATTGCGCCACCAGATAAGACTGGGAAAGAGGGCGCTACAAGCACCTGGTAGTGAAGTGATTTGTAGTGATGAGGAAAGTTTGGGTACAAAACCACAAAAACAATTGTGATATTCATAAATGATGTAACAAACATCCACCTCTGAACACATACATAATCTTATTTATTCACAATACACTGGTCAACATCAAACAGCTGTTTTTCACTGCGGCCGTGATCAAGTCAATTTAACATTATCATTATATATAATAGTCTACCCCTAAAATTATGTGATAAAAATATATATTCTTTGAATCTAAGAAAAGCATAATAAAACAATATTACACAAATTGTGAATATCCTGGACCCCTACTCAACATGGTGTCACTTTGCACTCAATTAATGCAAGAAAGATCGGATCTAATAATCGTGAATGGAGTGTGGACTATAATACCGCACACATAATACATGCAATTTTCCAACACAAAATTCATACAATGTTCTTCTGACTGAAACTATTTCATGATAATAATGCGTTGTTAACAACATGAAAAAAGTCAATTTTTGTGACGGGTGTTTCTCTTCTTGTATCCATTTTATTCAAATCTGAAATACAATTATAAAGTGATAGAATTTTCTAAAACACCAATTTTTCAGAAAAGGCGTTAACAACTTCATGTATCAAAATCTTGGCCCTTTTCAATGTTTTTCTTGGACGTGGATGCTTATGGCCATCGCATACATTCAGGGTTCTAGCCAGGACCATTTTAGTGCCGGGTAAATTTACTGACTGCGAAAGTGTAGCGAACGAAGTGCAGTGGATCATGGCATGGGATCCAGAGGCCTTCTTAATGTCTTTTTATTGGTTTTGAATGCACTTTGATGGTTCCTGCCACATAATTTCTTGTTTTATCAACAAATTGATACAAAATCATCCCATTTTTTTTTTTTTTTACTTTTTTTTTTTAAGAGTGCCGGGCGCCAAGCGCATTTTGACCCCAAGTTCCGGGCGGATATTGTCAGTGCCGGGCAGCCCGTCCAGTGCCGCCCACCGTAGCTAGAACCCTGCATACATTGCCAAGTGACCCCCACCCCTGTTTCCCCTGGAGATGCCATTGAAACTAGTTGGGGTATAATACACAGTGAAGAGTATATTGTATAGATGATTACACAGCAATTGGTGAATATGCCATTTGAATTGTGCACAGCCGTAAAAGATGTCACTCGACGGTTGCTATGACAATTATAGGAGCAATATCGACTGGTCTCAGGCAAATTGCACATATCGACATCTTGACTGATTACATATTTTATTTTATTTATGTTAAATAGAAATCAATTTTATTGGGCCAAATAAATTTAAAAAAATATGTTTCACGTCTGGGTTTTTCTAAAAAGGAGGAAGAGGGGGCTTTCTATTATTTATTTTTCAAAATGGCCGCTTGAGATTTCTGTCAATCCATGGTGTTTTCCCATTAAATTAAATGATAATTTAAAAAAGAGACAATTGTTAGACAAACAAAAACTGAACATATTTTCATTGTTTTAATAGTGTTAGCACCAGTGATCAAATTTCAGATTATCCAGCAGATAACCATGATATGAAATCAGGTTATCCGCCAACATTTTTGGTTATCGGCCAACATTTTTGGTTATCCGCTAAAGTCAAGATTTCTCAGGAATTTCAGAGGTATATACAAATGAAAAAGCACATTTTCTGCAATTTTAATTTTAAATCACACGGCACATTCTCAAAATAATTAAGGAGTAGGTTAAGTATATCAAATTATTTAACATTTGAAAAATACCTAAATTCAGTATATTATCATTTAATATGGACATCACAGGGATATGAACCACAAAAATAATTTTTCAGACATGAATTTTCAAATATATTTTATTATTATTTTATTGTTATATCATGTATTCAGGCAACACTTCTCTTCGGTAATGCAAAATGGTAAATCTGTGTATTAATTTCTATTAAAGAATCTAAAATTATAAAAAACATGTTTTTTGACACTGTATTTTTTTTGAAAAGATAACTAAAAATATATTTTGTCAAATTTTGTCGTTCTAGTTTTATTATAATCCTAATAAAATTCCCTAAAAAGCCTCTCTTTTTTTAATATCTTATTTATTTTTTGAAATTTTGACCAAAAAGGGCAAAAGTGGCACTTTTTAGTGAAAATTTCAAAAAATATTAGATAGGTATAAAAAAAACACAACCTAAGTTAGTGTCTTTACATCATCATCTAGCGATTTGGCCATTTTTTACTCAAAATTATTTTTGTTAACTTTGTCTAAAAAATTGGGTCAAAAATGGGATTTTTTGTTAATGTAATTTTCTCAAAAAATCAATATTTTGGGTCAATTTGATGCTAAATTTGGATTTTCTAATCCATTTCCTTTCCAAAAATGTATACTTTTATGTACATTTGAGTCATAATTCAATAATTACAGCACTCACAAAATTCAAAAAAAAAATTCCTTAAGTCAAGACATTACCAGCTACCGTTCCACCCTACTATGTGTATAGTCCAAAATATCAACAATTTAAAGTAAACAAACAATCAGTATTGGCGAATTTGATAGAGGATACCTCATGTTATGGTGCCTTTAAAAGCAAACTAAAATAGAGTGTAGAGCGCTCAAAATCGGGTTAAGAATAGATTTAACACAAAGATACACAGTTGTTTCTTTGAGATACGTAATGATACAGGAAACACACTGTGTAGATCTGATACAATACTAAGTTATATTTAGAATTTTTGCTTTCATGTGAAGGTGATAAATTACGATTGAGTACCACACAGGACAAGGCACAGAAAAATAAATGTCTTATTAATACACAAAAAGACAAATACCATGCATTTACTCTATACACAACATAAATGACAGCCAGTGTCAAATTTGCTAACTATCCAGGAGTTGAACCCGGAGCCCGGGTCCCTGTATGGCGTCGTTCACATTTGCATAGATTCATTTTCAGCCAGTCCCTAACGAACAAAAAACGTAATAAATCGCATTGTTTTCTTCGCCTTATCGTATGAATTATTAACAACGTTTGTTTTAATGTTTTTAATATTTTTATACAAAAGAATGTTGGATGCAAGGGTGACAAGCTTACAGCTAGTAGTACAAACGCTCGCTCAGACCATGTTTGATATCCCGTTTTCTCTAGGTTGTGCTAGAATCTTGAATTTGCATCTCCTTGGTGTTTACAAGAGAGGATATGGATATAGGTCAAGTCTAGAACAGATTGTTTTTTTATTTGGCAGCTTAAAGGTAGATGACCCAATTTTCAACTTGATGTTTTCTATTTACATGAAAGGTCATCCTTAAAATTGTTGCATTCCAAAGTTTGAGTTGCATAACTCCAATGGTTCTATTTTTAGAAGAACAAGGTCAAAAGACATGTGCCCATTGAGTAGTACACAGACTGGTTGGTGGTTAACCACCTTTGGCAGTAATTCACCACATTTTAGCCTATAATTTCCAAATGAAACATTTCTGGCCCCTAATATTTTACAGACATAATGAGAAAAATATGGGGATTCTTCTGATACCAAATTATCTTGATGTGAAAAAAAAATCATAGCCCCAAAAAAGTGATCAGGTCATATACCTTAAGTGATCAGGTCATATACCTTTAAGATAAAAATATCATTTAAAACATACATTTTCACCATAAAAATATCTTTAATAAACAACAACAAAACAGGTTTTTTTAGATTTATGGGTCGGTTGCATATAGGCCTAACCTCTAACCATAATAACTACCCATATAAACTCTACTTCCATCTGTGTCTTACTCTCATTTCATACTGCAAGTATGATCATTATAGAATAATTTGTAGCTTTGCCCTAGCATATTGTGTGCAATTTGTTTCCATCAGGATCAATGTGTGTGTCTGCCACAGTGTTCTCTCTTCGTATTCAGAGAGGAGTAAAACAGGATTTTTCCAGGATTTTGAAATACCCCCAATTGACTGCATTTCGCGGACAATTTCGCTCATTTGACCCCCTTTTTTCCCCCCAAAGCATGGACATGTTGTCTGAAAATGACCCCCTTTTTCCACCATTTCAAGGACACTTTCTAAAGAAAGTCTCACTTTTTGCGCAAAAACAAAGACACATTTGGTTCAAAATACCCCTTTTTCCTATTCCCTGGACAATTTGATATGACACAACACTCATTCTAATTTGTTTTCTTTTTCGCTGACATACATGTAGCCTCCAAAAATACCCCTAATTTCTTTGAAATTGCAGACATAGTTTCCAAAATTACCCCTAATTTTTTGAATAAAAAAAAAACTTTCTCGCAAAGTCAATGTTGACTGAAACCACCGGGGTGTCTGCATACGCAGGGGTTCTCAACCTGGGGATCGTGACCCCCCATGGGGGTCGTTTGGGGTTTTCCAGGGGGTCATGAAGGGGTCATAAATATAGCTTAATGGATACCATTTTGATAATTCGCTCTAAAAAAGGCTTAAAAACTCAAAAGAAACATTCAAATATGCTAAATTTCCTGCTCGCTACGTTCGCATCATATAACCAAGCAGTTTGACTTTGAATAAATTGGGTTGTTCATTTCATTTTTTTTTGGGGGGGGGGGGTCACGGTACTGACCAAGAATGTCAAAAGGGGTCGTGGGCCGAAAAGGTTGAAAAATGGTTCTATTTTTAGAAGAACAAGGTCAAAAGACATGTGCCCATTGAGTAGTACACAGACTGGTTGGTGGTTAACCACCTTTGGCAGTAATTCACCACATTTTAGCCTATAATTTCCAAATGAAACATTTCTGGCCCCTAATATTTTACAGACATAATGAGAAAAATATGGGGATTCTTCTGATACCAAATTATCTTGATGTGAAAAAAAAATCATAGCCCCAAAAAAGTGATCAGGTCATATACCTTAAGTGATCAGGTCATATACCTTTAAGATAAAAATATCATTTAAAACATACATTTTCACCATAAAAATATCTTTAATAAACAACAACAAAACAGGTTTTTTTAGATTTATGGGTCGGTTGCATATAGGCCTAACCTCTAACCATAATAACTACCCATATAAACTCTACTTCCATCTGTGTCTTACTCTCATTTCATACTGCAAGTATGATCATTATAGAATAATTTGTAGCTTTGCCCTAGCATATTGTGTGCAATTTGTTTCCATCAGGATCAATGTGTGTGTCTGCCACAGTGTTCTCTCTTCGTATTCAGAGAGGAGTAAAACAGGATTTTTCCAGGATTTTGAAATACCCCCAATTGACTGCATTTCGCGGACAATTTCGCTCATTTGACCCCCTTTTTTCCCCCCAAAGCATGGACATGTTGTCTGAAAATGACCCCCTTTTTCCACCATTTCAAGGACACTTTCTAAAGAAAGTCTCACTTTTTGCGCAAAAACAAAGACACATTTGGTTCAAAATACCCCTTTTTCCTATTCCCTGGACAATTTGATATGACACAACACTCATTCTAATTTGTTTTCTTTTTCGCTGACATACATGTAGCCTCCAAAAATACCCCTAATTTCTTTGAAATTGCAGACATAGTTTCCAAAATTACCCCTAATTTTTTGAATAAAAAAAAAACTTTCTCGCAAAGTCAATGTTGACTGAAACCACCGGGGTGTCTGCATACGCAGGGGTTCTCAACCTGGGGATCGTGACCCCCCATGGGGGTCGTTTGGGGTTTTCCAGGGGGTCATGAAGGGGTCATAAATATAGCTTAATGGATACCATTTTGATAATTCGCTCTAAAAAAGGCTTAAAAACTCAAAAGAAACATTCAAATATGCTAAATTTCCTGCTCGCTACGTTCGCATCATATAACCAAGCAGTTTGACTTTGAATAAATTGGGTTGTTCATTTCATTTTTTTTGGGGGGGGGGGGGGTCACGGTACTGACCAAGAATGTCAAAAGGGGTCGTGGGCCGAAAAGGTTGAAAACCACTGGCATATACGGGTGGGTAACAAACAAACAAATGAACAAATAATTACTAACCTGATGTGTGGTATAATACGCCGCCTGGCCTGCAAAGTCCCATATACTCAATTGAATATCCTGCGACGACACAGCGCCCCCAACTCTGTCCTTCTCATCCTCCATTTTGATTTCATTGTCTGATTTTGCTTTAGCCAATATCTCTTCCACAAGCTTGATGACACGCTCTGATAGGTTTTTATCAAGGGACTCTGTGAATTGTTCGAGGCTGTTGAAATCAGACTCTTTCTCGCTGTCGTTGTCTTTGGTAACTTCTGCTTCATCTGATATTTCTTGATCCTGTAGATGTTCAAAAGGAAAAAAGTTCAGGGGTAAAATTTTGTTTCACCCTGAAAGGATCTTGAGGAGATTCTTTCTCATTAAGGGGGTGTGAACCCTCAGGTATAGCCTCCGTAAAACTGCTGTAACTTCTTCATTATTCATTTAATCTATATTAAAGTATACATTTTCTTGAAGAAAAGGGTCAATAAATTCAACCATGAACATGAAATTGACCATTTTGGAAAAAAATATTACATGTAGGTTTGACAAAAGATAACTAAAAATATATTTTGTCAAATTTTGTCATTCTAGTTATATTATAATCCTAATAAAATTCCCTCGGAAGCTTTTTTAATTTTTAATATCTTCTTTTTTTGTTGAATTATTGACCAAAAAGTGCCGACAAATGTGATTTTTTACCTCCAAAATCAGTGTCAAAAGGCAGCAAGGAAATGTTACTACAGAATGGCTCAAGCCGTCTAATGACTCTCTGTAGGAACACGCTCTTAGGTATATCGTTGGTGAAAGACATTCATCCGTTAGACTAGTGCAAAGACCCCATTACGGAATAAAGCTGTATAATCCTTTAATCCCTCAATAGTGGATTTTGTGCTAGGTTAATTCTGTGCTGTCTTACACCAAGTATAAATTCTCATACTCGCACTGTGCCACAACTAATGAAACTGCAGAGCATAAATTCAAATAAAAGACAACCTGTTTTTGCCTGGGTTGACATCTTTTATCAGTGGCGTTGCTAGGTTATTCATATTGGGGGGCGAGAAATGAAAATGAACCGACAGGCGACAAGACTTTTGTGAGTCAAGAAATACGCGCGTAGCGTGCGAAATTTTCGACTTTACACCTTTTTTTGGCACGATCGAGGTACATTTTGGCTCTAAACAAGCTTGTATTGGTAGGAAAGAATGTTGCATTTTGTAGACACATGCGTGCATAGCGCGCTAACAATTTTCATCTGTGTACTTTTGACCTTCATAATTCCATGATTCCTGTGGTCAAATGAACCGACAGTGCCAATCTCAACCGACACAATATTGGGCGATCGCCCCCCTCACCCCCCCCCCCCCCCCCCCCCCTCCCCCTCTTATTGTTTTTTGGCTGATTTTTAGCCGATACACCCATACGTTATGAGACAATTATGGTGTATAGTTTGGGCTGGCTTAATTTATTCAAATAATAATACTTTCAGTGCGTATGATCATCGCGTTAGCGTGTCCAACACAAAGTCATCGGCGTATGCGCTGTGCGTATAACGCAATGTTGCCAGGTGCGCGTGTGCTAAAGAACGCGAATAATTCGAAGCAAGAAAATGGTAAACTGCTCCCTGGGTTTGTCGATTTTATAATGGGGGAAATTTGTTGTTGTTTGATTGAAATAAATCTAACAAACTGTGTTGTTTTATTATAAAATATCAAAATAACCAATAAACTAAATAAAAATGAGAATAAAGTATAGTTCTTAGCTGTTTTGCTATATACGATGGACTTATAATGTATAGGCTGTACCATATTTGTGTCGTCGTGTATGGCTGCCTGCGGCGACCCACGACTCCAAATATGGTACAGCCTATACATTATAAGACCATCGTATATAGCAAAACAGCGAAGAACTATCCTTAATTCTCTAATTAAATTTTTTATCTAAAATTAGATTAAAAGTTATTATTGATACAGAAGAGCTCTATGAATAAGTTCTGTAAAATAAAAATTCTAAGAAATAGTACTTATATATTTCTGCTTACAACAAACATTTTAAAATTGTTTTGTATTATTATGAATCGCAGAAGGCTATTGGAATAACATCTAGCTGGTCATGTCAACACTTGAGAAATCTTGAGACTTATAAATAACTTGAGCCTTGAGGATGACAAAAATCAATCTCATGGTTTTTAAGATGTTTATAATTAAAAGGGTCATTCAACAACTTCATGAAACAGTTTTATCAACAAAAAAATTCAGAGCCACCTTATATTAACCCTAACCCCGGTTTAGGGTTTTTGACTGGGATCACGATTTTCGAGGAAAAAACGCCAACTAAATCTCCGGGAACCTGCCGGGATTCGATCCAGGGACCCTCCGTTCTCAAGCCCCACGTCCCAACCAAGGCCCTCAGCTACACATTCGCGCAGTATACTGCGCTCACTATATAGGCTCAGTTGACTACGTCATCGAAAACCGACGGCGCATGCGTTTGGAGAGGGACTTAGGATTAGCATTTTTAGCACTCAGGGGGCTAGGGTTAATAGTGTAGGCTGTTATGTAGGATTTCAAACCAGTGCATTTTTTTTTGCTAAGGATGCTTTTTTTGGTGTCATTGGATAGAGTATACCCTCAGCTATCAGAAATCCATTGGTAACATTTTTTTCCATCCACGGAATGGCCGCCATCTTGGATTTCAAAATGGCCGCCATTTCCAATGGAATTTGTCATATAACTTTTGTTCTGAGCAACCTATGAAGTCAAAATTGGTGGCAAATCATGTTTTCAATACCTGAGAGTTCAAAAATACTGTATCTATGTTCTGATGTCTTGCATACATGCATGGCCACCATCTTGGGTTTCAAAATGGCCGCCATTTACAAAAAAAAGATTTTACCCTATAACTTTTGTTCTGAGCAACATATGAAGTTGATTTTTGTGGCAAAGGTCATGTTTTCAAGAGTTATTTACTGACAATTAAGTGTACAGTTCTATCTGTTATCAAATAATTTGACATGAATAGTTGCTATATATAAATTAAGCTGTAAATTCAATACAAATTTCAATTGTTAGCAGTAACATATACTTAGTATTTATTGTCCGGTAGTACCCCACTGGTGATACATTAGGTTGATCACATTGCATTGGACTTATTACAAGAAAACATACCAGGAGCAATCAAATGTATGCTTTTGTATCCACAGCAGCTACCCCTCTAATTATTGTATTATAATAGGGGGTAATTGCTGTTTTGTTCAATTGCATCATAGGCAAAACCAAACAAACAAACAAACAAAACGAAACAAAAACTAGGAAAGGAAGGAAAAATGGTTAATAATATTAGAGGTCTATTTGGCCTATAAATTAGCCTATGTGCATAATTACTTGACTTGCTTACTTTGACTTATGGCGGGTGATATTTCCGAACCACGATACCTCCCCAATTCTTCCTATCCAACATAGCTGTTTTGATTTCTTCTACCTGCAATCCTGTGTCACGCTTTTAGTAAGTCAATGTAGTTTAGGGCTGGTCTACCACACTTTCTAATCCATGCTTTGGTACCCAATGTATGATTTTGGAGACCAGCTCATTGGACCCTCTGAAGCAATCTCCTGCAAATCTTGATCTACGCTCCCTGATCTTGTCCGAGAATTGGGGAATATCCGCGTACAGGTCCTTATTTGTCACATGCTGCCTCCAGTTGATGTTGAACACAGTTCTAAACATTCTAGTGTAACATCCGTCCAGCTGTTTACTAAGCTTTGGGGTGACTGTCATGACTCACATCCATAGAGGAGGACTGATTCTACAGTAGCTATGAACAGTCTTTCTTAGAGCTTTCTGGATAGTGATTTGGCCTTCCATAACTGACTGAGTTTGCCACAAGCTCTCCATGCAGCTGCTTTGCGTGTTTTGATGTCCTTTTCAGTACTGTTCATCCAGGCTCCAAGGTATTTGAAGTCCTCCACTTTATCAAGGGGCATACCTTCGTTTGTGGTGATTACAGGTACTTTGCTTCTGGTTGAAGGACATGTACTTTGTCTTTGCGGCGTTCATTTTGAGCCCAACTTTACCCACCGAAGTCTCCACTCTGTTAAGTAGTGATTGCGCTTAAGACACGTCTTCAGACAACAGCGCAATGTTGTCAGCAAAGTAAAGGTCAGTAACTGTGGTTGGTCCTATTCGTCTGCTGCTTCTTTTTGTTAAGCGGAATCCTAGCTCCTCTTCTTTGCCATCTATGGCCTCACTTAGGGCGTAGTCGAGAACAATGACAAAGAGATATGGAGCCAAGGTGTCACCTTGTAGTACTCCAGCCAGTATTTCAAATTCCTCAGTTTCCCCATCAGGTGATATAACCTTTGCTTTGGTGTCCTTGTATATTTCTGCAATCGCATTTGTAAGCTGCTCAGGTATACCATAGGCCTTCAGAATTTGCAGCATTCGTCCTCTATGTATTGTGTCAAACGCCTTCTTGAAGTCTATAAAGGTAATGATGGCTGGCAGGTTGTTTGATCTAATTCCCTCAATAATTCTTCGGAGGGCAAGAATGTGGCCAACCGTGGTACGTCCAACTCGAAAGCCATTTTGATTAGCTCTCAAGTTTTGGTATTGGTATTATGTTGAGAATAGACTTGGTCTGGCTTTTCCCAGTTTATCAAGGCATCGTTGCAGAAGTCCAGTATTATATTATCCAAATCACATCTTTTGAGCATTTCAGGTGTGATACCATCTTCCCCACTGCTTTTCCCCTCTACAAGTGCCTTCTTATTAGCCCTCACATATTCCTCCTCAAAGGGTCCTTCTTTCATGCTGAGATTTGATAGTATTGGGGCAATTTCCTCATCTTTATTACTTATGTGCGGTGGGCTCCCAAGTAGATTTTTGAAATGAGTATACCAATTATCTAGTCTCTCCTTTTGCGTGGATCCTTTGATTTGTCCTTTTCTTGTAGTCAATCTTCCTGTTATTTTGTTGATCAGTTTCCAACTTTTACCATGCTTGCAGTTTATGTGGGTATTTTCTACCTCTCTAAGCTTATTGGTACGGTCTTCCTCTTTCACATGATCATAAGCCTCCCCTAGGCTCTTCTTAGCCTCCTTATAATTTCTCCAATTGTCCTCGTCATTAGTGTCTAGTTGTTATTTTGCATACGCTTCTTCAATTTGTGATCTCGCCCTTGATACCTGGGCGTCATTTGAGAAGTAGGTTATTTTCTCTTTTTTCCTCACAGGAATCACTTCCTCTGCAGCATCTTGAGTGGCTTTAATGAATCTGGAATATTTCTCAGATGCAGTTTCTACTTCATCCTGGAGGGTTTGAAACCTATTATGCACCTCTATGCTATATTTGGCTTGTAGATCATTATCAGTTGTAGGCCTAAGTAGCTTCCAGTCGTATTGCTTTTTCCGTTTGATGATTTTACTCTTTCTGGGGCTTAATCGGATACGAGCAGAGACGATTCTATGGTCAGATCCCACACTAGCAAAGGTGTTATATGCTTCAGAATTTAGAACACTGTTTTGCCATTTCCGCCTGACAAGGATGTAGTCCAGCTGTAGTTTGTTGCAGCTTAGGCTGACATATGTACACAACTTGCCTTTTTTCTTGCGGAAGTAAGTTAATTGCGATTATAAGATCTTTCTCTTTAGCCAAGTCTGCTAGGTACTCTCAATTTCTATTTGTGTCATCATGGTAAGTGAATTTGGCGTCATCCTTTCCAAGCCTAGCATTGAAGTCGCCAACAACAAGCAAGATGTTGTGTGCTGGAATGGGGTCTATTGCCCCCTTTAGACTGTTGTAATGATCTCCTACGATGTCTTCATCCGCCACATTTGAAGGGCAGTAGGTCACCACTACAGTTGTTGCTGGGTTACCATGGAAGTTGACTATTGAGTGTACGATCAGAATGTGGCTTGATACTTGCTAATGATCTGAGTACTCTGTTATTGAGTAGTATATCCCGACTCCACCTACATCTGTACCTGCTTTATTTCTTGTTGCTGATTGAGGTAGTGATCAGAGTTCCACCCATAATGCTCTCATACTTTACTGGGTCATCATGGACAATGCGGTGTTCCTGTATCCCGATCATGTCAATTTTACATTTAATTAGATTGGTTACAATCTCCTCCCTGTATCGACTCTCTCTGATCAGTGCTGATAGTTCTCACATTCATGGTAGATATAGTAGTATCTTGCATGTTGCAAGTGGTCTCCTATTGCGCGCTCTGCCGTCAAGCTTACTCCTCCCTTTCGGGTTTGGGGGCATGCCGTCATCAGTTGATTTAGAAAAATCCGAGTTTGCTCCAGGAGAGGTTATTTTAGGGACTTTAACCCTAGTGTTGATTTGGTTTGCCATCATGTTTTTTTTCAATTGCTGTAATCACTGCGGTCGCAACTCCTGCAGCATGGTTTGTGATCAAAGTTGTCCTTCTTCTAGAATACTTGCCAGCCAAGGCTAATGAGTATATTCTACCCGGGTCTCAGTGATTTAAAGTGAAACCTAAAAAGCAATGATCAATAGTCCTCCAGACTACTCCAATAGTCCTAGAACTACCAACCATTGCCCCTTAGAGCTCCGTCAGTTAGCACTAACCGAAAGGTTTGGCCATCCAGGTGGCATGCGACTAACATGCACTACATTGCAATGCATCTTAGTCTTCGAGGACGTGGAGATGGGTAACTGCAAGAGAAGCGATTAGGGACAGGAGGGCTGATGGAATTGTCTCCTGTATCTACAACCTATAGTAAAGCAAAGCATGGAAAAAGGTGCTTAGGAGAGGCATGCAGAGTAAGGAGCAAGATGGGAGATAGAGGAAAGGAAGAATTTGTGGTAGAGCAGAAGGTTGGAGTTGCGCTACTTACAGCCAGTTTTAAACCACCCTAATAATTACCCTAATAATTACTACTATCAGCCAATTAATATATAACAACAAATCAGCTATTATACACTCTCTTGTCTTGTAAACAACTCTTGAAAACATGGATTTTGCCACCAAAATCAACTTTATATGTTGCTTAGAACAAAAGTTATATGGCAAAATATTTTTTTTGTAAATGGCGGCCATTTTGAAATCCAAGATGGCAGCCATGCATGTATGTTAGACATAGGAACATAGCTAGAGCACTTGTGAACTCCCTTGTATTAAAAACATGTGGTTTGCCACCAAGTTTGACTTCATATGTTGCTCAGAACAAAAGTTATAGGGTAAATTATATTGGAAATGGCGGCCATTTTGAAATCCAAGATGGCGGCCAATCGGCAGATGGAAAAAAATGTTACCAATGGATTTCTGATACCTGAGGGTCTACTTTAGCTAATAAAACCATAAAAACCATCCTTAGCAAAAAAAAAAGCAAAATTACATAACATCCTACACTATAACGGTTGGAATAATATCAAGCTGGTCTACATCAACACTCAAAAAATATTGAGACTAATAACAAGTAACATAAGGAAGACAATGTTTATCTTTAATGTTTTTTCAAGATGATAAATTCATTGAACAGTTTCAATAAATTCATTGAACAGTTTATCAAAAAATAAATCAGAGCTATCTTATGGTGATGTAACTGATATTGACAATATTGTTTAGACCCGAGATCAAAATAACGTTTTCAAAAATAATTTAGAGATCTTTTAAAGAAAACATTTTCCACAAGATTCGCTTGGATAGAAAACAATGAAACAACAGATTTGTAATATTTTGATGAGTATTTCTATACACTTTAAAAAGAAAATAAAGAAATAATTTTGATTTTCAACGAAAATGTGTAAAAAAAACCAAATTAAAATGTTCGATTTTTTTCAAAATTTTCAACAACAACAAAAAAAGATTTTGGGTCTGAAGGATTTCGAGGGTCGGGCGGACGAGGACAATCAAACAATTTATTAGTTTGGCCTTATGGCACTTAAGGTTTTGGAATAAAGGCAGCAGAAACAAACATTTTTTCTTGGGCCTTACCTCACTGGTTGTGGTCGTTTTATTTGAGTCTTCAGACTCTTTACTCTCTCCACTAGAAAGCTTGCTACCATGTTGTGATGACGTATTGAGCCTGTTTAATAACTCTTGCGCGATATTACTAGCGATAGCTTGGGCGTACTCTTCCTCGATAGTGGACGATAAGCCCTCTGGAAAAGAGAAAATCCAAATACTGGTTTAAAAAGACATATTTTATGAACGCGTAGGGTGGGGACTATAATTTAAGTTATGTGTTGACTGTTGCGTCTGTTCAATAATTCTTGCACGAAACTAGCGATAGCTTGGGAGTACTCGTCTTCTGGAGGATAAAGCCCTCTGGAAAAGAGAAAATCCAAATACTGGTTTAAAAAGACATATTTTATGAACGCGTAGGGTGGGGACTATAATTTAAGTTATATATGTTGACTGTTGCGTCTGTTCAATAATTCTTGCACGAAACTAGCGATAGCTTGGGAGTACTCGAGAAAATCCAAATACTGGTTTAAAAAGACATATTTTATGAACGCGTAGGGTGGGTACTATAATTTAAGTTATGTGTTGACTGTTGCGTCTGTTCAATAATTCTTGCACGAAACTAGCGATAGCTTGGGAGTACTCGTCTTCTGGAGGATAAAGCCCTCTGGAAAAGAGAAAATTCAAATATTGGTTCATGTTATGAATGAGGAAGGTGGGACTAATCTAAAGTTCAGTGTTGTGTCTGTTCAAAATAATATTTGTGTGATATTACTATAGTTTAATCAGTTCGAAATTAGCAAAACATATTTGTTTTTCATCTCTCCGCGCGCAAAAGTAATCCAAAAGTATGCACGCAATTATGGCCACACACACACGGTTTTGGTCACACGTACCCGTCCATGAATAGGGATGAGGAGGCCTACAATCTAAGTCACATACTTACCCCTTTCATCACTGTGTTCCCCCATGGATTCTGTACTATGCACTTGCCATGTTTTTGCATCTTGAACGCTGATAAAACAAGTATCCGTTGTATCAATACCATCTGTGCTAAGCTCACTTTGACTATATCTGTAAGTTGAAGAAATACAGTTTTAGTGAGATTTATAAGTTTTTCTCAAGGGCTACATGTACGTCACCAAAGGTACATAATGTAACATGCTCTGGTTTTGACTTTAAGAGTTGACTTTAAACTAGAGTTGACTTTAAACTAGAGTTGACTTTAACCTAGAGTTGACTTTAACCTAGAGTTGACTCTAAACCAGAGTTGACTCTAATCTAAACGAGAAATGCCTCAAAACCTGAATTGACTTTAAACTAGAGTTTACTCTAAACCAGTTGTGCCTCTACAAACCAGAACTGACTTTAAACTGGAGTTGACTTTAAACTAGAGTTGACTCTAAACCAGGGTTGACTTTAAACTAGAATTGACTCTAAACCAGAGTTTACATTTTTAGATGTATTCATTTGTGGCATTTTGCAGGCATTTTTTTCTCCCAATTAAAAAAATTCTGCTAGTTCGTCAGGCCCGAACAGGGTCTTTATTTTTCTATTTTTGTATTTATAGCCTAGTAAGCTATGTACATGCACCATATTGTCATAAAAAATTATTCTTTTTCCATATTTTTTCCACAAACATGATATTTTCATTTAAATAAAAATACCCCAGGTCTTTTTATGCATTTAAAAAAAGGTCAATGTGAATTTAATTTTTAAACAGAGACCAATTTAATACCTAGATGAGTTCATATGATTACATGGAACATTAATCGCCTGTCGCCTTAGTTACTAACAGTCTGGTTTGGTAATAACAATAGGAGCTATAAATAATAGCTTCACCAATTAACTAAATTAAATAAATATTTAAACAGTATCCACTGTTTGTAATTGTCAAATATCCAAATATTCTTGCAAATAAATGCAGGGCTGTCAACTTTTGGGATTTGCTGGGAGGGAGAGATACAATATTACAAATGTGATGGCCAAAGTGTACCAACAACAATAGTAAAAGGTATCCCCAATTTGTTTGCAGTCACCTCATGAATTTCAAGTACAATGTAAGTATGGGGGGAAGGTCAAACAAATTTGCACTGTCAAAAAATATATATACACTGAGCCAAAAAAGAAACTTATAAAAAAAGAAACTTATACAATTTTAACAGATCACCAAATAATATTCTGTGCATGAAAATGTACCAAATTTGGATACAATATTACTGCAATGTATCGCTTCAAATGGCAGTCAATAACCAATTGTTTGCTTCAATGACACAAGAGAAATGTGCACTGCCCCTATGGAGATCTGTTAAAATGTTATAAGTTTCTTTTTTGGCTCAGTGTATATATAATTTGAAAATTAAAATCAAACTCAATATCTTGTCTTGATTTAAAAGAATACATGGTTTTCACAATGTTTTTACTACGATTTTGTGGTTTTTATGAATATATGTGGGTGGGGCCTAAATAGCAGCGTTGAGAGCCGATATTTAACTTCATAATTTATCATTTTTATATTATAAGCAATGAAAACAATTCTTTGAGTCAATCAATTTAATTCATCATTTTCAGAATCAAAAGCTATGACGAAAATTGATGTATCTTACATAAGATTTCAAATTGCTTTCAACTCGGAGAAAACTATTTATCAAGCTTATTTTTGCTCTGAAAGATAATGTATCATACGTGTGCATGTGCACCCGTATACACAGTACATGTAATGATGTAATGTACACATGCACGTTTTACCTGTTGCTAGGCACCGGTTCAGACTTGTCAATCCATAAAAGGTCGTTTCAATGCAGCCAGACATGGTGCACAGCTGACTGGCTGATAATACAATTTAGTAATTAGTCAAATATCCAATCATCCAATGTACAGTAAACGTGGAAATGTTTGCGTTACACTAAGTTTTGTGCTTTCACGCTCCAAGCAGCTACCCCAAAAATAAAAACATGCAAACCTATTTATTTGTATATTAAGTCTATGTATAATCAGTGACAGTCACTGTATAATGAACTTTCAAATCCTGAATTTATTAAAAACAGAAATGGCTGAAAATCAGCAGAGCGCAAACATTTAATCATGCGAAAATTACAGTATTTGTCCTTGCACTGAGTACATTTTGTATGTTGTCCTTGCAAAATTACAATCATAGCTGTTCTGTCAAAAAACCTTGTATGTTTTTCTGGACCTTCAGAATATCGTCGCTATTCTTTCAAAACCTCGTATCTCCAACTTACCTCGAAATTGATTTTTTTTTTTTTTTTTGTGTTTATCATGATGTCAGAGACATTATGCAAATGATGGTGATGTTTTTATTTGCCACAGCCAATCAGAAGGCAGACAAATTTGGCTTTTTCAGCACCTGTGTTTCAAAACCTCGTATATATACGAGGTTTTGAAACACAAGTGCTGACCATGTGCTATGAGGGGAAACTTCCAACTTTCTTGATATTTCGCAGCAAATGTGTGAACTACAGGTGAGATTTTATTGCAAATGGCTTGAATTGATATACGGACTGGTTTATGGCAGTTTTTTTTCTCGTTTCTTTTCTTTCAAAACCAAGTATCTCCAACTTTCTTTTTTTCATCCTATTCAAAATTTAAAAAATTTGAGATACAAGGTTTTGAAAGAATAGCGACGGTATATAAAGTAAAGCTGCCCAGCAAGCCTCGAATTCAGCGCCCGGCCCGTTAACCGGGAGCAACTGTTTTGAAAACTTTTGTTCCGGTCCTTCAATTTGGTTAGGAACCGGGAGCTATTTTTGACAGACCTATTTTATTATTAAAGCTATAAACTTGTTAAAAATATCATAAATGTACATGTTTTTGGCTCTAAATCTTGTTTCAAATTGATTTTCTATCTCATATTTGGCCAACACTACTGTAAAAGTAGCAGGGAGATAGCGAGCAAAATTTCAGAATCCTAGCTTAATGTTGATTTTTTTTTTGTAACACAAACCCTATGGTAACGGTTGTAACATTTTTTTGACACACACATGTTACAACCGTTATGTTTTCAATCTTGAAATACAATATAAAAGGCCTCAGTTGACGGACACCAACTGGGGGTAATTTTGATCAATATCAGGGTCTGAAGAACCGTCCCAATGCGTAACGGTTGTAACATGTGTCAATGTTACAGCCGTTATAAAAACAGTCATGAAATGTCATAAAATGTCAAAAAAAATGACAATATTTCAAAGTCCTTTCACATTATTCAGGTAGCCTTAATGTGTTGAATTATATACAAAAATCAAGGAAAGCCCTCCTAACTATAATATGCGCTTCAGGAGGCCATTCAGTATGTCATTTTTAAAGGTATATTAATATGTGATCTTTCCAGGGAACGCCCTCAATCCTCAAAAAAAATTGAAAGCAGATTTTCTTGCAGATTTACATTTCTGATCATAAATCGTACATTCCAAGTTACAGGGCGATACTATTCTTAATTACTTCTAAATCATGGTTTTAGAGTGAAAATAAACTGTCGGAGTCTGTGCCGACAACTTATTTTTACTCTAAATTCACTCTAAAACCATGATTTTGAGGTAATTAGGAAACATATCGCTCTGTAACTTGGAATATATTCATGATTTATGATCCGAAATGTAAATCTGAAAGAAAATCTACTTTCTAAAAAAATTCATGAATAGAGGGCGCTCCCTGGAAAAGATCACATAATATGCCTTTAAAAAGAGGCCAGATTTTTTGTGGGGTGTAGTTCTCTTACCGTTGTCCAGTGAGTGATTTCTTGAGGCTAGTCTTGCCTACTCTATCCTGCCCTACAAGCATAAGACGTGTACGATATACCGGTTTAGAACCACTCTGTGCAGCTTGTTCAAAGGCACGCATAGCCTGAGGGCCACGGGCTAAGATCTCCGCTGGAGCATCACCAGAATCTGTTGGCAACAATAATATAAGCATAGATAGGCAATATTAAGTTCAAACAAAGAAGAAGGTCTGTCTCAGAAACATTGTGCATGTTTATTTTAGTGTCTGGAATTTTTCAAAAATTAAGGAGGCCCTTTTTATATTTTTTTATTTTTACTTTTTAATCCAAAAACACCCTTGCAAACCTAATCCTTAACTCCCCAGGCGTGTTTTTGTGAATTAAACTATCAGGGGAGAAAAACGGGTCAAATTTGAAGGGGGGAAATCAGTCTCCGCTCGCGCCGCAGATCGAACCTGATCTGATGCTCTACTGACTGATAGCTACATGTACATGGGAGGTTAAAAAACATATGTTTTTTTAACAAGTTGAACCACGCGCTGAGCGTGGCAGCATGAGATTGATGGGGGCGCCGTGCGGTACAAAATTGTAGGACTGTCATGTTTTGTAAGGTCCAGGAAGGTTAGGCTGCTACAGTGGTTCTGATTGGTTTATTACAAGATGTACTCATACGAATAGCCAATTCAAATGCAGCTTGTAAAATGTTTCCCTCCCATCTTTATTATCAGGGATACAATTATTCTAACAATGTCTCTCATTGGTGCAATAAATGATGCATCCATCTTTTTAACCAATCGACCGGTAGTTCTCAGGGGGTTAACTCATATTTATTTGATTCCGAAGGGTTTTGGTTCCGAAGGGTTGGTCATTACAAAATTTGTTTAAAATGCTAATTAAGAAAGAAGCATAGCTGTTACAAACATCTCAAAATCTGAAACATTTGAACAAAAAAGTGATGACTGAAATATAGAAAAAGGAAAATCAAATTAAAGTGGATCAAAAAAAAGGATGAGGGCAGGGACGCTAAACATGTTATTTTTTTTACGACATACAAAATTATGAGAAAATCACTACAATGTATGCATGCCTATTTGTCAGACCATGGCACAGCCCTGAAGAGATCAATGGCTTTGAAGTGCTGCTTTATATACATGTTCAGGGCATGAGCACTTTATACAAGGTTTTAGTAAATGTGTTTTCGGCTCCTGAACATGTTTAGAGCAGACTGCCCAAAGATAAGAAATATTACTTTATATGTACAGTATGCTGAAGGACCAGATGGAGACACTGCAAAATATGAGCATTTACTTTTGGACAAACTAAAAGTAAACTCAAAGGTAAACGCAATACTAAACATTTATGTGAGCCCAACAACTAAGCTGTTTTCCACCCAGCCGCTAATCAATAACTGTCCCATTATATCACAGATGGTTGAAACATCTGTGATTATATTTACTCACTTTACGTGCTTTGAGGTCAATTGGGTGCAAAATGCAAGAAACATGTTTAGAATTGCATTTACTTTTTAGTTTACTTTTAGTTTGTCCAAAAGTAAACGCTCATAATTTGCAGTGAGATGCAAGGTTTTGACAGAACAGCAATGATATGATCCTGTTGCCAGTGTTGGTTTAGTGGAGGTGTTGCCAAATTGATGATTTTGGGGAGAAAACCTTGGCTCCAACACATCAATTGTTCAATATTCTAATATTTGTCTATGATTGGTGTATAAATGATCCCATCTTTCTGACCAATCGGCAGGTAATTATCAGAGGGTTAAATGGCCCTCTTATATCCCAATTTCACGGAAAGATCTCATTCACAAGATTATTCTGCAATAAAAATAATAATAATAATAATAATATAGTCAGTTCTTATAAGCGCTTTCCACAATACAACAAGCACAGTCCCAAGGCACTTTTGGCCAATTATTATTGCTGCCATTTTGAAATCAGTACCCTTTATTTAGTCCCTACACTTCAGCAGCTACCGGCCAACAATGCACAGCCTATACTATTTGTATGTACATGTAAGTTCATCATTTGTTTGCTCTTATGAAATGAGGCCTTATTGATGACCTCGTATCACCACAGGGCCATTTCTCTAAGAGGCACTTTCAATCAAATTGATTTCCTGTTTCCTCCTATAAATACATGTCTCTAATGTTTTTCTTCTCAGTTTTAAACAGCAAAATCAAAATGATAATAATAAAAATTCCCTTTAAAAAGGATAACCCATGCCCAAGATGATTCCATTTATAAAGATAAAAAATAAAATAAATAGAAGGCACCGATTTTAATCATTTTACTTTTTTTAAAGATGAAAGACACACTGTAAATAAGGTGATGAAAACTGTTCTACTGGCCCGGCCGACTCTTCTTCTTTTTCTAATTGCATAAATTCTTGAAACATTTTGATTTTTTGATATATTTTGGACAACAATTCGGAAAATTTGATAAAATTTGAAATTGTTTGAATTTTTTTGAAAATTTCAGAAAATTGTTGAAAACTTATCAAAAATACAACAACAATATTTTTACAGGGGGGGCTGCCAGACCCTACTTGATGGGAGGTCCGTTTGCCAGTAGAACAGCGTACGCTTGTTGTGGCCTTTTTGGGGGTGAAGCCATAGCATGCATCAGATTGCCAAAAATTACACATTTAGGTCTTTCTAGACATAGGTGGGGGCAGCCATGTTTGTAAATTACATACCTATGCAGTTTAGTCTGTGATGGAGTCAAAGCTATATTTGTTTAGTTGATGCATAGACGGTTGATGATTCATTCAGAGAGATGTTTATAGACTCCCCACAGAGAGACATAATAGCTTATCTTGTTTGACTAATAGGAGAAACCTCCCATCTGCTGTGGGTTTGTCTAATAAGTGGTTAGACTGCGGTGTTTTGATTTGTTTTTTGGTTTGAATTATGGAAAATATATACACCATTTCCCTGGTATTTTGGTTTGCAACAGATGCTTCAGAAAATGGTTACAAAACATGCTTCTTTCTTTTGGATCGCCCCCATTCCATTTCAATGGAATCTTTATTGTAAATAGATAGATATCTTATAGAATGAATGAACAGTCCATTCCATTACTGCTACAATAACTGTGTCTATAGTCGGTCTTGAATTGGTACAACAAAGGCTTAATCCCGCATGATGTTTTGTCCAATTATAGACACTTCAAGTTAGAATTGATACTTGAGAAACAAATGAGGAAAGGTGTTTGTATATGAAGAGCTGTAGTGCAAAAGGGCCTACATCCACTTCTACCTATTACTCATTTTGCATTATTGAATGGATGGCAATTCATTGTGGCTTGTATTGTTGGTGCCTCAATTTGCGTGCATGGATGCACTAATCCAAGTTATATCGAAACAGTTTAATGAACACAGCCATACAATAATTTGATTAATTCCATGTACTTGTCAATGCAAATTCAATAATGCAAAATGAGTAAACATGTTGGAGTGGTCTGGTGGCCCTTTTGCAAAAAAAGCTCTTCATATAAGCAATTTGACATTCACTTACCCGTTACCAATCGTACACACTCAGAACATCCGTACACATCCAGCAATACCCACACCGGTGCCTTAACGTTCACCGTGCCCTCGTTTAGAACGGTCGTATCCAAATGTTCATTGTTGATAAAAGTCAGCACCTCCCCTTGCTCCGTGTAATAATAAGTCAATTTAAAACCAGGTTTGGCATTGTACTCCTGCAACACTCTCGCCCAGTTACCCGGTTTACTCGTTAAATTTGGAATCACATAGTCCGGTAGATTATCCGGATTGATAGTCCCTGGGTCCTGATTGGTGAATCCGTATCGGATAGCTCCCGACCCATTTTTAGACACTGTTTTGATTTCCACCGTGATGCGTTGTACCGCCTCCACCTGTGTGGCTCCGTAAGCAACACCATGGTTGAAGCCACCGGTCCGAGTTGCGACGGTTCGATCTTCGGATAACGATACGTTCTTACCATGACACCGTGCATGGAATCGCATGGTGTAATTGAGGGCGTGCTTCTACAGCGTCTACCGTACCAACCATGTTACTGCATGCATTGTGGCGACCCAACGACATCTGAGCTTATGGAATCGCATGATGGAATAGACTGAGTACCTGTCCCTCTATATTGACATCATTGTGTTGAGCATTGTGGAAATGTTGAAGATGTAAGGATTTATTCAGTCTAGTGATGCGGATTCTGTAGAGATGATAGCATTCTGTGGATACAGATAATGAATGTTCAATTGGTTAATTATTTTGAATAAGTTCATCTGGATTGTTATTGAACATATGAGATTTGATTTCTTTGTGTACAAATCCAATAAATGTGAATAACATTATCACAATTTTAGCTACGTTCACTGCTAAACTAGCTGCTTCGTCAGACTGGCAACTCTGTCTGGAGGCAACAGGAATTAGGGATTCCTGTTGCTGGGAACCGCCGTTGTAGAGGGCGTGGTTCCGACGAGTTGATCTAAAACTTTGAGTATCTTATTCACATTTTATTGGATTCGTACACAAAGAAATCAAATCTCATATGGTTAATTATCACTCATGATTTCCTTCAAATTCAAACATGTGAATTACAAATCTAATCTTTTATTTCCTCTGTATGGAAACCAAATCTTGAGCTACTGGGGATAATGGATCATGACTACAATGTACATGTACAGGTACATACACACCCGGGATGATCCCCTCTACACTTTACAAATGAGTGACCTTTTTTCCTCAGGTATTGCTCTTCCGATGCACAGGACCATCATTTTTCATTTCTATGTGACTTCTGAACCATGGTGCGTGCGCTAAACATGCCTACTTCCATCTACAGACTTGTACGGTCTGAAGGAGGCATGGGGCGACAAGGTTTTATATGAGAATCGCTATTTGTATTTTCAATTGAAATCAACAAACACACAAATTGCAGTTTTACCAATTGTGAACAGTAACACTTTAAGAAACACACTGGGCTTGAAGCCCATGATTCAAATGATCCACTAATTGAACTATGGCGCAGCAGTGATCGCCACCCTCGCCAAATTGTTGTATGTAATATGTCAAGCTCATCCCCGTAAGGACACTTTTGCCCAAGGGGGGGGGGTGGGTGGGGGGGGGGGGGGGGCATTTTCACCTAAATTTTTTCGTAAAAGGTTGCCCCAAATTTTTTCCAAGTCAGTCACCTCGTGAATTTCACGTAAGTGGGGGGCGGGGGGTTAGAAGTCAAAACAATTTTACCTTAAAAATAAAATAAAAAATCAAAGGGGGGGGGGGGGGGGGGGCGTTCGCAACCGTCGCGTCGTCCCCCCCCCCCCCCCCCCCCCCCCCCCCCCCCCCCCCCCCCCCCCCCCCCCCCCCCCCATCTGACGGGCCTGAAGCTTAGGCCAAGTAACAATAAATAAACATGTTTTTCGTCCGGTCATTTTCAGAAATCGGTGAGGGAGACCCTTTACATATGTTGTACTAAATTGCCATTGTAGAAGCTTTGTCGTCATTATCATAAAACGGGGAGGTCCACAATAGTTTTTGCTTTTAAATCTTCTTTTGAATTGCAATACCCAGCCTTGGACAAGTGTGTGAAATGTATTTACATAAATGATACCCAAGCACTTCTTATCTCTTTTTCAACAAAACAATTGATGAAATAATGTAATAAGCGAGGTAATTAGACAAATAACCAAAATATTTAAAAATCTCCAAAAATTAGTGAGAGTGGGGATGAGAAATATGTTTTTTGTTTTACTTGGTCTTGGTCTTTCCAGCAACTGGTTATTATCATTTTTCAGGAAACCATCATCTATGTATGCTACATCAAGAACTTCTCGCAAAGCTTTATTGTCATCATGTACTGAATGTGTATTTGTTTACATCCCATCACATCATCGACCTTTCAAAGTAAATTCAGTAATGATAACCCTAACTCTACTACACCACATCAATTTTAACTTAAAGATAAAGGTTCTGATAATTTTCTCTGTTTGTTTTCTTTAGGTTTGTCCCTCTTACAAACAAAACAATATTAGTTTTCATTACAGACCTGAACACCTTAGAGAACTTTTGATATGAATACAGGTGTACTGAAAAAATCACTCTCTGCATACGTCCGCAATAAGGCTGTGACTTATACGCGGGAACCCGGGTACCCGCCCGCTTTTTTTTTTTTACATTTTTTTTTTTTTAGTACATATAATGTGTCCCCAAATGACCTCTATTGACCCCATCATGTGTCATTTTTGGGGACAAATTTGTACTTTAAAAAAAAATGTTAAAAAAAAATTTTGTAAAAAAATTTTTTTTTTTTTTTTTTTTTTAGTTTCTATTTTCGGGTACCCGGGTACCCGCCCGAAAAACGGGTCGGGTACCCGGGTACGAAACTACCCGTGCATTCACAGCCTTAGTCCGCAACGGAGGGTTTTCACACCATATCTCATTAACCGAAAATGGTACAGCAAAGGAATTTTCAGGTTTTATACTCCAACTAGAGATACTTGAAACCCAGGTGTTAACAATCAAGCAACTGGTACAGTTTAGATTTGGCAAGCCCTCAAAGTGTCTGAAATGTACGTCCGCAGCTACGGAACCGCCCACAAGGAATCATATAAAAACATAATGCTTAAAAGTGGATCTGCCCAGGTCTCGAAAGCCATCTTCGTATAAGAATGGGAGAGAGGATCGTCTGAAAAAAGACAGTATGCATGTATTGACCTAATTCATACACGACACTATACAAATCAAAATTCACAATTTGAGCATAATTTTGATAAGTGTGCTAACACCCACTGTGGTGCGCACATTGAACGGCGCACACGTGGAGTGCATTAGACAATTTCAATGCACTACATGTACAGGGTGAGTCAAAAAGACTGCAATAGTGGAAAGAAGCCATTTTGTTTTCAAAACCAAAATGAATTTTAAAACTTTTTAAACGTTGCAAGAATGATGTATTTAATCCTTACTTTGTGTGAAAATATGAAGTCGATCGCATTTTCCGTTTGTCTTTGGTGAACCTTTTGACCAGTGCACCCATTTTACATGTTTGTCCACGAGATACCCAAAATATGCATCAGATCGCAAAATGTGTCTCTCATTCAAATTTGGAAACTTGAGTTCATTTGTGATGTTATTGGAATTTGATGCATCCTTTCTTGTTTACATGTGAGTTAGCATAATCAATTATAATCGTACCCATGCAATGAAAGCGTATAATGTTCTAAATTTTAATAACAAACTGAAATTTTCCATTTTTTTGTTGGCGGGATATTCAAATATGAAAATGCAATGTGTGCCATTTCAAATGAAAATCACTGTGCTCGTGGACAAACAGGTAAATTTGGTTTTGCAGCAAAGAGGGTCACCAAATACAAACGAAAAATGTGATCGACTTCATTTTTTCACACAAAGTTAGGATTAAATACAGCATTCTTGCAACGTTTAAAAAGTTTTAAAATTCAATTTGGTTTTGAAAACAAAATGGCTTCTTTCCACTATTGCAGTCTTTTTGACTCACCCTGTATTTTAGTTTCTTGCTTTCTGATTGGTTCGATACTACTAAGAGTGTATTAATTAATCTCAATGCAGATTTGTGTAGACTCAGATGTTTCCAATTCATTGGTACATGTATCCGTCTAAAATAGAGAATCAATGGTTAGAAAACACAATGAAATGACACGATGATACGGCCATTGCCACACATGCAAAATATAAAGAGGCTGACTTGTACAGCCCAAGCCCTCAAACATGCATCACTCAGGGTATCCAGGATTCAGCAACTCGCGCACCCGGGGGGGCCAGTCAAACATAATGGTGTACACAGGCGTGACCAAATTTTTTCCAGACACCCCCTAAACAAGTTTTACCCTGCAAGCAAAATCACCCCCTAAACAAGTTTTTAGCGCGCTTTCCTTGCAAATTTTGACCCCTAAACAAGTTCTTGCCAGAATATGACCCCTAAACAAGAACGGAGATAACATTCTTCTGGGAACGGGGAACAAAACAAGTTACCCTAAACACGTTCGACCTGTATTTTAAGCCACCCTTTTTCTTGAAAATCAGCGTTTTTGATACCCTTAACGCGTCACGCGCGTGACGCGTCCAACACTTAAAAAACACCCCTTTTTACGCGTTCGACCTGTATTTTAAGCCACCCTTTTTCTTGAAAATCAGCGTTTTTGATACCCTTAACGCGTCACGCGCGTGACGCGTCCAACACTGAAAAAACACCCCTTTTTACGCGTTTTTTTGGTCACGCCTGTGTACACCATTATGTTTGACTGGCCCCCCCGGGCTCGCGCACCCCATCTGGATACGCCCCTGATATGTCAGCGGTTAAAAATTGTGGGGACGTACCCTAACAGTAAATCGCACGTCGCCAGTCACAACAATTTTATGCAGATGAATTGTCACACGCTGGCAGATGGCGATGCGTTTTAAGGTGGGCCCACTTTTTGGTGGTGCCGTTTCATTTGTGCGACAAACATACACAATGGTAAGGGTGTAAAATTCTAATACATGTGCTACATGGTCATATTTGGTACCAAATTGAAGGGAATATATCTGCCAACTACTTCAAAGTCATAAACCTGCCTGTTGTTGTCTTATTTATTAGTAATTGCCATTAATTAACTCCAAATACCCATTTTGCACAGTGGTGACCGAGGGGAGCATAAATCTTGGACTTTACAGAAGTTAGCTTTAAATAAGATCACTATAGTCTATACCTGATAGTTAATTGTTTGTTGAATTATTTAGTTATTCCTTAGTTATTATTATTCAAGTTTGAAGATCTTTCAGTCTTATTGGTACTAATTAAATGAATCAATTAAATATAATAATTAAAATAATGCCGTTATCAAAATTGATCGAGTTGTGTGCAAAATCGTGCCATATGTATGCAAAATATATAGGAGTGACAGTTATGAGTTAAAAATTCAATGAGCTGAGTAAATTCAAGGGCAGTCAAGTGTAGATCTGCTAATGGTATTATAAGATCAAATCCTTAAAGCGTTACCATGAAGTTAAGTACCAGCATAATGCTCATTTAAGCAGGATGGGTTGAACCAGACTCTCTGGACGACTCAGGTGATTTGATAGATACCACACACTTCTGGATTACACAAATTTGATAGGTGTGGATTCATTTATTGCCATAAAACCCTCATCTGATGCCATCTACTCATTTTTTTACTGCATGTCACATGTGATGCGAATGCGATCTGTGAAAACCTGCCACAACATGTCGGGATTTTTCATATTGGAGATATTTATATCATAAGAAAGCTGAATCTGTGCTGATTACAGAATTGTTTTGATCATTTTTCTACGATCTCTACAAAAAAAGTTATGAGTGAATGATGATTGTGATGTCATAAAAAGCTACCAAACAAGAAATCATGAAAATAGGCCATAAAAGATCATACATAGTTCAATAGAATAACATTATAAGGCTAGAAGCATGTAGACTGATATTGGGTTCGATCATGATTTTAGGAATAATTTAGATACCTTTTTCGAACCATTGTGAACGACGGACGATGACAAAAAAGCAGAACATAATCATGTCAAGTCCGCACTCAAAGCCAATGGTTACAAACCATGGATGTATAAAACTCCTAAATCCAAGAAACCTAAAGCCAAGGACACTAATAACACAGACCAGAGGAATGTGAGCATACCCCTACCGTACATCAAAGGAGTGTCAGAAAAGCTTACGCACATATTCAGGGACCACGGGGTGAGAACTTACCACAAACCGATCAACACCATCAGATCTTTTTTGGTACACCCCAAGGACAAAACCCCTGATGCAAATAAATGTGGCGTGATATACCAAATTGACTGTCCGCAGTGCCCCAAATCTTACGTGGGTGAAACCAGCAGAGCACTCGCCACTAGGTTCAAAGAACACTCGAACCACAAAGCTACTCCTCTCACAGCTGTAGCAGAACACTCAAAAGACTCTAAGCACAAAATCAAGCTAGACGACGTCCAAGTGATCGCGAGAGAGGACCAGTTTTGGAAACGCAAGATCAGAGAGGCAGTTGAAATAAGGACACGGAAACCGACCCTCAACCGAGACACCGGCTACGACCTACCCGCCATCTACGATGACCTGCTGTCATGTGATCGCCCAAAAGGTGGTCATGTGACAAACGGAGGGAAGTAAACACTACGCTGAATGAAGGGGTCGTGATGACCTCGAAAGCTACGGAGCTCAAACACAATGGTTCGAAAAAGGTATCTAAATTATTCCTATTATAAGGCTAATTAGAAAAGTGACCTAAGGTAAGTTTTTGAAGGTGAAATTTCAGAAAAGGTGATGACTTAAAGTATTAAAAAATAATTTTCACATTTTGCGACATCCGACGGGTTTTCACAGATCACATCACACATCAGAAGGTGTATAGGAACTAGAGAAAGATACCACATCACAGTATGGCCACACATATTTGGCTGGCACAAAAGTACTTAGAGGACACTTTCTTAATTACCAAAAGACTACCAGAGAAGGACACTTGTACAAAGAGGACACTATTTAAAGACAAAGGCAATTGTTCCTCAAGAGTGTGTTGTATACTATGGAATTGACATTCAACCCAAGTACAAAAAAAAGGATTTGTATTCTTCAGAATGTAGACCATGAGGACATTCCTAGAAACATTGCATTATTATAATTAACTTCATCCAAGCATGAAGCATCCAAGTATTTTTGTCTGTTTTGAAGATGAATGAAAAACTGTTATTGCGCATGACAGTAGGTTGCTTTTCTGCAAACTAATTTACAACAAGGTTGTAAATATTGTTTACATTCATGATCATGTCAAAATTGCTTATAAACTAAGAACTCCCAAAAGTTGTATCGATCTGACTGGTAATTCAGCGAAAGTGTAGAACCCATCAGCTCGAGTCGATTCAAGTCGATTCAAGTCATTTATTTTTTACATTATAAGCAATTTGAATGTTCTAATGTAATTATTTTAAGTGTTAGTTAAATTTGCAAATATATATGTGTTAAAGAAGTTCAAGTGAATAGGTTATTACTTATAGTACAATTTATTCTTCAACTTTGGGTTTATTATTTGTGTACTTGTAATTGTTTTAAATTTGCGACTCAATTTCTTATCGGAAAAGATGATCGCACAAAAATATTTTACTAAACATAACCCATCACTGGAAAGGTCTAACTTATGGAGAATTGAAATATGCAGTTGTTTTTGCTATAGGGTGTACAGTTCTTTCTTTACTGAAATTTTAAAAATGTAACTTTTTTCAAAAAAATCTCCATATTTTGATCTCAAACTTATTATCACTTCACCCTATGCCTTTTCTGATTACATTTTTGGATTCCTTGGACACCCGAAATCTAGTTGACACTTATGAAATATGTAATTGAGACCTGTGCTATGGGCCTACTTCTATGATATGAAACATATTTGCACACACGTAACTACGCTTAGTATAATTTTAAACAATAATCAGGGAGGTGCTCAGCTATTCACTGTTTACTGTGTAAAGTTTGTTCTTAGTTAGTCCATGCAGTACCCATATCCATGATATGGGTACATGTTCAAGCAACTCTGTAAAGTGGAACCAGAACTGTGACTTGAACTGTGACCCTCTAAAAGTGACTAATTTACATAAATAATTAATGTCTAAATTCTGGTTTTACGGACATAACGGACATATTTAACTTAAAATGTTAGTGTTCACTTGGCTCTTGACCAATAATGTATCTATTATTTGGATGAAATTCAATCCGGTAGCCTTGCACAGAAAAATAAAAACCTAATTGAGTAATTGACCTCATGTTGTTGTTTCTTTCAAAATGGCCGACAAAAATGTGATTTTGTGTTTTATACCCTGTTTTTCTTGCTAGTGCCTATAATGTATAAACAAGGTATTTACAAAAAACTGGTCAACATCCTAAAATGAAATTAACAGACGACAAAGGAAATATGATAAAAGAAGATTTAGACATGTGTATGATGTATTTTATTAACAAAAACTCTTTGTTTATGCTGGGCCCACTTTTCTCTCTGGAACCCTCCATCGTCTGACTCATATATCCTCTGTGCCAGGGATAGCACTGGATCAAAAATGTGAGAGGTCCCATGACATTTTTCAGGACCCCGTAGGACTTCAAAAAACAAATTTAAGGGGTCCCCCAAGAAATTGAGGGGTCCTGAAGTTTGGGTATTTAAACATTTTACTTTTTTACGGGGAGTTTTAATGAATTTAGATTGTGAGCAAAGGATGGATATATGTAATTTACAGAATTTCTTATGGTTTCCATTTCCAAACATCGTCAAATTTAAGGGGTCCCTTCAATTTTGATCGTGACCCGCAAGTCTTTCCAATTTGAAATCTGACGCGTCACTATTAGAAAGTGAGAGGTCTAGGACGCGCAGACGCGTCAGAATGCGACCCATGCTCTGTGCTTGTTCATGCAGCAGAATCAAGGTTTATTTAACACATTTGCATCCCAGCTAGCTATCATCGCCAGCTTCGGAAAATAGAATAGTAGCTTCCAAGAAATCCATCCCATAATTGCGGCTTTCCACCTGAAGACGATAATTTCCACTCGATAGAATGACGTTATAATTGCTGGTTCCCAATTTTAAATACGAATCGTATTTAAAACTGAGAACCAGCGTCCTTCTATCGAGTGGAAATCATCGTCTTTCTTTCCATCACGTTGTTATCCCATAATAATCACACTTGGACCCGGTAATTAGTTCGTGTCGGACAGTGTGTGGGAAGACCATCAGTGCAGGGAACCAGCGTAACCGTCTGCTCGCAATTGTATAAAGTTGCCGTTCTATTTGCAAATCCACTAAATTCAGTTAAACAGGGGTTAAACACAACGAATGTCGCAGATTTTACAAAACTCTATCATTTGTTTTATATTATTTAAACCATTTCTCCACAATTGTAACAACATATATGTGTTCATATTGTCATATCCAGATCTAATAATACATTTTAAAGCAATCTGGGTACAAATACTGATTAAAGATACATGAGAAAGCAATTCATAGACTCTACCAAAAGACCTATTAAATCTGAATTCAAATGTCAACATCCCAGGATGTTGACAAAAATGCCAATGCGACTTTTCAGAACACTTTTGCTAGCTCTTAATTTCATAGCAATGCCATGACTAAATAGTGAACATTCAAGGACAACTTTGATTCTCCAAACAGGTGAGTGGGACATGAAAATGGAGGATTTTCAGGTTCCTAAATTTTCTGTCTAGAACGGTTCCTTTCAACATATAGCATTGAGCCGAAACCCAAATCATAGATTTGGTATCTATCGAGACTAGTTCTTAGTGTAAAATATGTGTTTATAATTATACCAGACTCAGAGACTGAGAGATGTTGTTTTAAAATAACATCTCTCTTTATTTAGTCAAGCGGCTAGCGGAAAGATAAAGAGTAAGACTAGAGAGATGGCGCAGGATCTGCGTGAAGCTCCTCATAATATTGAAATTAAAATAAGAGGAGATAAGTTAGCTGAACTTGCTGAAGACAGAAGTCGTATGTACCTGAATCTGACAACATCAATCATCCATCCATGGCATCCACTCAGCAGCAGGATCAAATTCTTCATAATAATAATTCATAGTCTCTAATTATATAAATTGATATCGTGTATAAACATCATGAACATAGCAAGCCAAGAGACCTTGATTACCTTGAAAATCTGAGATCATCTCTCTCCCGCATCAATATCAATAAGGGTACAACAATTTGTCTAGGAGGTGATTTCAATCTTGGCGATATTAACTGGGCAACTCATACATTAGAACCCAGGGCTAGAAACGTTGCCATGTCTCAGCTGATGATTGAAATAGCGGAACAATTTAATCTTGAGCAAGTGGTCACCGAACCAACCAGGGAAGACAAAATCTTGGACCTCTTTTTAACGTCAAACCCTACCTTAGTTGAAAGAGTTGTCTCAATCCCGGGGATAAGTGATCATGATGCTATACCAATGATTGACATGTTGACATCACCCAAGTTTATCAAAACTAAGCCCAGGAGAGTCTATAAATACCACAAAGCCAATGTAGATGAACTGAAAAAAGATCTGACCAAGTTGAGCACAAAAATAACCAAAAATGAAAGTTCCTCGACGGAAGAAGACTGGAATTGTTTCAAAAACGGGATATTCAAGGCCATGGATGAACACATCCCCTTTAATTACTCCTCCAAGCGGAACAAGACCCCGTGGTTGTCAAGTAAAATCAAACGTAAACTGAGGAAAAAACAGAGAATTTTCAACAGAGCCAGAGCAACCGGTAGGGACGCTGACAAAGTTAAGTTCAAGGCTATACGCAAAGAAATTCAGAAGGAAACTAAGGTTGCATACTGGAGATGGGTGAGAACTTCATGTATTAAATCATCCAAACAGTTTTGGAGTTTTGTCAAAAAACTTCGCAAGGACAATGTTGGGATCCGTGCCCTGAGAAGAAATGGGGAATTAGTTGCCGACAGTAGCGGTAAGGCTGAAATCCTGAATAGACAATTTGAGTCTGTATTCACTGACGAACATCCAATGACCAACTTACCCTCTCAGAAGACTTACCCACCTATGCCTGAGATTGAAGTCTCCAACGATGGTGTATTTAAATTGCTATGTGACCTCCAAGAACACAAAGCACCTGGACCGGATGGTGTTCCTAGTAAAATCCTCAAGACTTTTGCTGAACAACTAGCCCCAGCCTTGACGCACATATTCAATAAATCACTTCGTTCTGGGCAGCTACCAGCTGACTGGCTCACAGCAAACATCTCTCCAATCTTTAAAAAAGGAGACAGAGCCACAGCTTCAAACTATCGGCCAGTGTCATTGACTCCCATATGTTGTAAGCTCTTTGAGCACATCCTTCACAGTAACATTATGAGACATTTTGCTAATCATCAGATCCTCACCAACAGACAGCATGGATTTCGCAAAAACCATTCCTGTGAATCCCAGCTTGTTCTGACCATCAATGATCTTGCTAAGTCCATGGATGCTAAAACACCTGTCGACATGATCATTATGGACTTTAGCAAAGCGTTTGACACCGTCCCACATAATAGATTACTCCATAAACTTCACAACTACGGCATTACCAACAGAACTCGCACATGGATCTCAAACTTTCTGACTAGGCGGAGACAGAGAGTTGTCGTGGATGGTGATCATTCGCAGTGGGTGCATGTTAGATCGGGAGTTCCCCAAGGCACCGTGCTCGGCCCCCTTTTATTCCTAGCGTATATAAACGACCTCCCCGATAAGATCACGTCAGAGGTCCGTTTATTTGCCGACGACTGCGTAATGTATCGCCCCATCCATGACAACTCTGATGTCGAACGTTTACAGACTGATTTGAATACACTCTCTTTATGGCAAGACACCTGGCAAATGCAATTCAATTCAAAGAAGTGTTTTGTCCTCAAAGTCTCTCAATCCAGAATACAAACCACCCATCAGTACAAATTAGGCCAATCAATTCTTCAAGAAACTGACTCACACCCTTACTTAGGTGTCACTATCACCAAAGACTTAAAATGGGATATCCACATTAATCAAAGCATATCCAAAGCCAAACGTGTGCTTGGGGTGGTGAGCAGAAATTTACACTCTTGTACCAAAGACCTCAAGGCCACAGCTTATAAGGCACTGGTACGCCCGCAGCTGGAGTATTGCAGCACAGTGTGGGACCCCCACAAACAAGGACTCACACAAAAGATTGAATCTGTGCAAAGACGGGCAGCCAGATTTGTTAGTCGCGACTACGAACGCCACAGCAGTGTCACCAAAATGCTTGAAACACTAAAATGGGACACTCTGCAGTCAAGAAGACAAGCAAATCGTCTTACACTGCTATACAAGACTATCAACGGTCAGGTCGCCATACCAGCAACAAGTTTTCTCACCCCAGTCGTACGCACCACTCGCCGCAACAACAGTAAGGCATTCATAAGACCACATTCAACCAAGGACTGCTACAAGAAGTCTTTTTTCCCTCAAACCATCAGCGAATGGAATACTCTCCCAGAGTCCATTGTCAACGCTACGTCATCTGAACTCTTTAAAGAGCGGGTCACTAACCACTTAAGACCACCTCACCTCCGCATCTAAGTCGCATACTGCGCACTCACAACCATCTGCGCGTGGCTTCAACTTATGAAGCGTTGCGGATTACCAATTCAAAGTCAAAGAGTACATTCATTTCATTGATTTACATTTTTTTTTGACAAGTCTACGAACAAGGTCAGTCACTGAGTCAGCAAATAATCCACAAGATCACCCATTGTATGTAAAACCTACCTCAAATAATATAACATAGAATATGAAGAAGGCCATCATCTATCGATCTTCATCTTTCCTGTGTATTCCTTCCATCCATCCAACGTCCTTTTACGCCTTCTTCTGTCTGCTTCTGCCTTCATAAACAGTCGTCGCTCTATCGATCACAATCGATGGATATTTACATTAGTAAGTTAATTGATTGAGCACGCAAGAGATACTTGCCGTGTTTTATGCTTCTGGGGCAGCTTTACTGTAAGACTTTTGATACCACGAAAGTCGAATATTATTGTTAAATTAAAGACATTTGTGGGTTGGTGGACGATGAGGATGAAAATACGAGGCTTAACCCACGGAATAGAGATAATTGTGCTTTTTTTGTGGTTTTATTCCCGGTTTTATTCCCGGTTTTATTCCGTAATTCAGGATCCAGGAGCATAAAAGAGGGACAGAATATATTGCGTTCAATTGACTGGTGTTACTAGTAGGCCTATTGCCTGCTTGTTGATTGTCATTTTGTCAATCAAAATCTAATCAGCTTTATGAATAAATAAATTTTAGAAGCCCTTAATTAATTTTAGAATCTCATAACATTATACAAGAATGTTGTGATAGCCATAGGTAGTAGAGTACTAAAAGGAGCAGAGAATCTTAGAGAAACCAATATATTTCTAGAATTTTAAACACTGGTTGATTGGCGACAGGTGGATGGAATGTACATGGGGAGATGGCGCTAGACAGCCTGGCATAAGGCCAGACGATGATGAACATGGTTTGCCTCATTTAATTGGTTTATTGGTTTTGGTTCATAGTGCTTTTTTGAGTCCAAAATGTTGAGACCGTGCGACATTTTTTGACGCCCCCCCCCCCCCCCCCCCCCCCCCAGGGGATGATTAGAAAGTAGGTGCCCCTTTTCGTGAGAAGGATTGTTGGCTGAACTAAATTGAGTGTAAACTGATAGCTGATTACTTACTAATATAAACTTAACAAGAGTTATACAATCATAGCTTTTATTCTTGTCATGTCGACATACTTGAATTGTATTGTCACATCATGTTACAGTCCATAGAGCGACCAAATAAGATCGCGTAGGCTAAAACACCTCAAAATGGGGTCTTTATTTGGGTATGAACATTTTGCATAAAAAGTGGGTCGTTGGGTAACAAAATGGGGTACAATCTCCAGAGAGCGACCAAAAAGAGGTTTATGGTAGTAGATGAGACAATAAATTCCCTAAATAGTGGATCTTTGGGATGACTGACTGGGCCATAGGCGGGGTTATTAGGGGATCTACATACAAAGGAGTCTTGCAATCTAATCAAAATCTAATTTAATCACGATCCTCGAATATCATGATTTAATTCAATCACTGTTCATGTCACCTAAAATACCAATTTGGTTGTGTGTTGGCCCGGGAGGCCGGGGGCGTCTTTTTCTTTCTTTTTCTTTCCATAAGTTTTTTTTTTGGGGGGGGGGGGGGGGTATCACCCAACTAAAACACCATTATATTGAATAATTTGGCATTCTCTCATAATACCATAAGACTTTTTGCGCATCATCTCTCACCGCGAATGCTCGAAAGTATAAGTTCCAGCCATAATTACACACTTAAAAATAGGTAGTCAAAATTTGACTACTTTCTGTAGTCATTTTCAAATGACCCCTTAGTAAGTCATATATGACCCTTAATAAGTCAAATATGACTGCATACGGGGTTGATTTTTGTATTTTGATTTCGTATGAATTAAAAATAACTATATGAATGAAGTCATATTTGACTTCTATTAAAAAGTCATTTTAAAACAACCCCTTATAAGTTAATTTTGACCCCCATATAGGGTTGTCCTTCATCTTTTGACTTGGTATGAAGTGGAAAATGACGATGTTAACATAGTAGTAATTTGACTGGTTTGGGGGGTCACTTTGGAATAGCCCTGGATGCACTGGCGTAACAACAGGGGGGGATGGGGGGATATATCCCCCCCCAGATTTTTACCTGGGGGGGATGCCTAATGTAATCATCCCCCCCAGATTTTTCATAACCAATAATTTTAAAAGTGACGTATTTAAACAAATAGGTGGGCGTAAAGATTCACACACTGCACCAGCGGGGGGGGGGGGGGGCAGGGGGGGCGGGAGCCCCCCCCCACTTGGAACCCTTGCCCCCCCCGCTTGCCCCCCCCAAATGAAATCAAGTACGGCTGTAAATAAATTTACAAACAAAGTACACACCAAATCCCCCCAATAATGACATCGTGTCGGTTGAGATTGGCACTGTCGGTTCATTTGACGAAAGGAATCATGGAATTATGATGGTCAAAAGTACACATATGAAAAAATTTCGCGCGCTACGCGCGCATATGTCTTCCCAAAATGAAATATTCTTTGGTACAAGCTTGTTTAGAGCCAAAATGTAGCTCAATCGTCCAAAAAATAGCTGTAAAGTCTCTGCCCCTTCTTGCCCCCCCCCCCCCAAATGAAATCTGGTTGCAAGGGAAAAGAAAGTCACAATAGGCTAGTGTATATAAGAGAATACATAGTTGGTCCAAAGTCCTAAATCCGATGGCATAAAATGACAATTGACAAGTGCATTATTCCTGAATTTTTGGGCTACAAAATGAGCCCAATCTGTAAAAAGTGTATTATTTGGGTTACAAAAGGCGGGCAATAGTTTTACGAGCGTAGCGAGTAAAAAAATATTTTGAGGTTAAAAAAGTCTCACTCTGAACATTACTCTGAACTTGACAGCCCTGCCGTATTTGAGTCTGATAATTTTCATCCCCCCCACTCAAAAAAAGTAGTTACGCCCCTGCCTGGATGTAGTTAATTTGACCACCATACGGGGTTGATATTTGTCTTTCGACTTTGAATGTAGTTAAATTCGACTTTGTATGTAGTTAATAATAACTAGGTCTATATGGAGTTACAATTTAACTGCAGCAAAAGTCATCGTCAGAATGACTACCATGCCAGTCAAATATTAAATATTTTATGAATATTTTTGACATAACAATAGCTCAATCCTTCAACCAATTCAAAGAATAACAGCACATATTATTTCCATGTATTCAATTTCATCTACAATAATATGAAATTTAATTAAACACTATTTGAAAAACATGTCTCACAACGCCGGCGTCTTGATTAGGCAAATCATCTCACAACTAACGTGAATAACACCATGGAAAGTCGATTCGTAGGATAGTATACTGGTACATATCCAACCAAAAGAATTTAAGACATCACTGCTTGATGGCAGTGATTGTTCATATATCAGAAGCACATTATTGTTTTTATGAAGTAATAAACACAATGTTTAAAGCCGTTATACAGGTTTTCTTGGCCGGAATGAATGCTGACCTCGTGTTTCCCGACTTCTAAGTTAAACCTTTGACTGCAATGAAGTCAACATTTGACTATAACGAAGTCAAAATTTGACTACAATGAAGTCAAAAGGTAAATGAATAAAATGACCCTATTGTCAAATGGATTTGACCCTTTCCATATTATTATTGACTAAATTCAAGTCATTATTGACTACCATCTTGACCCTTTCCATAAATATTGACTCGTAATGTAGTCAATTTTGACCCCTTTTGTAGTAATTAATTACTACATTCAGGTCATATTGACTACCACCAGGGTCAAAATTATGTGACTACATCTACAGGGTTATAAATGACCCTAATGGGTTCGGTGCATAGTTGACCCTCAAAATGGGGTCAAAATGACTATTATAGGGTCATTTTTGACTACCTCTAGGGTCAAAATTATTTGACTACATCTACAGGGTTATAAATGACCCTAATGGGTTCGGTGCATAGTTGACCCTCAAAATGGGGTCAAAAATGACTATTATAGGGTCATTTTTGACTACCTATTTTTAACACACCGTTTGATAGTATCAAGTGACAGGTTTGGCATAATAGATTATGGGTCATTCCCAATCAAACTATGAGCCCTCTAAAATGCATGGTGGTAAATGGTAACCACCGATATAGTTTGTGTACTACTCAATGGGTACAGTTCACAGCATCTTATGCGTCTAAAATAAGAACCATTAGAGCTATGCAACTCAAACTTTGGAACACGACTTTTTTAAGGATGACCTTTCATGTAGAATAGAAAATTTCAACAAAATTATGATAAAAGAGCGGTCGAAGATGCCCGTGGCCCAAAGATGCCCAATGGTGGGGCGTTCTTTGAAAGCGGTCCTAGGTGCAGTGGACCCTGTTGTGCGTAACCGCACAGAGCGGAGCAAGTTATATAGAGCCCCGCAGGGTTCCGGAAGATACACTAATCGAAGTCACAATGAATGCTATCTTCATCAGTAAATGACACGCCGGTGCATTTGCAAGTTTTGTGATTTTATAATGGTTTAAATGTGTTGTTGTGTCAAAAATAAGCGTCCAACAAAATTATGATAAAAGTGCGGTCGAAGATGCCCGTGGCCCGATGATGCCCAATTCCAAATTCGATTCAATGAGATTTAAGATGGAGACATTGATAATGGTTTAAATATGTTGTGTCAAAAATAAGCGCCCAACAAAAGTATGATAAAAGAGCGGTCGAAGATGCCCGTGGCCCAATGACGCCCAATTCCAAATTCGATTCAATGAGATTTAAGATGGAGACATTGATAATGGTTTAAATATGTTGTGTCAAAAATAAGCGTCCAACAAAATTATGATAAAAGAGCGGTCGAAGATGCCCGTGGCCCAATGACGCCCAATTCCAAATTCGATTCAATGAGATTTAAGATGGAGACATTGATAATGGTTTAAATATGTTGTGTCAAAAATAAGCGCCCAACAAAAGTATGATAAAAGAGCGGTCGAAGATGCCCGTGGCCCAGAGCGGAGCATGTTTATATAGAGCCCCGCAGGGTTCCGGAAGATACACTAATCGAAGTCACAATGAATGCCATCTTCATCAGTAGATGACATTCTGTGGACATACTATTCATCAAATCTTGAAAATGTCCGACTTCCCCATCCGTTCACGCTTTTTGGAGTTAATCAGACGGTGGTGGACATGTCAGACATTTACTTGGTGAATTTCAAGATGTTACTAACACACCGTTTGATAGTATCAAGTGACAGGTTTGGCATAATAGATTATGGGTCATTCCCAATCAAACTATGAGCCCTCTAAAATGCATGGTGGTAAATGGTAACCACCGATATAGTTTGTGTACTACTCAATGGGTACAGTTCACAGCATCTTATGCGTCTAAAATAAGAACCATTAGAGCTATGCAACTCAAACTTTGGAACACGACTTTTTTAAGGATGACCTTTCATGTAGAATAGAAAATTTCAACAAAATTATGATAAAAGAGCGGTCGAAGATGCCCGTGGCCCAAAGATGCCCAATGGTGGGGCGTTCTTTGAAAGCGGTCCTAGGTGCAGTGGACCCTGTTGTGCGTAACCGCACAGAGCGGAGCAAGTTATATAGAGCCCCGCAGGGTTCCGGAAGATACACTAATCGAAGTCACAATGAATGCTATCTTCATCAGTAAATGACACGCCGGTGCATTTGCAAGTTTTGTGATTTTATAATGGTTTAAATGTGTTGTTGTGTCAAAAATAAGCGTCCAACAAAATTATGATAAAAGTGCGGTCGAAGATGCCCGTGGCCCGATGATGCCCAATTCCAAATTCGATTCAATGAGATTTAAGATGGAGACATTGATAATGGTTTAAATATGTTGTGTCAAAAATAAGCGCCCAACAAAAGTATGATAAAAGAGCGGTCGAAGATGCCCGTGGCCCAATGACGCCCAATTCCAAATTCGATTCAATGAGATTTAAGATGGAGACATTGATAATGGTTTAAATATGTTGTGTCAAAAATAAGCGTCCAACAAAATTATGATAAAAGAGCGGTCGAAGATGCCCGTGGCCCAATGACGCCCAATTCCAAATTCGATTCAATGAGATTTAAGATGGAGACATTGATAATGGTTTAAATATGTTGTGTCAAAAATAAGCGCCCAACAAAAGTATGATAAAAGAGCGGTCGAAGATGCCCGTGGCCCAGAGCGGAGCATGTTTATATAGAGCCCCGCAGGGTTCCGGAAGATACACTAATCGAAGTCACAATGAATGCCATCTTCATCAGTAGATGACATTCTGTGGACATACTATTCATCAAATCTTGAAAATGTCCGACTTCCCCATCCGTTCACGCTTTTTGGAGTTAATCAGACGGTGGTGGACATGTCAGACATTTACTTGGTGAATTTCAAGATGTTACTAACACACCGTTTGATAGTATCAAGTGACAGGTTTGGCATAATAGATTATGGGTCATTCTCAATCAAACTATGAGCCCTCTAAAATGCATGGTGGTAAATGGTAACCACCGATATAGTTTGTGTACTACTCAATGGGTACAGTTCACAGCATCTTGTGCGTCTAAAATAAGAACCATTAGAGCTATGCAACTCAAACTTTGGAACACGACTTGTTTAAGGATGACCTTTCATGTAGAATAGAAAATTTCAACAAAATTATGATAAAAGAGCGGTCGAAGATGTCCGTGGCCCAAAGATGCCCAATGGTGGGGCGTTCTTTAAAAGCGGTCCTAGGTGCAGTGGACCCTGTTGTGCGTAACCGCCCAGAGCGGAGCAAGTTATATAGAGCCCCGCAGGGTTCCGGAAGATACACTAATCGAAGTCACAATGAATGCTATCTTCATCAGTAAATGACACGCCGGTGCATTTGCAAGTTTTGTGATTTCATAATGGTTTAAATGTGTTGTTGTGTCAAAAATAAGCGTCCAACAAAATTATGATAAAAGAGCGGTCGAAGATGCCCGTGGCCCAAAGATGCCCAATTCCAATTTCGATTCAATGAGAGTTAATATGGAGACATTGATAATGGTTTAAATATGTTGTGTCAAAAATAAGCGCCCAACAAAATTATGATAAAAGAGCGGTCGAAGATGCCCGTGGCCCAAATATGCCCGTGGCCCAAAGATGCCCAATGGTGGGGCGTTCTTTAAAAGCGGTCCTAGGTGCAGTTGACCCTGTTGTGCGTAACCGCCCAGAGCGGAGCATGTTTATATAGAGCCCCGCAGGGTTCCGGAAGATACACTAATCGAAGTCACAATGAATGTCGACTGGTTAAAATGCTTCAATCGCGTGTATGAAAACATGGCCTGGCGCTGGCCACTGTAACGGTCATGTAGTACGGTGTTCGGTTTTTATTCCACACAAGGTGACATCATATTTTATCCACATCTGGTAACAGACAAAATTCCTAGCTTTAATTTGGTGCCATTTTCAAGTCTTAACTCGGACTATAGTATTAGCCGAGATATGGTTCAAAGAAACATGCGCATTTATACATACAGTTGTGAAAGGTATCACGGGTTTTTCTCCGGAACTATTTAGTGACGTTGCTACCTTAGAAACATGAACTTTATTTTCTCATTTTGGTTCATTATTTTCAAATATCCTAAAGCAAATTTAGTTTCAAACTTATATTCAAAGTCTCATTGATATTGGTCAAATAGTTTTTGAGTTATGTCGATTTGAATAGAAAATCCGTAAATTCCAATATACTCCCAACGAGCCCGAAAACTTGAATTTCCGTGGTACAACTATCTATAGGTGTAAAGGAATATAGTTTAAAGGGACATTAAGTGGTGTTGAAATTTTTAAATGTTTAAAAATTTACTTCAGAATTCAAGATGAACATTACAAATTGCCGTTATCATGGTTATTGTTGTTTCTACTAACAAAAACACAGCAAAACTTGATTAAAACAATTATTATCGCTATTTATTGTAAAACGCCCTCTATGCCAGTACTGCTCTATGCAAATATGGTTCGCGTTATGTATCACGCGTACTGCAGTGGGATACTGTCGGACGTAAAATGCTCGTCCCGTGGGACGAGCATTTTTGAATCGACGTTTTCTTGTACAAAGAGAGCTGATTTTTCTTAATCCTTATAGGTGTAAGTTCATACATGTAATACAATTATAAAAATAAACTAATCTCAGTTTTTATCATAATTGAGGGCGCTGCCTCCAACACATCTCTTAGTGTCCCTTTAACAATGACAACTCTTCCTGTTGAATCAAGCATTTTACTTTTCATGTTATAATGCGTCGTGTTATACATCAAGATATCCTGTACATTTCAGCTCGAAATTGAAGGATATTTAGGTATGCTATCTTCAGTAGATAGCAGCTGGAGACGTAACGCATCAAATACGCGACTTATAACGCGTCCGTTGGCGCTTTTTAGAGTACGCTGTATACACACATAAACGACGCATGCCGACATACGGGCTGCTATCTTCTCAAAATAGCATTTACAAGTTGCTATCTTCTTAAGATAGCAATTAACGGGTTACTATCTTCTGTAGATAGCATCTAACATTTGCTATCTTCAGAAGATAATTTAGTATACGCCTAGCAACGGCGTCCATGCCTAAGATATGATTGGAAAACGGGCTATACACCGATGGTTTGAACGAAAAGCTCAGGGTTAAGCTTAGGACTAGTCCCTAGCGTTAGGGTAAGGTTAGGTTAGACTTAGAGTTATGGTTAGGACTAAGAATAACTTTGGCTTTGGACTAGGATGAGGCTGAGGACCAGGAGAACGGGGTAAAGGGTGGGACGTGTGTCGGGGCAAGGGTTTCTCATAACGAACTGGGAGGGGAGGCCAGGGAAAGGAGTCGGGGTGTGTGGGGTGTGTGTGTGGGGAGCCGGGGTGGGGGCAACAACGGGGTTAAATTGAGCAGGGATGGATTTCAGGGCATGTTATAGAAACGATCACACATGTTGTTTGAATAAAAGTAAGGAATGAGAATGACCAAAGTTAGCATTGTTTGGTCATTAATCATGTTAATGCACTATAGGCCTACAGATATATAGGCTACGGCTGATTTGTGAACTTTTGGACTCATTTTTAAGTTGTCTACTCTTTCGTGAAATTGGTATAAATCGAAAAGTCTTTGACCAATATCCTTCAAAATAGGTTTAATATTATGTGTGCCTTATGATTAATCAAAAATAACAAAACCAGGTTTGCAAATAAACAAATCTATTTATGTTCTAAGGTAGCACACCACTAAATACTCTTCACCAAGCCCGGGAAACCCGTTCCCAACTTTTACTATGATACGATATACATTTCCCCCCACTATATCTCTGGTAATCTTTCGAATTTGCATTGTGGGGGTTTGCATTGTGGGACTGAATTTCAGTATCAAGTGACAGGTTTGGCATAATAGATTATGGGTCGTTTTTTAAAAGCCCCATCCAAACTATTGAGCCCTCTAAAATGCATGATAGGTCGTTCTTTAAAAGCCCCGTCAAAAAACCCATCCAAACTAAACTGTTAATATCCTATCTCGCAATGCAAGAAATGATAGGTCGTTCTTTAAAATCCCCCTGTAAAATGACACCGCCCATTGTTCAAATTGTTTAATATTGCATTGTGGGACTGAATTTCAGTATCAAGTGACAGGTTTGGCATAATATATTATGGGTCGTTCTTTAAAAGCCCCATCCACACTATTGAGCCCTCTAAAAATGCATTCAAACTGTTGATATCCAATCCCACAATGCAACAAATGATAGGTCGTTCTTTAGAATCCCCTTGTAAAGTGACACCGCCCATTCAAATGATTTAATATTGCATTGTGGGACTGAATTTCAGTATCAAGTGACAGGTTTGGCATAATAGAGTATGGGTCGTTTTTTTTAAAGCCCCATCCAAACTATTGAGCCCTCTAAAAGATGAATGAAGTTTAATAATTATTCGCACAATAGCGCGAATAGCGCACTACTAACATTGTTCAAAGAAACATCGCACAATAGCGCGAATAGCACATCCTTGTCAAGTCTCAAAAATGAAGTTTAATAATCATTCGCACAATAGCGCGAATAGCGCACTACTAACATTGTTGGAAGGAACAGCGCACAATAGCGCGAATAGCACATAAGATGAATGAAATACAATAATCATTCGCACAATAGCGCGAACAGCGCATTACTCAAATTGTTGAAAGGTACGTACATCGCACAATAGCGTGAATAGCGCACTACTAACATTGTTGAAAGGAACACGCACAATAGCGCGAATAGCACATCAGATGGATGAAATATAATAATCATTCGCACAATAGCGCGAACAGCGCACTACTAAAATTGTTGGAAGGAACAGCGCACAATAGCGCGAATAGCACATAAGATGAATGAAATATAATAATCATTCGCACAATAGCGCGAATAGCGCACTACTAACATTGTTGAAAGGAACACGCACAATAGCGCGAATAGCACATCAGATGGATGAAATATAATAATCATTCGCACAATAGCGCGAACAGCGCACTACTAAAATTGTTGGAAGGAACAGCGCACAATAGCGCGAATAGCACATAAGATGAATGAAATATAATAATCATTCGCACAATAGCGCGAATAGCGCACTACTAACATTGTTGAAAGGAACACGCACAATAGCGCGAATAGCACATCAGATGGATGAAATATAATAATCATTCGCACAATAGCGCGGATAGCGCACTACTAAAATTGTTGGAAGGAACAGCGCACAATAGCGCGAATAGCACATAAGATGAATGAAATATAATAATCATTCGCACAATAGCGCGAATAGCGCACTACTAACATTGTTGGAAGGAACACGCACAATAGCGCGAATAGCACATCAGATGGATGAAATATAATAATCATTCGCACAATAGCGCGGATAGCGCACTACTAAAATTGTTGGAAGGAACAGCGCACAATAGCGCGAATAGCACATAAGATGAATGAAATATAATAATCATTCGCACAATAGCGCGAATAGCGCACTACTAACATTGTTGAAAGGAACACGCACAATAGCGCGAATAGCACATCAGATGGATGAAATATAATAATCATTCGCACAATAGCGCGAACAGCGCACTACTAAAATTGTTGAAAGGTACATCGCACAATAGCGCGAATAGCGCACTACTAACATTGTTGAAAGGAACACGCACAATAGCGCGAATAGCACATCAGATGGATGAAATATAATAATCATTCGCACTATAGCGCGAACAGCGCACTACTAAAATTGTTGGAAGGAACAGCGCACAATAGCGCGAATAGCACATAAGATGAATGAAATCATAATCATACGCACAATAGCGCGAACAGCGCACAACTAAAATTGTTGGAAGGAACAGCGCACAATAGCGCGAATAGCACATAAGATGAATGAAATATAATAATCATTCGCACAAAAGCGCGAACAGCGCACTACTAAAATTGTTGGAAGGAGCAGCGCACAATAGCGCGAATAGCACATAAGAAGTATATTTGCCCTTGATGCGCAATATAGCGCCATTGCCGTTATATCCATTTCTCCCGACTTGAAATTACTCTAAGTTAGAAAAGACGAGTGGTAATAGCACAATTGCAACATTTAAAGAATAGCAGTGCGATTATTGCGTTCTTACATACTTAGTCTATGGGAGAGGCACGCTATTGCAGCCCTTGCTATTATAGGTGCTATTGTGCTATTATCAGTTAGAGCGGCTTTCTCCAAATAATTGACGATTTTTTTTTAGTCTGGCTAAATCAAGAATCAATACCACAATTTCTCATCTTATACCGTCTGGGAATATCTACGGATTCTTTTAAACTTGCGTTTTGGAGCCCAATTGAGGCGCATCGACAACCCGTCAATATTGAATTAAGGTATCAAGAGCAGTATCAGTATCAGTATCTGTTATGTCGGTGGTAGGGTATCCCTTCGGACACATTTCACCAACTTCAGCATACTTTTACAAACGTTCCTGGAACCCAGGAATATGCTGTACAGACACAGACCGGGATGATCCCCTACTCTTTACGAAAGAGTCTGTGACCTTTTAACGTGCTCGTATTTTGCTCTTCCGATGCACGAGACCCCGGGAGGGGTACTCGCCTAAGACGGTATACGGGGGTGTGCCGCTCTAATGGGTAGGTTTTTGGGCACAGAATCCCTAAACATGGGGTATGATTTTGTGCTGGAAATCCCTAATAATGGGTTTTTTTTTTTTTACAAATGGTCTATTTTCACGACATTTTTGTCTATTTTCGCGAAAAATTGCAAAAATTAGGTCTATTTTTCCGATAATTTGCGAAAATTTGGTCTAAAATGAAGCAAAACCCCTAAAAATGGGTACCGATTTTTTCCAAAATCACCCCTAAAAATGGGTATGGGTTTTGAAACTCCAGCGGCACACCCCCGACCAAACCAAATCCGAGTACCCCCCTCCCCCCGGGCACGAGACCACCATTTCTACGTGACTTCTGAACCACGAGGCAATTGAGAATAAGTACCTTGCCCAAGGATACAAACATGTTTGCAGATCTGCGATCTATCCACTAGACCACACACGCTCTCGCACTATCACTGCAGCAGAAATGCGTCAAAATCCGTTTATGTACCGATAATCCTCGGCGGACAAACAGGAACGTGGACCGGCCTATGATGAGGTGCAACATAAATCAAATTCATAGAATGTGATGCATCACAGTGATGAAACCATTATGAAACCAATATATCAGTCCCATATCAGTATGAAACCATGGACTTCTCTGATAAGTCCATAATGAAACCTACATTTTGTCCTTAATTTAGATAATCAATTATTATATTGGGCTCATTTTCTTTGCCATTGGGCCATAATGGTTAGCAACACTGTTCATTCATCTCATCTCACGTTTTTCATCTGTGAAATCTGTGATTTGCTTTCACCACTCACACACACGCCGGCGAAAGGTATCACAGTCACAGTGTTGTTATAGTCGTGGTTGTTATCCCAGATTTGGATACTCTGCCTGTTTGTGCATTTTGAGATCATCAGTTTTTAACCCAAGTTTAACAAAGGTAAGATCTTACTAAGCGTTGGGCGAATGACGTATTTCTTCTCAGGGAAACCTCAAAGCCCCGAAAACAAGACGTGAACCTAAACATTTTCATCATTTTCATTCATTCATTCATTCATTCATTATGAATGTCAATTTGTCATGATCATTCATGATGCGTGTGTCTAAAGCTTTATAAGTTTATTCACGTAATTATTCCTTGTGACCTTGTCACTGTTATTGTTGTTGTTGTGCATACAGCATGATTGTGTTGTGTAATTGTGTAAATTCTATTCTAATTAATAATAAGCTTCAACTTCCTACACAACTAAAGTGTCGTGGCGCAATGGCTAGTAGAGCATCAGACCTGCAATCGAAAGGTTGTGGGTTCGAATCCCATCTCAAGCGATTGTCATAAACTCCAAGAGCAATCATTGTAACGTCCAAAAAAGGAGCATCCTTTATGATGTTTCCAAATAGACGTAAAATTTGTATGTAACGATCATGGCCTGAAAAACTGTTTTTTTCCCGGCAAGCGATTCCAAATATCCCTCCAAAATGGAATGCATTTCTTAATGAAAGAGTAACATTTCCCTCCAAATGCCAAATTTTCCCTCCAAATGCTCAAATTTCCCGGCAAGGAGCTTTCCGTATTGCCTACTTTTTCAGCCTGTGGTAACGATACTGGCCAGTAATGGTCAGCTTGGCGAAATAGCGACGAAGGTCGTTCCTGCCGAGTTCCTTAGGGAGGATCAAACAAAACAAACAAGACAAGGTGAATTACTGAATTTAATACCTGTCTAGTGTCTGTATCATGGTAAAAATGTGGCGACCGATTGAATTATCCGATAATCCATTCCCTATAAAAAATATGTGCGACTGCGGGGAACTAGCCGGGACTTAGCTGTAAATTCAGCAAGTAAATGTGTCTCCGCTAGCCGGGACTTCGTATAATATAATAAGAGTACTGGAGACTCGGCAGCAGCAGGACGGGCTGGGGAACACAGACAGAAACTAGTTGGGGATTCGGCGAGCGATATTATGACGTTTATAGTTCTTCAACTGTGTATTTGTGACTGATCCAAGCATGCCTCGATTTAAGGACGTGTGAACCGGGAGCTACTTTGTAACTTTTCTGACAAAAGTAGCTCCCGCTCATATACTTTGCTATGCAAAATTTGAAAACACCGGGAGCTAAAACTTGGCAACCGGGGGGAAAAAAACTCCCAGCTCCCACTTAAATCGAGGCTTGGATCCAAGGCGAAAAGAGGCTGCCCGGGACTCGTGATATTCACAATGGGCGATTGAGTGAAGATCTGACATTAAACATTTCAAACACGAACAAATGAGCCCATGGAAAAGCATATGAATCGTGTTTAATGCTAGGTGAGCTGACTCCGTCGTGTCTTCGGCCAGTACTCGGGGGGGGGGGGGGGAACTGCCCCAGGGTATTGGGGCCGGGACAACGTGGTGAAGTCGCCGTAAAAAAGTGCTCCGCACTACAGGAAACTAGTCGGGAAATCAGGGGGAGTCGTCAGTCGTCAAAATGGAGACCCTGATGCCAGGCTTACAATTGACAGCAGCATTAGTGCCCTTTAACAAAATAAGATAAAAATTAAGTAACTACAACAGCAGCATTAGGCCTCTCACAATCGATGATGAGTTTCCTGTTGCAGGTTTTAAAAAAGGGACGAGGTGACTTTTAATTATTAATTATTTATTTGATATTTTAATTAATGTGATATACATGTAGAACTGTAATAGAAGGTCGATATTTGACTATCATAAATGTAGTGCAAGTGCTTTTCGAATGAATTTCGTGATTTGTAGTAACAAAACGGGTAAAAAAGGTGAATTTCGATGAAGAAACATCGGTTTTTTTTGTGGCAGAAAGTGTAAATTATTAATAATTAAAGTAAGTGACGAGGCCCGTTTTTGGACGTGGGCAGCAACAGGAAACTCAACATCGATTGTGAGAGGCCTTAGTGCCCCTTTAACAAAATAAGATAAAAATTAAGTACTGTAACTACAACATTTTTTTTTGCACTTGACTCGTCTGTCATATTGTTTGTGGACATGTTTTTGTCACTTTTGAGAAAATGTCTTGGTGCCCTTCTCAAATTTTCAACAGTTGCCTTGATGCCCTTTTGAAATATTAAAAATTGCCTTGGTGCCTTTACTGCCTTGCCTTTTCAGTCCTTTTCATTGAAAATCCAAGGCAATTATCAACTTGCCCTAACAAAACTTGCCCCTTCAAGACCTTAATTTGAGTGCTGATCTGGGGTCACTTGTCAAAGGGGGGCAATGGATATTTCCCCCCTGTGAACACCAGTGCGATAATGTATGGTAAAACTGAAACACAGTTTTTACAAAAGTGGCTTGTAGGCCTATGAAATAAGTATATTTAGATGGAGTATTAAAGATCTGGATCTGTTATACTCAAGCAAAACAGGTGTCCGCATCACGCTAGAAAATACAACCCCCTTTCCCGCTACTTATCACTCAGGGGTGTGTCGGATTTCAAACTTCTTTTGGTTTTGATTTCAGCTCTTTTTCTGCATTTACTTTGTACTAGAGGAGTTTTCCAAATTTCACAAGTTTTTCAGACAGTCTTTCATACTGTATTCACTTTCAGACTCTTTTTTATGTCCAATGTCCTCTTTTTGTGTGTCAAAATTGAAAATTCTTTGAAATTACTTTTAAAATGTGATCTCAAATTAGACATTTCAGACCAAATTTAATATAATTTTAGGTGTTAAAAACATAATTTTGGTAAATGGAAAATGGGGTTGGGCTTGAGTTGACTGGTGAGGGGTCATGACTGGGGGATTTTCCCTCTCCCCCAGCACAAATGTCCTGTTCCGAATGGTGTGTGTGTAGGCAGGCCTACACATAAAGGTGTGATCAAGTCCAAGGAAAGCCGAGTCCCATCTGAAAAATTCTAGTCTCTGGACAAAAAATCACCTCCCTGAAACCTGAAAATAAAAGATCGTCAAAATAATAATAAAGCTTACTTAAAATAAAACTTGTCAGCTAAATCACTCTTTATAGTGGAGATTTACTTGAACTAGGTTTCGGAATATGTGTATACCATACCATAAATTGTACAGTGTGAACCAGGGTGGCGGCACCGGGCGGGATCGCCCGGTACTGACATTATCCGCCTGGGACTTGGAGTCAAAATGGGCTGGGCGCCCGGCACTCTAAACAAATTGGTTGATTTTTTTTAACAATTTGTGGATAAAATCATTAAACTGCCTGATAAAACAAGAAATTATGTGGCAGGAACCCTCAAAGTGCATTAAAAAACCCTAAAAAAACATTAAGAAGGCCTCTGGATCCCATGCCATGATCCACTGCACTTTGTTCGCTACACTTTCTCTGTTCGCCTTCAGTCAATTTACCCGGCACTAAAATGGTCCTGGCTAGAACCCTGGTGTGCACTTACTTACTATGGAAACATTGTTGTAGATGTTTATGTTATTAATAAAACAATTCTGCAGCTGTGTTTTAATTATACATGTCTATCATTTTACTGTATTGTTTTAAACTTTACATTTACAATTGTCATTTAATGATTTTTCATTTTCAACTGCAAAACCCTAACCATGGAATATCTCATTGCGCAATCACAGAGCAATGCGGTTTATGGGCTCTGAAAAACTAATTTTAGGAGCGTGGCCCCCTTACCCTTAGGCTAAAAAACAAAAATTGTTTGTCCATCCCCTCCAAAGGGTAGGGGCGGTACAATGTAGGTATATATGATTGTTAAAAAAAAGATGTGAATGGGAATAATTTACTTTTAAATCACTTTATTCATGTTTTATGCGCTTGCCATTGCGGTCCAGTACCCGTATAACGTGCCGCTTTACTGGTTTTAAAGTAACTCACATGTAGTAGTAGTAGTCGTAGACAAAGATGAAAACGGATAATACTTTGTAGTTTAAATCATTTTTATTAAAGAAGAAGACGATCCCGGCCGGGTATTACAAATAACAAACTGGACGATACATGTTAACTGCTTGAGAGTCAGCAAAAGAAAAAGAAATATTCACATGCTGTCTTGCCCTTTTGAATGCTTTCAGGGAAACCCTCACTATTTGCTGATCTGTGATTGAACTAGGATCGACCTTTGACCTGACCTGACCTGACCCGTCCTCACAGATCACCAAACAAGGCAAGAAGTTTCCTTAAAAGCGAACACCTCATAAGTTAGCATCCTACACCCGGGCAACTACGGGGCACTGGGCAACAACTTCTTTCTTAGAGCTGACAAATCCCCTGCTAACCTCAGCCTACTTCCCCACAGGGCAGGGCATCTTCGAGTGACGAGAACCTGACGAAGTCTCCTCCCAATACCACAGGGGAAACTTGTCAAGTCTCGTACCATCCCTGATCAAATGCCGGTCATACCCCCTTCTGGATGACATTTCCACGCCCAGTCACATGCGAGAGAAGGCAATTTTCTTAACATTCTCCAGCTTCCCCACAGGGCAGGGCATCTTCGAGTGACGAGAACCTGACGAAGTCTCCGCCCCATACCACAGGGGAAACTTGTCAAGTCTTGTCCCATCCCTGATCAAATGCTGGTCATACCCCCTTCTGGATGACATTTCCACGCCCAGTGACATGCGAGAGGAGGCAATTTTCTTAACATCCTCCAGCTTCCTGGCCGAAATGACCTCTGTCGAGGCACGGTTTGAATCGTGTACAAATTCCCAGCTGGCTGGGGAGTGTCTTCTGCACAAATGCCTCGCCCTATCGCGACGAGTGACCTGTAGTTGCCCATTGTTTGTCTTCAGAATGACCCCTCGGCTGGGTCTAGACCCCAGACCCCCTGAAAATGCTACAGGGGTCAAATTGGCGAAGATGCTCAGATTATGGTGTAATGCATACCAAAATGTTCCTGAGATCATATGGAGCAAAAAGGAAATGGTATTATTTCCACCCGATGTTTAGTTTTCGAGGTATACGGCAAAATAGGTCAACTCAAAGGTCAACATTTTCCTACAATTCTTTACAGGGGTCATAATGCTCCGACTTTAATGAAAATGGTCTCAAATTGTTCAGATTCAGATGGATACAACAAGCCATTGAAAGAATAGTTAGCCAAATATGGACTGTTCATGAGGGAAATTGGATGAACTATTGCCCCAAGGTCTCCAGATCTACACAGAGGTAGTTCACCCCATTTCACGAATAAAGAGCAGTCCATATTTGTTTTATATAACGCATGAAAATATTTTACAGGCAAGATCTTACGGGCGAGACAATCCTCCATGCCATTATGGCAAAATCATACGAGGCAGGGCATTTTTGTCTTTCAAAAAGTTCTATTGACCGCCAGGTCAATAGCGAGCGCAGGTCAATAGTACTTTTTGAAAGACAAAAAAGGACCTGAAAGTGATGTCAAGCATGAAATGGACCAAACTATTTTTTGTCATCTGATATAGTATCCACCAATCAGATGACTAGAAGTAGAATATTATCATGAGTTATATATTTATGCATAGATACATGTAGATCATTAGTTCAAAACTCAAAGGTCAGGAAGCTTATAACCACTAATGTGTGCCCCAAAACAAAATGTGAACAATTCATGAAAAAACACTAAAATCTCAAAGTCAAGTTACACTCTGGACATGACTTGACAAATCATTCTGGATTGCGGCACCAAAAACTCGAGAAGACTTAAGGGTCTATACTTATATATATACTGTAAAAGTGGTAATTTTCGTGTGATTAAATGTCTGCCCTTTGCTGATTTCAATCTATTTCTGTTATTTTTAAACTTGCGAAAGTTCATTACATAGACTTATATTCAAAATAAATATATTTGCGTATTTTCATTTTTGAGGTAGCTACTTGGAGCGCGAAAAGCGCCAAAATTAATGTAGCGCGAAAATATCCACATTAACAGTATGCCAGTAAGTAGCCCTAGATATTTCACTCTCATTTCACAATCGTAGAATAGAAGGCTGCACATGTATGGTGAGGAAAATGTTGTTTTAAGAGTGTAAATTGTGTTATAGTGCAGTGTGTACTTGGACTCTGACCCCTGCTTTCATTTTCATTCTTGGATCATTTCCACCATTATAGTTTTTTCTTCTTTCCCCCACTGCATGTACTGATGCTTTTATCCCAGCATAAAGCTCTTAGGCATTTCTGTTCCCCTACTGATACTTTTATCCTCACAAAAAGCTCTATAGGGCAGGGTTAAAGCCTGAAAAAAAGTATGCCATACAAATGTATTATTTACAGCCCAAACACTTTGTAGCAATTAGGGCATAAGGCTTTTGTTGAGGGTTTTAGTGCCACATATTCCTATCTCCAATAGCTGCCAGGTGTGACATATTAATGCAGGTATCAATGTTAATCTTGAACCTACCCCCTCAAGGAACGTCAGGGGGGGGGGGGTCACAGTTTGGTAATCTTAGATTACAGAGTGTTCCGAAGTATTTTAGAATTTTTTACAATTCAACAGATTTTGAACTGAAACATTAGGCCTGAGAAAAATAAAATCCTTTCTGGGACGTAAGGTCCTCAACTCCTAAGGTAAAAAGATTTCTATAACAATTGTATGACATTATTTTATCCCTTAGGTATAGATTTGATCTACCATGACGTCTGGCAAGTGTAGAATTGGCAGCCCAGCCCCTGATTGGAGCGGACCTGCAGTTGCCGATGGGGAATTCAAAGACATCAAATTATCAGATTATAGAGGTAAACTACATTGTATTTAGAAGCCTAAAACACTTTCCACGCAGCTATTACTGTATAGACATTATTCGTAAGTGGCGATTTCATGTCAAAGAGGGAGACATACTCGATATCACACCGATAAACATACAATCTCATACTTTTACTGCAATATAATAAACTGTGAACGGCATTTTCCTAGATAGTGTCGGTTACCAGCAAACATTTCATTTCAAACTAGTGGAATAGATAGTTTATACATGTACGTTCAAGTTTATTTCACGAATGTAATAAGGTCAAATATTGAGCAGCTCAGAAGTATGAAGATTTTTTATGATTAGTGCAAAGTTCACCACATTGAATAACAACATTACTCTCGTCTTTGCTACAATGTACATCCTTAGCCTCGTTTTTGGAGCACTAATTGCTCTGAGCATGCTCAGTTGGATAGCACGGCCCTCTTTTGACGTAAGTGCGCCAATTACAAATAGCGTCTATTAGTTTTATCATATTCCAAACAGATTTTTCAGAAACCTTTCCCAACTTTTAAAGTCTATCTCAAGAATTACTGAACCATAGCGTGTTTGTATTTATTGTAAACAAAAATGCAATTCTCATGATGATTCTAAATATTATATACAGGGTGTCCCAAAAGTCTATGCACGTTTTTGAAGAGTCATCTCATAAAATATAAATCATATGGTATACATTTAACCATATTTTGATAGACGAGATTTGGGAAATTAATTTGATACCAAACACAACCCTATTGGTGAACCCACAACATTATAAAACTGGTTGAAAGTCATTGGCCGTGTGCCAGACCAACCCATACCAAGTACCACACATTGTTGCTAAAGGTGCGCATAAATTAACGGTATGCGCATTAGTCACAGTTCACTGCTTACCTTGCAACATTAATGTTATTTAATACCAAACTCAGTCACTCACAACATAAATAAGCGTAGTAGACAACATTGCACAGCACAAGTCTTCATTCAAGATGGTTTACAGCATAGATAAGCGAATACAAATTGTATGGTTCTACGCTGAAACACATTCAGTTCAGCTTACTCAACAAAAGTTCAGAAAACATTTCAAAGTGAAACGCGCACCAGGAAGAATATCCATTCTGAAGTTGGTTGATATATTTTTGAACACAGGAACACATTAAAATAATCCGCTAAGTTTAAATTTTAAGATGTTTGACAGCTGTGTGATGTGTGTGTTCACTTTTCTGTTACGTTATTCAATTGTTTAGGTCTGTGTTTTTGCATTAGCACACGTCTCTGTATACATGGAAAACATTTAAATTAGATTTCACTATAGAAACGAAAATTATGTGTGATAGTTTGTTATATAAATGTTGATATCACTGTAATGTAACATTTTAAATATTACAATTGACGGATCACTTTCCGTGTAACCAACTCTACCCGTATTTTTGTTAATCTCAATAGGTATGGATTCATGACCTTTATTCCTCCGAAGTATAAAATTACGTTTTTGCAGTAATACATATTTTACTTCTAGGGTGGCATTACAAACAGATGTTACTCCAATGTTTGGTATCAAAATTATTTCCCATATCTCCTCTTTCTAAATATGTATTCATATTTTCAATACGACTTATATTTTGTGAAATACAAAGCTTCAAAGTCGTGCATAGACTTTTGGGACACCCTGTATGATGATGAAATTTAATAATGTCAACATTTTTGAAACATTTTGTAAAATTTCGGAAATGTCGTCTGCAGATGACTGCCTGTGGAAAGTATTAAATCTCGTTATTTACCGTGCAATGCAATGCTCCATGGTTATAGGCTACTTGCGCGGGACAGATGGAACAACACACTTTTACTCCCACTGCGTCATGATTTTACGCAGGTTTGTGCATCACGTTATGCGGTTGGGCATGCGCGCTGCGGGGAGAGCCTCACTTTCATTCTAAAATGATGATTGCGTGCAAGTAGCGTATAGCCTTACTTATGCCACAGTGAACGGCTGCAGTTTATTGCAGGTCACGCTGAATCAACACGGGTCACTGGATGCAATGCCTGCCAGTGGCTGCAATAGCAGTTTAATGCTTTTTTCACTCCTTTGCAGTAACAGCGCATGCTGTGAATGCACGGGTAGTTTCGTACCCGGGTACCCGAAAATGGACACTAAAAAAAAAATTTAAAAAAATTAAAGGTTTTTTTCTTCTTTTCAAGTACAAAATTGTCCCCAAAATGACACATAATGGGGTCAATAGAGGTCATTTGGGGACAAATTTGTACTAACAAAGAAAACTTTTTCCATTTCGGGTATTCGGGTACCAAATTTGGTACCCGGGTACCCGGAATGGCGGGCGGGTACCCGGGTTCCAGGGTATAGGTCACAGCCTTAGTAAATAACGCCAAGTATGAACATGGCTTAAATCAATACACTATCACTTTGTATAAGGCTTTCATTTACTCAATGCAATTGCTTAAACTTTGTCTAAATTCTAGGTGCTAAACATCTAAGAATATATTTGTATCAATTAACATGGAGCACCTATAAAAGAACTGGAACCACCCAAAACTCTTATTTTTGTCTATTTTGTTGGGAAAAAAGAGATTATATATATTTGAAGTTTCATAATGAGATTGCAAAATTTGTGGAAAATACACCCATGGAATTTACTAAAGTGCGGTGTATGAGGTAGACTGTACAATGTATTATAGAATAAAGCTGATCTATATCCTCTTATTTTAGGTAGACTGTACAATGTATTACGGTGACCCGTGTTGACCCAGCGTGACCTGCAATAAGCTGCAGCCGTTCACTGTGGTAGAAGTAAGGCTATACGCTACTTGCACGCAATAAGAGGATATAGATCAGCTTTATTCTGTAATATATTGTACAGTCTACCTAAAATAAGAGGATATAGATGCTTGGTTAAATCAATGTGCAGTCTTACATTACTGCATGGATAACCCTCATCTCTTGCTTTGTCCAAAAAGGGAAGCATAAGGCGACAAAACACCCCACCCATCCTAGAGGCCTGACGGACCTACTCTTTTTCCCCCCTTCAAATTAAGAAAATTGTTATTATTAGAAAATGTTTGCACATTTTTTGAAATTTTTTGAATTATTGTTGTTGAAAAATTGAAACATTTGGAAAATTGCTAAGAGTTCACCACCATTTCCCAAAATGTTTGACCCTCCCAATAAAAACCATTGACTGACCGGCCCTACATGAGAAAGTCAGGGTGTTTTTTCGGCGCTTTCTCTGAAAAGGAGCTATTTTGGCAGCCTCTTCCTTATCCAAAGAAGTGCAACCTCACCTTTAAAAATCTGCACATGCTCTAAACATGGACAAGGGGGCCTGTGAAATTGTCTCCTGATAATACAGTGGTGGTATCAATGCATGTATGTGAATTCTGTGTGTGTAATCTTTGACCCTAAAATTACTTTCTTGCAAAGATTCCCTGCTCAGATTTTCTGTATTCATAGCATTTATCATTTAATTTATAATGTAGCATTGAAATCCATGGTTTGCTGTTCACTCAAGTTGCAAGAGTCTATTAATTATGAGTCTCACAACTTATGACAAAATCTTTATTTTTTGTAATCTGCCCCTGCCTTGAAATGTATCATTTAAACTTTCACCATCTCTTTATTTTACAGGAAAGTATCTGGTTTTCTTCTTTTATCCTTTGGATTTGTAAGTATCTTTGTCTTAACTCTTAAAACCATACCAAATCCAAAATCCAACAAAACAGCTGAGCCGGTAGCCCCCTGTATTCCCAGTCCTTCTCATCGAGTAATCACTAATGGCAGTTAGTAACCAAGGTTTTGTTTGTGTGTGTGGGTGTGTGTGTGTGTTGGGGGGGGGGGGGGGGGGGTTCCGGAAAAGATACATTGGTACCCCCAAAATCGTAAAAGGTTGTCTCTTTTTTTTTGCAGACAGATCAAGAAATTTGGGGAGGGGGGGGGGGGGGGGGGGTGGTAGGACCTATTTTATTCCAAACCGGCCCGAAAAAATGCTTCATACAATGGGGAAAGGGGCGTTTTTCCAAAAACGGTACTCAAAAAAGGTACATTAATAAATGTGGGGGGTTCCCCCTGGTTACGGGCCTGACTAATGGTATAGGCTCCGAGAAGTTAATTCTGGGAGCGCAACCCCCTTAGGCCAAAAAAAAAAATTGTTATATTGGCGTAACGGGCTGAACAAAAATAGGGTAGGTAGGTAGGGATTTTTTTTTTTTTTTTTTTAGCAGCTGTTTTTGAACAATGTTAACCAAGTTTAAACATTCCCTATTGTTTGTTAGAAGTACCCCTCAGTACAAGTCTATATACAAATAAAACATATTTTCGGAAGGAATTTCCGTTTATTCGAGGAGCACCGTCGTATTTCGTTCGAGAAAAAACATTTATTTTTTTCATTTTTTTATTTTTTAGGGTCGGTCGGTTGTTTTTTTTGTTTTTTTTTCACTGAAAAAAAAAAAAGTATTGAATTCAAGACTGTTGCCATTTATTTCTGAACAATTTTGGAGGCATTTACCAAAAGTGTGGGAAACCACTCTCAGATCAGGCAAATATGTGATGCAGCACATCAAAAGGGGTGAACTGAAATTATCAATAGGGACTTAATTGTGTTATGCGCTCAATAAATATAGTTTTATTATTATTATTATTATTACTTTGCGGGTGAAGTCAATTTTGGGTTTATTATGTGTGCTTTAAGAAAATGTTCTAAGATTTAAATTTAAAATGACACCAAATTTATCCAAATTGATAGAGGCATTCAGATTTTACGAGTGAAAATGGCTCCTAAATTCTAATGCAGTAAACCATAAAGAAGGGAATAAATCTCATAACCCTCATTTGCATACTTGGGACTTCTACACCATGATACACTACGCCACAATGTGCAACTTGAATTGATTGATCGTCTTAGAAACGTTAGCTTTATAATGCATTGTTCAGGGGAACTCAAGATTGTCTAAGCTTTTATGTAACACTATGAATGAAATTATAGAAAAAATGAATCTGTATATAATAGGTTAATGGTTCAAAGATTTAAAAAGAATGTATTTATTAATTACAGATATTTATCTATCTAGTATCTATTGAGATTGAATGGGGTTGAGTTGTAAACATTGACACACAAAAAGTGTTATTTTTGTTGATTTTTGTAATTTTAAATGTCCTTAGAAATCATTGAATTAGAAGGAGAAAAAAAAATGAACTTTTTAAAATTTGATTTTGAAATACCATGGATAGAATTATATCAGAGGAACCCGGTGCCCCCCCCCCCCCCCCTACCCCCTCTAACCCTAATTAAAAGAGAACCAAAAGGAGAACAGATTTCAACAAAATTATAAACAAACAATTAAGGTTGTTCCTATGGCTAATTTTTTATTTGATATTTTAATTGATTATACCTGTTTGTTTGGTGATATCAATAAAACACTTTGAACTTTGAACTTTAATAGAGCTTGCTGAGCTCCACAATAATCTGAAATTTGAGGTTGACCGGAGCTACGGTTTTCTAGATATGACAATTTTATTTTCAAAAATCCATTTGAATTCTTTTATTTTGTCTTGTTTTTCGGCCAACAGAGAGCAGTCTATTTTCTTTTGTTTTATATTGTTTTTTTGACTCCCTAGGTAAAATTTCTATACAAATTTAGTATTTTGTTTTTGCTCTAATTATTTATTGAAAACTCCATTAGATTCCCGCATCACAGGAATTAAGGAAAGTTGTATAGCCAACATATATACCAAGTGGCATTACATTTAGTAAAGTGTATGAACTTCAAAAAATTAATTAAGTGCATTAATTAGCCTAATTTTCTTAATTTTTGTTTTTTACAATTAAGTATAATTTATTATGCAGTTGTCTTAGAGCCTCCCGCATCACAGGAAACTTTCTAAAAACTATAATTAACAAGCTCCTAAAATTTCAGCTTTGTAGCATTTATACTAACTTTTCTTGTAAAAATTAATTAAACATTTTTGCATAGATTAATTATTTTGCTAGGCCAGCTAGGGGGTCAAAAAAACCAATAAGAAACAAAAGAAATGAACGCTTCAATTTTGCTTCATTTTTGACAATAAAATTGTCATATCTAGAAAACCGTACCTCCGATCAATCTCAAATTTCAGATTATTGTGGAGCTCAGCAAGCTCTGTTAAAATATCAAATAAAAGATTAGCCATAGGAACAACCTTAAATAATGGAAAGAAAGGGGAAGAAGAAAAAAAACCTGTCTGACTGACTGACCAACCCACCTTGCCTTGACAGGTCCCTTCACCAGTGCTTGCTTAGGATTTTTCTTCATTATAATAAGGCCCATTTTTTGTTTGTTATGTTGTCCTCGACCGCCCGCTCCGGATTTAGGGCCGCTCCGATTTTTAAATATTGTTTTTAAAATTTTTTTCTAAAAAATCAGATTGTTTTGGGTTTTTTTTCTTCAGATTTTTTGTGGGGTTTTTTTCACATTTTTTTCACATTTTTTTTAAACAGTTTAAATGGCATTGAATATTAAATTAAAGGTAGATGACCCCCGATCACATTCCGATTTTCAACTTGAAGTTTTCTATTCTACATGAAAGGTCATCCTTAAAAAAATTGTGTTCCAAAGTTTGAGTTGCATAGCTCTAACGGTTCTTATTTTAGACGCACAAGATGCTGTGAACTGTACCCATTGAGTAGTACACAAACTACATCGGTGGTTACCACCATTCGTGGTAATTCAACGTTATTTTATCGATTTCTCCGTAATTATACCGATTTAGGCCGTCAAATTTCAGTATGATGATGAGAAAAATATGAGCTTTCATATGATATGAAAATCTCCGTATGTTTGAAATAATTCTGTGTTACGAAAATGTGATCGGGTCATCTACCTTTAAGTGTTTACAACATATATGTGCGTCGTGCGACTCTCAGAGTGATTTCAACTTCTTGTTGGCTGAACTTTGAGCTTCCGCTGGTAACAAAAATTTGTTTTAAAAAATCCGCCCGCCTAATGAGATGAATGCCTTTTCCCCTGATATTACACATCTTAATGAATTAATGGAATTACCGTCCAATGCAAGCAGTCTGTATTGTCCCAGCTGTTTTAGTTGCTATGGTAACAGATGCAGAGGCTAACCTGTCTTGTGTGATCAGATAATTACAAGTTGCAGCATCCATTAAGGCCAAGGCCAACACAAATTGACAGACTTGAAATGGCAATTTGGGCAATTTCTGAAATTCAGCAATACATAAAATTATGCACAAAAAAACAAACACACACAACACACACATGCTCAAAATACTTGTCCATAGTACAAACCTACGTAATAAACTTTCAAACCGCCAATAAAAACAAGCAAAATAAATATTATACTTAGCAATATAAAAACTGATTAAAACAATGGCTGCCCAATGCTTTATTTCATACATGTAGATTTCCTTCTTTTTCTCAATATAGTTATCCGATACGGGATATTGCAAAAGGCAGCTAAAATGTACAAACCTATAATAAACCAATAAAAATAAGCTAAATAGTTTAAAATTGGCAAACTTTGCAATATAAAAACTGTGTAATAATGGTTGTCCATGGTTTATTTCATTGATTTCCTTCTTTTTCTCAAATAGGTATCCGATACGTAATATTGCACAAGGCAGCTAAAATGTACAAAGCTATATTTAAACCAATAAAAATTAGCAAAATAGTTTAAAATTGGCAAACTTTGCAATATAAAAACTGTGTAATAATGGTTGTCCATGGTTTATTTCATTGATTTCCTTCTTTTTCTCAAATAGGTATCCGATACGTAATATTGCACAAGACAGCTAAAATGTACAAACCTACGTAACATTAAAGCAATAAAAACAAGCAAAATATTTTAAAATTGGCAAAGCCATCCACTTTGCAATATAAAAACTGTGTAACAATGGTTGCCCACGGTTTATTTCATAGATTTACTTCTTTTCCTCAAATAGGTATCCAATACAGAATAATTTGCAATATACACTGAGCCAAAAAAGAAACTTATAAAAAAAAGAAACTTATACAATTTTAACAGATCACCAAATAAAATTCTGTGCATGAAAATGTACCAAATTTGGATACAATATTAATAGTAATATTAGTAATATTGTATCCAAATTTGGTACATTTTCATGCACAGAATATTATTTGGCGATCTGTTAAAATTTTATAAGTTTCTTTTTTTTTATAAGTTTCTTTTTTGGCTCAGTGTAAATCCACTGTTTTAGCCATTGCTACCTCTTGCTCTATTCTATCTCCATTTTATATGATTTTATTGCCCAAGTTTTATGAATTGTGCAGCCATCAAGCTAAATGTACATTATAGTGATTAGAAATTAAATGAAGTATATTAAACCGGTAATCAAATAATATTGTAAAGTGGACATTTTCGCGCTACACATATTTAGGCGCTTTTTGTACACAAATTGGCTACCGTGAAAATAATAACACACAAATGTATTTCTTTTGCGTATAGGTCTATGTGTTGAAGCTACTAATCACGAATTTAAAAACATGCAATACAGTTCAAAATCGTTGAAGCACGAAAAACTGAAGGTGCTTGTCAATTACTTTATAGTACTGTTTAATTGATGGTGAATGTACCTTTTTCTCTTTTAGCGCTCCAAACTGACCAAAGGGAGCGTTAATTTTTTACTAATCACAAATTTAAAAACATGCAATACAGTTCAAAATCGGCGAAGCACAAAAAATTGATAATGATTTATACTAATCATGAATTTAAAAACATGCAATACAGTTCAAAATCGTTGAAGCACGAAAAACTGAAGGTGCTTGTCAATTACTTTATAGTACTGTTTAATTGATGGTGAATGTACCTTTTTCTCTTTTAGTGCTCCAAACTGACCAAAGGGAGCGTTAATTTTTTACTAATCACAAATTTAAAAACATGCAATACAGTTCAAAATCGGCGAAGCACAAAAAATTGACAATGCTTGTCAATTACTTAGTACTGTTTAATCGATGGTTGAATGTACTTTTTTTCTCTTTTAGTGCTCCGAACTGACCAAAGGGAGCGTTAATTTTGTACTAATCACAAATTTAAAAATATGCAAAACAGTTCAAAACCGGCGAAGCGCGAAAAATTGACAATGCTTGTCAATTACTTAAGTACTGTTTAATTGATGGTGAATGTACTTTTTCTCTTTTAGCGCTCCAAACTGACCAAAGGGAGCGTTAATTTTTTACTAATCACAAATTTAAAAACATGCAAAACAGTTCAAAATTGGCAAAGCGCGAAAAATTGACAATGCTTGTCAATTACCTAAGTACTGTTTAATTGATGATGAATGTACTTTTTCTCTTTAGTGCTCCAAACTGACCAAAGGGAGCGCTAATTGTTTTTGAAATATTGTGCTCAACAGCTCAAGGACATAAAACAGAGAGAGAAAGGGGAATGTACTTGAACACCCGTCAATTTACAGTTTAATTGATGGGAAACTTTAAACTTAATTTATATAGATACAGTAATCAATTAATTAAAATTAAATAGGGAACATGAATTACATTCCTCCTTTACAATTTTTTTTTTTTTTAATTTTATATATTTTTTTATTATTATATTTTTTCAAAGCTTTTTTTCTTGAATTTCCCTCACCCCTTCAATTTTGCTTCACCCAGGAACAATCAAATGAAGGGACTAGACATGGCCTTTTGTATCGCTATAACATGCATGTTGTGGGTGTGTTTTTATTCAAGGTAGCCCTATAATCTTTCGAAAAATTATCAAAATATAATTTCCCCCAAAACTTAGGCCTAGTTCAAACTAAATACAATTTATACGTGATTTGTTAATAAAATAGTGTTCTAGTGTTAATAATAATCGGTATATTTGAGAAAAATTTAATAATTTTAGATTATAAAAAATGTGAAAAAGGCTAGAACAAAGCAAATCGGACAAATAAATCGAACAATGATGTTCTTTGATGAATCTATTTGCATTTCTAGAGTGTAGTAGTTCAGTAGGAATTGCACAGGCTCCATTTGTATCGAGTGAGCCGTGCAGTGTGATTGCTGTGATGTGTACCATGGCCCATTCATGAATGTATTATGTATGCTTGCTCAACTGATGATATTTGTTTTTACACAGCCAACACGCATACTTATTAATAGTACAAAAGTTTGTCCCTTCGCCTCACTACGTAGTGGAACCGCCAAATTAGAGCAGCGGCCATCGATTCAAAATGTACAATTAAAGTCGGTAGAATGTCATTCATCCAAAAATATAATTTGATGCAACAGTTAATGAAGATAATTCTTATGAGCTATTGATTTGTCCACATCTGCTCATTTTGTAGTTGAGCCAACCCAAAATCAACATCAATTAAGAGTCTTACGTCAATCAGTTCTTCATCATATAGAGATGGGGTGACATGTGATGTCATGTCAGGCATTTGGTCGGCAGTTGCCATTGTTCTTTGCCCGGCAGTGTGCGCACGCATCCTGTTTTGTTTAGGACCCATGCTTTTAACACTTGGCAATAAGGCATAGCAGTGTTGTGGACATACATATGTGGTTCCGTCAAGCATACATCGACAGTCCAGTCCCTTTCGACCGTTGCTTTTGTTGATAAACATTGCTGTCACCCATCTACAGTCATCACAATAAGTAACTGACCAGGTAATAAATGTGCTGATAACTCTAAAAATATAACTCCTACATAAACATATTAAATTATAAACATGTTGAGAAATTTCACTTCTTGAATTTGAGATATTACACGCTAAGAATGGCTGATTATTAAGGAAGTTACAATCCCATATGTACTGTCAAGTCTGATTTTCATTTTCACATTTTCATTTTCAACACGGGGACTCAGACCGGCAAATTATTGATTACTGGTAGTGGTAGTGCCAATTCACCCGTCCATGGCCTGGTTGTTGGATAGTCGGCCAGTGGCATTGTTACGGTTGATCAATATGGCACACACGCTTTACCTGTCATACTCTCCCCATGTTGAAAAGAAAATGTTAAAATGAAAATCAGACTTGCCCTAACGTTTGGGATCGTAACTTCCTCATAAATTAACTATTCTTAGCGTGTAATGTCTCAAACTCAAGAATAGAAATTTCTCAACAACTATATAATTAAATATGTTTATGTAGGAGTTATACTTTTAGAGTTATCAGCATGTTTATGGACAGGGCACACACATTTCTTCAGCAAAATGGAGGCCATGTCGAAGAAAGGCTTCATAAACAAAACTTAATATCAGCAAACAACTAAATGATATCTATTTTGAATTGCAAGGAAGCTAACATTTTATTGTATGCCTTAAAAAACACCTTTAGCAGAAGACCGTAACTCATACCGTGTGAACCTAAAGGCAAATGTGAATGACTTTTCAGTGCAATTATCAAGAAACAAAGTGTATTCAGAACATTTCATTTGTGCAATATTTTTAGTTTGTGAAGTATTATTTACATGTATCCAGTTAGCAAAACTGTTCTGTGGCAGGAAATAATAAGTACAGCAGTTTCAACTGTAGTAGTATAGCATAAAGGGGGCGAGTGATCAGCCTGGAACCAAGGCTATAAATCCCATTGGAATGACGAAAAATGTGGACAGTTTACAAAACATGGTACAGTTTGCTTATTTTTGAGTCGATTAATTTCATTTTTGGGGCGGATAAACTAGATTAACAACGTCTTATACAGACAACAAGAATTGCATGGTTCAATGCACGCATCAAGGTCAAATGGCCGTTTCAAATCGTGCACAATTTGTTTTGATTCAGCCTGTATAAGATTCTTAAGTCAATCATACATACAACAAGTATTTGTGATGCGCCATTACCCGGAGGAGATGAGCGCTTACAAAGATACGAAAGATATACTGTAAGGAAACAGGAAAATCCCTGTTCTATGAGCGAACACACATCTATGTTTGGGTCGTTGGGTCAGGCTTTTTTCTCTTCAAAATGACACACAAAGGTGGGGGGGGGGGGGGGGTCAGCCTGTATTGACCATGTACACAACATCTGCGCTCCTGAAAAGACTTGAATTATGCAAAAACATCTGAAGATTACACTTGCAAGTTACAGTACTACACATTTTTTAAGGTTTTAATGTTCGCAAATTGAGTGCATGAATTTATATTTTCATGCATTAAATTTACAAAAAATTAAAACCTTGCATACATGTAGTCTGCAAGTGTAAATCTTACGATTTGGTTGCAGTCGTCTCAGCGTTTTGAACAAATAAGTTAATTTAAGCATTGACATTTTATAATCCTTGATATCACTATAAACAATCTAAAAAACCTTTTTCTATCTCCGAAAGTAAAATCCATTCAAAATTAGCATGTGATGTGATCAAGCGAAATGAGTCGCATGTCGGCAGTTTTCAATTTTGATATTTGTTCATCATGTAAATGCAGGTGGAAATTGCTAGAGTATGGTTCAAACCCCACTAAGATCAGATTTCCAGTTTTTAAGTTACGGACAATTTACCAACGGAGAAAACAAATTAAAACATAAGAATTTGTCACTTCTTTTTATCTATTATAACTCAAAATCAATATTCCCAACATGATACGACTCATTCCACTTGATCGCGTCACATATCGTCTTGACAACACACTGATTCCGCATGAGATTTAATCCATGCTTGTCAGCTTGTCACAATTATGAATTCATAGTTCAGTTGAAATGATTATGAGAGAGATTTTATGATTTGTTTTCCAAACAATGATAATTTATGTTTTGATATTTAGGGTTGTTATTAGAAAATTAAAGTTGTTTTCTTGATTTTCTGATTTTTGGTAGGGAATTTGTCCAATTTGACGAATTTGTTCAAATAGGTCATTTCAACTCTGTATACAATGTAGTATAAACATCAGTGTTCAAATTAGGAATTAATATCATGTTTTCCAGCGGATAACCATGTTATGAAGTCGGGTTATCCGCCAATGTGTTTAGTTGTCCGACAAAGTAACTACATATCGAGGGTTGAGCGCCAGAAGGCCGTAACTCAAGAAATGCTATTTTGAGATAATTGACTTTCAAATATTTGGGACTCATTACAAATTACAATACACTGTAGCACCCAACTTATAACTCTAATTTTAGTCAAATTCAGAGTGTTTATGAGTTATCTCTTTCTGGTTATGGTTCTAGGTTATATATGAATTATTTTTGTACCAAAATATCAATTTGCCCAAAAGTTGAGTTACGGCCTTCTGGCGCTCAACCCTCGATATATATTTCAAAAAGTATTGAGATTGTGGTTAGCCGTCAGCATTTTTGGGCTTCCGGAAGCCCGGATTACGACTTTATTTGAACACTGATTAACATGGGTATCATATTTGGTTGCGGTAATCCAATAACGTAGTAAATGACATTTTGGTCATTTTGCGGGAGAACTATTTGTTTTGTGTTCAGTTTATTATTGTTTCATCAAGCCTAATTATTTGATTAAAATTAATTAATTCCAATTTCAAGACTGCTAAAAGGGATGCACCATTTGATTTTCAGGGGAGTGGGCATGGAAGTTGGGGTCAGGCAGATTTTAAAAAAAAATTTTTTGCCAAGGCGACAAAGTTTCTTTTTTTTAAAGGTTTTAATGTTTTCTTTACATTGAGTTTGGTGAGTCACATTTTTTTAATTTTTAAACTCAACAGTGGGTCAACTTTTTTTCCCCTGGTTGGTGGGCAAAGTTTTTTTTTTTACCTGTAGTGGGCAATTTTTTTATAGAAAAAACCTTCCATGCCCCCCCCCCCCACCATTCCCTGAGTATCTAATGGCATATATTTTTTCAATTTTCAGGGTTCTAGCTACGATGGGCGGCACTGGGCAGGGCCGCCCGGCACTGACAATATCCGCCCAGCACTCTAAAAAAAATAATAAAAAATTTGTTGGTTTATTTTTTAACAATTTGTGGATAAAATCATTTAAAACTGCCTCTTAAAACAAGAAGTTATGTGGCAGGAACCATAAAGTGCATTAAAAAACCCTAAAAAGACATTAAGAAGGCCTCTGGATCCCATGCCATGATCCACTGCACTTCGTTCGCTACACTTTCTCCAAACCGTCAGTAAATTTACCCGGCACTAAAATGGTCCTGGCTAGAACCCTGTCAATTTTGCTGAATGTCACTTCCGACATTCTTCCATTCCCACGGTGATTTATGTGTGACTGTTTTCTTGAGGCATGTGTATAGATTCCTTACATTATTGTTTGTCTCTTTCTCATTGCAGTACCTTTGTGTGTCCTACAGAGATCATAGCATTCAGCGACAGAGCAGAGGAATTCAGGAAGATTAACTGTGAAGTTGTAGCCTGCTCATGTGACTCACAATTCAGCCATTATGCATGGTAGGAATAACATCTGTAATATACAGGCTGTAACAAAAAAAGTTTAATACAGTTTTTGAAAAAAATATTAAAAATATCTCCCGTGGATTTTCTGTTTCGAGTTTTAATGGCTTGTTGCGAGGGAAATTTTCTTAGCTTTCGAATAAGCTTTGTTTCATGACAATCGATGGGCTGTAAGCAGAGATATGATCAATTGTCTAAAGTAGTCATGCTATCACCTGGGCCACTTTGGTTTAATCAATGGTAAAATCACTGGGCTGAATATGAATGGAACCAGGAACATAGCAGTAGAGCGCTCTTGTTAGACAACAATGGTTCGTTTCAAGTGGTTAAAAGTATTACAAAGAAGGTTAGGTCTAATTTATTTATTTTATGAATTTATTTATTCCAATAAAATCAAACTATTTGAAAAAATAATTATATTTCTCTCTAATGTTCCTTGCATGATACCCTAACCATTTAATTTATACAAGCAAGATTGTATGATATTATTGTGAAAGTGGTCCGGCCCCGATTTCTAGATGACTTTTATAATAGTAGATTGGTATAACTTTTAAACGCAAGTAGTTAAAAAGACCAAATAAAATGATTCTGGTAACCAAAACGGAACTCAACACAGAGTGTAAGAGATTTTGACATTGCATGATTTTAACATTGTTTTAAAAATAAAATTGCGATTGTATAACTTTTTTTTGGTTACAGTCTGTAGAATAAGGCAGCAAAACTAAACTAAGTTCTATGGGCAAATGGCCCTTTGAGGTAGAGTTGCCCAGTCACCCTTTTTATTTGATAAAAAAACCAAATAGAAACATTTTCCGAACATCCTATTAGGCCAAATAAAATTAATAACTAGTTTCTTGTCCCAACTTTTGGAAAAAAGGGAGATGAGGGATGTAAATAAAATAAGTGATGCAATAGTCCGCATGCGCAATAGTGTTTCAAGGTGGTAATTATTGAGCCCCTTGAAGGAAATCTTCACGATAACGTTTCTAGATTTACAATAATGCTTCTAATTTCTAAAAATAAATTGTATATTCCTAAATTTTAAATTACTAATTACCATAACATTTCTAGATTTATGATATAACATTATTACTTTCTAGAAATAAATGATTAAATTGAAGTTTATTTATTTCTAGAAACGTTATCGTAAATATCTAGAAACGTTATCGTAATTCGTAATTTAATTCCTAAATTTTCGAAAATGTTAGCTCTGATTCAGATCCAGATCCGATCCAGCAAATATCGGCCCAATCTAGGATCCCGATCTGGATCGGCCATCACTAAAACAATCTGATCTTTTTTACTCATCACACTCTTTTAATTAATTTTTGATTCAAATGCAGGACTCAAACACCAAGGAAAAAAGGAGGTCTGGGTGAAATGGACATCCCAATGCTGGCGGATAAAAATTGTCAGATTGCCAAGGACTATGGTATTCTTATAGAGGAGGATGGAATAGCATTCAGGTAAGGCGAGGGGGGGAAAAACACCTGTTTTACAGGCCCGTCCGACCCACTTTTTGTGTTTTTCAAGAATTGTTTTAAATTTTTTTTATAGATTCATTTTTCTCAAATCATGTAAAATCAGCTGTATTTTGGCAGAAAATCTGTCGAAAACTTTCCCCCCGTTTTTGCAGATTTTAGTGACATTTAATGTTTAAAAAAATAATAATAAAAAAATCCCCGCCTAACCTACCGACCTGACAGGTCCGTCTGCCCGTAAAACAGTTGGTTTTTTTTCTTCGCCGAATGCATAACCCTATATAGTTTTGTAACTTACAAACTGGCAAGAATGCAGGTTTTATATCTCTCTGCGCAGAGTAATCCAAGTGTACGCGCTTGATTTTGGTATATGGTATATGCATTGCATGCATCACACATGCGATGCACAGTGCACGCTGTTGCATAATGCGCCTTATTCGCGCCCACGCTCTTCTATATTAATTCGCTGCTTGCTGTAAGGAGGCTCGCTAATTTGGTACTGACCGAACTATACCGGGTGGTTCAAAAAAAAGTTGACCCAAGTTCAAAGTAATTTTTCAACCACATTTAAAGTTTCAGAGAATTTGTTTTTAATTAGTCTTAATCAGCAGTAAAATTTTGAAATTATCCTGAAAAGATGGCACGTTTAGCTTGTTTGGTTCTTCAGATATCGTTCATTACAGTAAACATGTACAAAGTGAGTTGTCCACGGGAGCGTCATTTAGTTGTTGTCTTCAACAAAACATCATGCTCTAGTTTCAGAATTGAAATGCCCGCCCTGACAAAGTTTCCCAATCTCTTTACTTAAGGGGGGGGGGTATAGGATGGCCGGATTTCAAAATTTAGTTACTTTACAAAAAATGAGATAAGAGCAGCAGTGGAAAACTGCAGAGTCTTAGCTTTAAAATGCTTTTTATTTGAGTCAAATCGGATATTCAGTTCTGATGTTATGGTCAATTGAATTGACGGAATTTCAAAAATCGGAGGCGTTTTGTATTCGTTTGTGTGTAGAAAACGCTCACCCTGTATTTTTTTAGCAAATTCACTTAAAAATTAGATATAAATTAAACAATTGTAATTTTCTATAATTTTTTGGGTAATAATATTAAATTAATCTATTGTGCATAATTATTTATCAAATTTTTAAGTCAACGCCATTTCTTATGTATTTCTTTATTTTTTCTCACCCGGCTATATTTAAGCTCCTTATCTTTAAAATCGCGATAAAAATCCTAATTTACATGCGATTTTCACCAAAATGGACTCAAAATGTGTCTAAATTCAAGCTTATCAATATAAGAACAATTATTCCCATCTCAAATGTCAATTTATAATTTTGTAAGCAATTTTAATATTTTTGTATACGTTTCGCTTGATATCTCAAAACAAGGAAACGTGCGAAACCGTAACAAACGTAACTCAAAAACAAAAAGTTGTATGACCATGAAAATTGGCACAGATGTTAAGCACACAGAGGCCTACAAAACAAAATCATGAAGGGATTTTCAAAAACGAATTGCGTTTTTAAATGTCGCTGCGAAATACCCTAATTGGACGCGTCCCGGTTACCATGGCAACCCAAAAAAAATTGCTCCATGATTTTGTGCGTATTGTCCATCCATCCCCCAAATATGGTAATTATGCGACATTTCGTTACTGAGTTGCCCCCCCCCCCCCCCCCCCCCGGCTCCAAATACCGGGACGCTAAATTCGCAATACAGGGACGCTATAAAATGCGCATAAGAAAATAAAATAGGGCCTAGGCCGATAACACTGAGGATTTGGCATTATTTGTTGACTGTTGTGTTTTTTTTACTGCGAAATTTTGTGACCGCGGGAAATTTTGTGACCATGCGAAATTTTGTGACCGTGCGAAATTTTGTGACCGTGCGAGTTTTGTGACCGTGCGAAATTTTGTGACCGTGCGAAATTGTGTGACCCTACCCCCCCCCCCCACTTACGTGAAATTCACGAGGTGACTGACTGGGAAAAAAATTGGGGCAGGCCTTTTACAAAAATTTACGCCACTGTCGGGACGACATACTTCTGCCCCCCCTGGCTCACATGCCGCGGTACGCGCCTGCCTTTACTGCTACGCACAAATAAGCACATGTCACTAAGTGAGAACCAAGTACTGCCGCATAAACATTAGTCACCCCAGGATAATGTGTATCAAGTTCGATCGTCAAAACAAGCTCGCATAACGCCTCCAACTCATGGCGTATTAGAAGAACTCAGTAGTCCCCCCTAAATTGTATGACTTCCTCTGTGTCCCTCTATAAAAAAGAAATCCCAAGTGCCCATGTGTTTATTCAAATTCTGACATTTCCGTAACACTTATGTAACTGGCGTCACCTGAATTTTCTGTTGTTTGTATATTCAGGGGCTTATTTATTATTGACGACAAAGGCAACCTCCGTCAAATCACCATCAACGATCTGCCAGTCGGGCGCTCCGTAGACGAGACTCTACGATTGGTTCAAGCATTCCAGTTCACTGACAAATATGGTGAAGGTAGGTCCATATATATGGGTGTGTATCCTGTATTTTAAACTCTTTAGTTAGTGGTTGTAGTTTTTCAAATTCAATTCACAGACAAATATGATAATTAATGGTAAGTCCCATGGGTTTGCATTCTCTATACTCTATTTGGCTTCCTCCGGACAGTGACGTAACTTAATAGGCGCAGCTTTTACGCACGCGTATGTTTCTTCCGTCTTTCAACGCTCGTGTGTATACGCAAGCGCCTAGAGTTTGCGCACACGTTATATGCTCCCTTTAGTAGAATATGCAGTTACGTCACTGTCTCGTGATGGCCAAATAGACTATAGGCTAACATTGGTTGAAACATTAAGCTTCATTTACAAGTAAAAGTAAGGTGACGTTAAGTCCATCAGTTGTCTGGCTTAAACTGAGAGTACAATAAACCTGTTATTCAATCTCATGGTAAAGAACACCACATTTTTCACAATCAGTGGTTGTTTGAGTTAAGGCCAAAAAAAAAAAGTTGTGTTGCCCTCACAAGCCTAAAATCGGGAAGGACGGCCGGACGGATTTTTTATTTTTTATTTATTTTATTTTATTTTTTGAATTTTACCAAATCAATGATTTTTATACCTATTATTTCAGTCAACATGTGTGAAGATACTAATATAAGGAAAACGCTTACTGGATGTAATTTCAACCCAATGGTGAATATTTCGGTTTCTTGCCCATCTCTTTTCACAGATTGGAAGATCTTGAGAAAAAAATCTTGAAAAAAAATCTTGAAAAAAAAAAAATCTTGAAAAAAATCTTTGGAAAAAAAAAAAAAAAATCTTGAAAAAAAGGGAAAATCTTGAAAAAGAAAAAAAAATACCCGGCCCACATTCTCAGAATTTTGACCCGGCCGGATGAGGGCAACACAACTATTTTATTTTTTTTGCCTAATGTTCAGGCATTGCATTTGACACTGAAGTTTATGAATGTTTACAAAAAACAATTTAATCTTTGTTGATTGTATTTTCATAATATTTGACATAACAAAGTTAGACATTTGGGGCTATCAAGGCTATCAATGCACTTTGTCAAGTTGAAATGTCACAGCACTTTATGTAACAATAAGTTAAAACATTTATTGTTGCTGTGTCAAATTTTAAAACAATCCTGTGTGTTTTGGTATGTAGACATTAAATCCTTTGATCGTGTCACAAGTAATGAACTACAAACAACCAAAATTGGTCGTCCAAAATGTTTGTTGAGATTTAGCCATGTTTAACCTGCATTGATAGTGTTTTGTATATTATATTATAAAGTGGAAAATGTGTTATTTTCCTATATAAGTAAGTGCTTATTTGAAAGATAGTAATAACATACTGTAAAACCAGAAATGTTCTGGAATTTAACATTTCATGAATCATCAATACTGACCTAATTCACAGCTTGAACATTTCGTGAATGGAAACTTTGGAGTTACATTGTGTAACTTTGAATGTAACTTTGTGCAATGCACAGCTACAAGGTAGATTGGAAATATTTGCGACATTCATTTTTCGCTACCAAGTGCTCCTCGGGAAATCTAAATGACGGCGAACATTTCTGGTTTTACAGTAATTTGAATGGGAATGTGCTAAATATCAAACCATTGAAAATATTAGGTATTGATTGTTTTTGCAATTAAAGTGTTTGTTGTACCCCCTCTCCCCCCTCCCCATGGGGTGGCAACCTATAGATGATGTGACCTGTGACATAATGCCCGGCGGTATGCGTGTGCACCTACAGGAAATGTGATTTGTATATTTAAATTCACACTTGAATGATCATTACTTATGGCGTAGAATAGTGCAGTAGTCGTGGTCTGCATCCCTAGCACAATGAGAGACCAGGTACTAAATCTGGTTGCCCGGCAGTATGGGTACGCACCAAAGGGCAGGTGCTTTTAAAATTGGCGCTCAGTGATGAGTATTTTGCTTTTGAATAGTACATATGCAGTAGCCATGGACTAGTACCTTTAGCATGTCTTCAGACCAGGCGCTAATCAATTTGTCAACACTTCTGTTGTAAACAATGTGTCACATCATCTATACTCTGGTTGGCCAACCTATACTCTGCCTTGCATCAAGTCAGGGCAATGTTATTACCAGGGTTGTAGCTACGCCAGGCGGCGCCGGGCGGGCCCGCCTGCCTATTGGGCTGGCCACCTGGCACTCTTTAATTTTTATTTTTTTTTAATGTTTTTTTTAAAACTATTTGTGGATAAAATCATTAAACTGCCTCATAAAACAAGAAATGGTGTGGCAGGAACCCTCAAAGTGCATTAAAAAACAAAACCTAAAAACATCCCGGCCCCTGAGCCGCGAGAGTTATGTAACCAAATAGCGAAATATTGAGCCCGTCCGGTCGCCATTTTTGCCACCTGGCACAAAAGTTGGCCTAGCTACATCCCTGGTTATTACATTATTTATATTTAATAAAAATTGCACTAGTGGTGATAGAGAATACATTGCTAAATGTTTGGCGTACTTTTTGTAAGTACTCTTTTGAAAACCTTGTCCTTAAACCCAAATTTAACCCACCTCGTTTATAGGGCTACAGAATCTTGTGTAGTTGTGTAACATCTACAGTGTGTTTTCCTGTTTGCTCCAGTTTAGTACTTGGTTATTAGATTCAATGAACATTTACTCTGAGCATGTTTTAATAAATACACATGGCTAAGTTAATTCATAAATATTTGGCACTCTCCATTTATTTTGATATCGCACACAGCTATAGCTAAGTCGGTTGTTGATCGATTTGCTCAGAATTGTGAGGCCTGTACAAATGAGGTGACATAGGTTATACCGGGGATATAAACTATGCATTGTATATTTGGTAAGAGAAAAATGGCGCTTTTTGTATTCAGGGTAAGCCGTATAAACTGTTTGTTTGGTGTAGCTGAATTCACACATGGAAAGAAATTTATAATTTTAGCTAAATCAAAGGTTTTGACAAATTAAATTTTAAAAAATCTCCATTACATCAGGAGAAGAGACTGATTGTTTTCTTCAAAGTAAAATATAAAGAAACCCGTTGAGAACTACCAGCCGATTGGTCAGAATGATGAATACATCATTTGTTGCACCAATCAGAAATATTGTTTGAAAATTGTATCCCTGATAAAGGCTGGAGTGCAATATTCTAAAAGCAGTATTTTAATTGGTTATTCAAATGAGTATATCCTGTAATTAACCAATAATAAACACTGATAGATAGGCAGGTAGTGCTCAGGGGTTAAGAAAGAAAACAACTGACTATACTCTGTTTTCCTGCCTCTGGACAGTGACTTTCCTATACAGGCGCTACATTTACGCACGCTTCGAGTAGGCGCATGTGTTTGGGTACTGCAATTAGTGAATGATGCAGTTACGTCACTGTCTCGTGATAGACAAACGGACTACACCTAGCAACAAAAGTCCCTGACCAGGTGCTTTGAGGTTGGCTAATTCAAAATAGATAATCGGTACCAAAAATCTGAAATATACATTAAATTAGCAAATTTCTTCTCCGCAGTTTGATACCTCATTCAACAAAATCGAATGGATACTTTTAAAGTTATGGCGATTTCAATGACCACGCATAACAATAGCAAAGTTGCACTAGGTATAGGAAATCATTGATTTGTGTGTGATTACTGTCATAACTCTGTGCTATCTGGATGAATGGATCTGGAGTGAGCTGTGAAGAATTAAAGTCTTTGCTATCTTTACACAAACACCAACAGTGCGTAATCACACACAATTCAATGATGTTATGCGCGGTCAACTTAAAAAGTATCCATTCGATTTTGTTGAATTGGGTATCAAACTGCGGAGAAGAAATTTGCTCATTTAATGTATATTTTAGATTTTTGGTACCGATTATCTGTTTTGAATTAGCCAACCTCACAGCACCTGGTCAGGGACTTTTGTTGCTAGGTGTATATAGTCTTCATTTTTTGTGAGCACGTTGCACCATACAAACAGTTTTTATGCCTGAGGCCAAAATAAAAGATTTTAATTGTTTGTTTTCCAAAATTCACAACAATTACTCTAATGGTGGCTCTGCATTAGTAGTCATACAGCGTTGTTCTGGTGCACTTGTTGAAGTTGTAATGCCTGTTTAATATGGAAGTTGTCGAATAATGCATGCATGGTATTATTATTCATTAGGCAATGAATGAAAGGGACACACTTTTTTTGATTTTTAAAAAAAAGAGATAATCAGAATCTAAAACAGAAAAATAAAAATGGCACCAAAAATAACTCCAAATATTGGATACATTTTAAACAAACAAACATTATATTTGGCCTAAGGACGTTAGAATTTAAAAGCTATGTTTTTGGTTAACCTGAGGAACTACCTGGCGATTGGTCAGAATTTTGGATCCATCATTTGTTGCACCAATCAGATACATTGTTAGAACAGTTGTATCCCTAATAAAGATTGGAGTGAAATATTTGATAAGCAGCACTTTATTGGTTATTAAAATGATTATATCTTGTAATCAACCAATCATAAACATTGTTAAATAGGCTGGTAGTGCTCACGGGGTTTATAATAGTTTCCATGACATTACATCATTGGACTTTTTAAACCATCCCCATTTTCCATAATACTGCAAAATGTCCATATTTGGTTTATTAAGGGGTCTTTAATATATTTTAAAAACACATGTCGGCACTCTTTTAACCAAGGTACAACTTCAATTGAAACAAAAATAAATAAACAAAAAATAATTAGGCCAAATTAAAAAAATCATTTGTCTCAAAGCTCCCGCGCGCGTTCGTTTATTGATGCGCATTAGAAAAAACAAAAATCTGAAAAAAACTTTTTATTTATTTTTTAAATTGTTTTTCCAAAAAACAAAAACAAAATCCCAAAATTTCACTGATTTTTCAGATTTTCATTGATCACATCATCTTAAATACAAAAGTTCACTTTTACAAGGATTTCAATATTTTATATTTAAAAAAAAAAAAAAAACTTGAAAAAAAACCCGCATTCCGCATTAGTTTTACAACAGGAGAGGAGCTTTGAGACAAACAATTAATTTAATTTGGCCTTATAACATCAAACTAAATTGACAAAGCAAGCCTGTGAAATTCTGCAACCCTCGGAAGATGACAAAAGGATAGCCAATAAAGCTCTTATACCAACTACAGTCATAGACAAAGGTGAATGAATTGAGGACCCTAGATCTAAAAGGGGGTCAAGTCACAATCTTGTGAAATTGAAGTTAGTGTCAGTTTTCTGCTACAAGGAGGATCTCTGCACCCTCTGTTCAAATGTTAAAGTTAAGTCATGCGGTAAAGCTGTGTAAGAGTCTGTGAGAGGTAAAACCCGAGTGGGTCAAGTCCACACATGGACACAATGAAACCCAGTTTTTGCCATTTTTCTCAATGTGACTTAACCCCCTTTTAGATCTAGGGTCCTCAATTGAAATCATTAATTTTTTCTGGCATTTGTTTCGTTTAACCAGGGTTGGACTGTACTTCTATCAATTTGGAAATCTTGGGGTCTGAAAGGGACATTTTAAATGTTCTAGTTATTAACTAAATGGCTGTTCTAAAAGCGGTGGATTAAGTACATTTTTTTTAGAAATCAGTGAAAAAAGGTTCTTTTGCAAATGAATAAATGCTCAAATAATGTTTTTTGGCTAGTCAAAATACAGCAACATTTGTATAGAATTGTTAGAATTTTACTGTCATTTTTCAAGGGGAAAACAAATGTGTTTTTTGAGCGAGTTTTACACCCCGACCGACCGACCCACCTTAGAGGTCCGTTTGCCTGTAGAACAGGGTTTCTTTTTTTCTTTGCCTAAGCACAAAATGCAAATCCCTGTATGTAAACCACTTTCCAGGAAGTACAAGTTTCATTTTGATATCACAGGCTGAACCAGTAGAAGAAGAAGAAAAAAAATCAGTTTTATCTAGTTTCAGTTTCCTCCTGGGGCAGCATTGGGACTATTAGGTCGCCCCGGTAATAAGGTTTATCACAAATAGGTAAAAATCAATTGATTATCCTTTTCTGATGCATTGTGGGATAGAAAAGTGTACAAATGCTTACCAAATTTGTACAATTTTCTATCCCACAATGCATCAGAAAAGGCAAGTGACGTACTTAAACACGATGGGCCTCGCTTTCGTTATGATAAGTGACGTCACATTGAGTATGTCTCCCTCTTTAGCCTGAAATCACCAATTACGAATAACGTCTAATTGATTTTTACCTATTTGCGATAAACCTTAATATCCGGGTATTTTTTTATATCCGTTGATATTTTTAACACTCAGTTTTTACGTTCTACTCAACTATACACACACAATTCATTGTGTGGGGGTGTAAGCGACTGTTGTTTACATAAGCAAAATTTCCAAAATTCACAAAATGTTTCGCCCGATTTCCGGACTTGCAACTGTGAAAATCATGTGAAAAATTGCATTGTGTAAATATGATAACATGAGTATGCAGATGAATCTCATGGGAAAGGGCAAATATTCTGTTCGATGGTACCATATCAAGTAGGTAAAAAAGGGCTATATTTTGGTTGTTTTGGGGATGGTGCAATGCAATTGCAATCTAAAATTTGCTGACTTCATGTTGTTTGTTATCAACGGCATGTGACGTCATTCCGGGCAGACCTATAGTTGCTTGTAATACAGCGTGCCCCTGCAAATGGGTCCAACAAAATGGGTCCAACAACTGGAGAGCTTATTACTAACAATGTTGGAACTTCAGCTGCTTCATATTTAGGAATATAAAGTAACTATATCTTACATTAATTGGTGAAAAGTGTGTCCAAAAACTGGAGAAAGTAAAAATAAAAAAGTTAAAAATATGTTTGTTGTCAACGGCATGTGACGTCATTCCGGGCAGACCTATTATAGTTGCTTGTAATACAGCGTGCCCCTGCATCCCCCCTCCAAAAACAACCGGAGAGCTTATAACTAACAATGCAGGAAATATACCTGCTTCATATTTAGGAATATAAAGTAACTATCTTACATTATTAATTTGGTGAAAACTGAGTCCAAAAACTGGAGATCTCCAGTTTTTGGACCCTGTTTTTGGACACGCTGTAGGCCTATATACTATTATATCGTTTTGATTTGCTAAATGATATGTCCCATTGTTCATTGTTTGTTGAAGTAATTACAAAATACATTGTTCTATTGTTTGCCTGAATGCCTGCCTGGTGAAAAAAATCTTATTTTTTCTTTGCCAAATTGTTATTTTTTCTTTGCTTTTTAAATGAGATTCATCCCCACATCCAACCAAATAAATGTCAGAACAATTTAGTTAATTACCTAAACGTTTTGTCCACTTGATGTAGGACATGTTTTTTTGTTGCCTTGTTAGAGAAATTGTATTTGAATATTTGTACCTTTAATCAATTTGCATGTTGTATTATTACTGTAGTATGCATGTGAGCAATTTACGAGCATGTTTTGGTCAGTGTTATCTGAATACTTAGGTGTCTATTTTTATTTGATTTTTGTTAAATTTTACTTTTCAAATTCAACTTGAGTCTATTTGTGAAAAGAGTTTTGAAAAATGATAAAACTTCAAATACAAAGTTTTGAATTTTTGTCAGCAATTTAGAATTAGTTTGTCTTTTTTAAACATTTTTACCAGTAATTTACCATAGTTGTCTGCCATAAAATTTGTAATCAACACTTGATGAGAAGTATATGTTGGTTCATCGAGTAGACCTTGGATGATAACATTAATTTAAATTTTTGTTATCAAAGTAGGCTATTATTCACAATATACTTGGAAAAATAGGTTCTTCCTTTCTGCTGACTGTACTTTCACCGGGGGGGGGGGGGGGGGGTACTCGGATTTGGTTTGGTCGGGGGTGTGCCGCTGGAGATTCAAAACCCATACCCATTTTTAGGGGTGATTTAGGAGAAGAAAAAAATCGGTACCCATTTTTAGGGGTTTTGCTTCATTTTAGACCGAATTTTCGCAAAAAATAGGCGCAAATTTCGCGAAAATAGACCCATTTGTAAAAAGTGACCCCATTATTAGGGATTTCCAGCACAAAATCATACCCCATGTTTAGGGATTTTGTGCCCAAAAAGCTACCCATTAGAGCGGCACACCCCCGTATACTGTCTTACCGTCTTGGGTGAGTACCCCCGGGACTTTCACAAGGAAACGTTATCGTGCATACTTTAAATATTATCAATAGGGATGACATTTCCTAATCTGATAAAAATTGACAACACAACAATTAGAACAAATCCAGTCTAGAACTAACACTACAGTGTGACAATTGCATAGCTAGATTTTTTTTTATTGGGGGTGGTGCACGTGCACACAATAAATCTGAGCCTACATGACTTTCATGACTAAACAGAAATTTGCTCTTTTACAGTACACTAATTTTGTCATGTTTGAGGTACATATTGCTTTAAACAAGCTGATCAAAAACTCCTGGGGGTTGGGGGGGGGGTCACCTTCTAGAATGACACAATCCATAGACAGTATAAATGTACCGGCCTAAAGCGTACGTACGGCCAAAAGTGTGTGATAAAAACCGAATAGTTTGCCAATTTGGAACTGAGCGTGCCCTGTGCACAGTTAATATGCAGAGGAAAATCTTAAGATTTTCCAACCGACTCTTTGGCTCAATTAGATCGGGCCCAGACTGCCACACAGGCGACCCGACTTTGAATCCCTGCGATAGTTGAGTCGTCATTCCCCCCCCCCCAAATAAAAATAATAATAATAACTTAAATAAATAAATAAATAAATAAATAAATTGCCAATTTTTTCCCCCTGATTTTTTGCTAATTTGGATATTAACATTACATGTCTCCACTTTGATTATAATCCTTTGACTTTCAGATTCCATCTTATTTGATTATTTTAATGTACGATGTAATATTGTCAGCTCGCATTTTAATAATATCCTGTGGTGTCGCCATCATATTGTAGAATGTCATTAAATTATTGCCTTGTTATTTAATCACTATGCACCACATTATGTCATGTTGTCAACTCATGGATAGATAACGCTCATCGTAAATTTTTAATTTATTGCCACAGTATTCTGCACTGTGTGCGATATTATATCACATCGTAAAGATCCAGCAAACAAAAAAGCTTGAGTGCCTTTTAGCTGTCAAATTAAGGTCCATTAGTAGATATTTTATCTTCTATCTTCTATGCTTGCCTGAAACTGCTCGGGGGGAGGTATCAAGGGTGAAAATAAGTTATTTGGAACCAAGGGCCAAATTCACGAAATGTGTGAATGTTTTATGGCTCCCAGGTATAGCATTTTCCATTGCAAACTGGAATTATACAAGGGGCCATTTCACAATCTGAGGGAGCCAAACAGCCTGTGGCCCCCGCTTATGTTCATAAATGTTGAACACAGATTTTTTTACCTACAATTTAGAGGTGAAAATCTCTTTCTTTAGGGGAAATGTCGTCATCATGCCAGCTTGAAAACAATTGTTTTACTTAGAATTTAGAGTTGAAATTCCCCTCTTTCTTAGGGGAAATGTCATCAACACGCCAGTAAATGGGCATTATTTTCTCACATAATTTATTGCTTTCTGCCCTATCTCCCACTTTATCACCTTTTTATCATCATCTCAATCTATTTGAAAATGTGTCCTTCGGTGCCTGCCATGTTCTGTTATACTCCTGTTAATTATACTCGGTGCACGGTTGTTTTGTGATTCTTAATTGCGTTATTGTCGCCAATGGTACTCTCATAAATTATTGCCAATCAACTTGCACCATATGTGATGTCTCAATGTTATGATGCATTAGTTGTTAATTTTTCAGAGGGGGACAGTCGACTTTTACCCTTAAGGCAACTGGGAAAAAACACCCTGTTTTACGGACGGACCTGTCAAGTCGGTTTTTTTTTAATTTATTTGTTTTAACCTAATATGTCACCAAAATCCACAAAATTCAGGAATTTTAAAAGAAAAATTGACAGACTGATTTTACATGATTTGAGAAGAAGAAAAAATCTTAAAAACAAAGAAGAAAAATGCAAAAAGTGGGTCGGTCGGGCCAGTAAAACGGGGCTTTTTTCCATTCCTCACCTTATGCATACATGACCACAAAAAGACGTAAGGCTATATTAAAAAAATCTTTTGTCTTAAAGTTATTCAGTTATTCAAAACCTAATGCAGATTTTTTGGGTTTTTTTGGTTTAAATTTAAAAAAATTGAAATCCTTGTAAAAGTGACCTTTTGTATTTAAAATGATGAGATCAATGAAAATCTGAAAAATCTGTGAAATTGTTTTTTTTGGGGGGGGGTTTGTTGAAAAAAAAAAAAAGTACATCAATTAACTAACGGGGGCGGCAGCTTTGAGACAAATGATTTTTTTAATATAGTCTTATAAGGATTAGCTTTTTAGAGGGGGTGCATTATGCGTTTACTAGTATTAAATTGTCTTAAAAATTGCAAGAAAAAGTTTCATTATTTCAAATTTCTGTCAATATTTTACTCATTGAAGAGGCCACAAATTGGGCAGAAAACAAACAAAAAACTCATTTTCGTGGTTAATTTTTGCTTCAAGAGGAAATACACATTAAGGGGAAGTCTTTGGTCATACTGTATATGCTTACTGCATGATAGATGACTAAATGCCTTATCTTTGAGTTTTCCTCTACATGTTAGATGCAATTTTTTTTGTCAAAATAGATTTATAAACATGGAACTAAAATATCTTGTAAGTTAGAGAGCAATTACGCTTCCTAATTACTTAAATATGCCTTAAGTGTTTATAAACCCAAATGCGCGGCTATGTTGCACTTTTTGATGTTTACATATTTCGTATTTAATTGTCAAAATACCAATTTGTTGATTTTTAATAAATAAAAAAAGTATTTTTGTTAATTTAGCCAATTTTTAAAAAAATGAAAAAGTGCTGTTGCTCTATACTTATACAGTAATCTGTCACTAACAAAAGCACATTTTCCCTATCCCCTAGGTTAAAACTGTTGGGGTTAACCCCGACAAAAAAAAAACTGAGTGTTATTTGGTTCATAAACTAGAATGCCATGGTTTGACACCATGTTCACAATAGTATGGGATTAATGTTACAAGTTTGAGATTTTTCTACAGAAAATACTGTCAAGATCGATTTATGAGTACAGGAATGTCTTTCCTGATAGTCGGACTTCAGTATAAGAGAGAGAGAGAGAAAATATGTGTAACATTTTGTAAAAAAATCACAATAATATTGCTTTAACCCTAACCTCCTACCCACATTTTCCAAGGGATTTTTTTTCAATGACAAAAATGCGGACAAAAAGAGTGGCTTGAACCCACAACCTCTCGGTACGCTCTACCAGTGCGCCACGGGTGCCAACTATGTAGCCTGGGCCATTATTTCATCTAAAAAAAGTGCCAGGCCAGTTCGCACAGACAGACTTTTCCGTGGACATTTGTGGCGCTGGGGGTGGTTAGGGTTAATAAATAGATGGAAGACACATTAAATGAAATAGTATGTTGTAAAACAAGATTATGCCCCATTAACTAAGATGTCTATGTTTCTTTTCTATTCTTCCTCTACAGTTTGTCCTGCAGGATGGAAGCCAGGTGACAAAACCATCAAACCAGACAAGGACAAGAAATTGGAATTCTTTGAACAAAAGAACTAATAACCATGGTAATCATCGCAAGGTATGCTGGGAAAACAGCCGTCTGACAATACTGTAACAAAAACTTGGTATGAGCGAGTATGGCTCAGTGGAATGCAGATACACCTTTATTTGATAATATAGTTATTTTTATTGAGAGCCGATGATGAGTCGTTCGGTGTCAAATCAACCAATTTTCTGCATAGTTCCCAAAATGATCAATGGCCCACTCAGATTTTGATGACATTTTGTTCAGACTTTATGGATTGGGGTTCAAATATTAAGTGTATACAAATACTGTAAAAGTGGAAATGTTCGCGCTACAATGAATTTTGCGCTTTTCGCGCTAAAATCAGCAAGCGCAAAAACAAAAACGCAGAATTTATTCCTTTTGTAAGTAGGTCTATGTAAGGTCGCTCAAAATCGCAAAAATAAAAACAATCAAAATGTGCAAAGTGCAAAAAATTACAAAATGGCCACTTTTACAGTAAGTCAACTCATATCCAATGGTGTGTTCAAATTATGGCTTGTTGAAAGTTTGTCAAAATGACAGGGAATACTACTTTGGGCCATTCATAATTCTGATGAAATTTCATCAAAGTTTGAGAGGATCACCTGGGAACCCCTGGTCGATTTGCCATGGAATGACTGTGGTGTAGTTTGTCAAATTTGTTACCAATTGTTGTAAGATACTATTGGCTTCCTTTAGATCGTTATGTCAAAGTGTACTTGAGAAGTCGCAGTACTGAATCATGTGCAATGGATGATGTCTCCTTTTCTGCTTAATAAGCCAGGAAGTGTAATGTTTATTACCAAATAGGTTTAAAAGAATCCTTGATTAGAATTTGATATGGAAGTTCATTACATTGTATACTGATCCAGTGTATGCTACTCATATGTACGTTTCAGAAACATTTGTATCCTTTGTCAACTCATTTGGTAGTGATGATCTTGATGACTTACGGCACTTGCAGTCTTGGAGTTGCACAGAGCAAAAACCTATAGCAATATCATAGATGGATTCAAGAGGCTATCGAGATCAGAAAGAGAGGGACGTCCACAATGAACCAAGACGAGGGGCAATACAACCTCACTCATATTATTGTTGATATTTTTATCACCTGGTTAGAAATCCCCAGGTGATAAATCAACTGGCAACTCCAAAACGACAAAAAGCGCTGTGAATCATCAAGATCATCACTACAGCAAGTGTTCACAAAGGATACAGACGAATCCAAGGCTCAAGATAGCGGGCGCTGGTATTTTGTCCAAACCAGCACCCGTTGATGATCGGTAAGCTTGCCTAAGACGTCGCCATTTCGATTTAACAATACGATTTAATAAAAAGCTAGCTCCCGGTAGACTGAAAGTAGCTCCTGGTTCTCAATAAATCCCATGATCCGGGCGCTACTTGTGAAAAAGTAGCTCCCGGTAAAAAAAACTGTTATCTTGAGCCTTGGACGTATCGGAAACGTAACGCGAGTACCTTACACTGGATCGATATAATGAACTTTCCATATCATATCGAAATGTTTATTACATGATGTTACTATTGGTTTGTATATCTTACACTGGATCGATATAATGAACTTTCCATATCATATCGAAATGTTTATTACATGATGTCAGGGCCGTAAGACACTTTTTACAAAGGGGGGGCGTTTAAAAAAAAAATCCCCGGAAGATTTTTGTGAGTCAAATATGCGCGCGTAGCGCGCGAAAATTTTCGAATTTGCACCTATTTTTTGCACGATCGAGGTACATTTTGGCTCTAAACAAGCTTGTAGCAAAGAATATTGCATTTTGGGAAGACAAATGCGCGCATAGCGCGCGAAATTTTTCATCTGTGTACACATTTTCCGGGGAAGATTTTCAAAGGGGGGGGCGATCGCCACCATCGCCCCCCTTCTTACGGGCCTGGATGTTACTATTGGTTTGTATATAGGTAGTTATCAAAGTCATACAGATACACCAAACTGTGTTCAGAATAAGTTACGTTTTTAAACTGTGTTCAGAATAAGTTAAGTTACGTTCTTAACCTCTGTTCAGAATAAGTTGCGATCTTAAACTGTGTTCAGAATAAGTTGCGTTCTTAAACTATGTTCAGAATAAGTTGCAATCTTAAACTGTGTTCAGAATAAGTTGCAATCTTAAACTGTGTTCAGAATAAGTTGCGTTCATAAACTGTGTTCAGAATAAGTTGCGTTCATAAACTGTGTTCAGAATAAGTTGCGTTCTAGACTGAATGCTTTGCAGTCTTCACAAGTCTTGTGGAAGTAAATATTTACCAAAACCTTGTGTAATATTTGAGGGCATTAGACCAAAGCACTTTTTGTTAGTAATTCAGCGAAAGGATAACACAGACTGTCTTGGGGAAGTAAATATTTGCCAAAACCTTGCGTAATATTTTAAGGCATTAGACCAAAGTACTTTTTGTTAGTAATTCAGCAAAAGGATAACACATATCACCCCTAATTAATATCATGTGTGTACTGTGTAATAGTATCAACATTTTAAGAAAGTATTACAATACGTTTTGGTCATCGATATATTTTGTATGATGATTTCTGTATTTTTTATTATGTCATGTAATCCCAAGCCAAGAAGTATTACATTCATACCGGCCAGTGTTCAAATTAAGAATTAATATCATGTTTTCCAGCGGATAACCATGTTATGAAATCAGGTTATTTGCCAATGTTTCTGGTTGTCCTACATATTAACTACAAATATTCAAAAAGTATGGTCATCAGATGGATAACCTGCATTGGAATTGTGGTTATCCGCCAGCATTTTTGGGCTTCTGGAAGCCCGGATTACCACTTATTTTGAACACTGATACCGTCTGTAGAATAGCAGCTGATTCTTGTAGTTCTATATTATACAATACTGTAAAAGTGGAAATTTTCGCGCTACTTTCTCGCTTTCTGCACTAAAATTAGTTAGCGCGAACATAAAAATACATGAATATATTCATTGTGTATGTAGTTCTATATAAGCAATCTCAAAATTGCACAAATAAAATCAAGCAAAATTGTTCAAAATGTGCAACCGTGAAAAATGACATGCACACAAATTTCCACTTCTACAGACCATGAGAAATAAATGTGCAGTATAAAGCAGCGGCGTTGGCAGGCATTTGATCCTGAAACCTAGGATGGAAATCTGTACAACCATGTCCTGTCCTAAAACATTTTGGATTGTGAATATCTAGCAGTTATTAGGTTATACATGTAGTGGTATAAATAATTGAATGAAAAACAAAGGAATGGCGTATTAAAACTGTGCATTTGGGGATGAGTGATATTTTTTTGTGCTGTGTCTCTCGAATATTCATTCAACTATCAAATAGTCTGAATTATAATAGACTCTGTGTTTTCTGGTCTTTAGTGGTTGTATTAATTTGTACACCTTTAACCCTCATGCAGCTTTTAAGTTATTTATACTTTTAATGGAAGGTTCCATTATTTACCATTTTGATGGAGTGTTCCATTATTTATACTTTCAATGGAAGGTTCCATTATTTACCATTTTGATGGAGTGTTCCATTATTTATTATACTTTTAATGAAAGGTTCCATTATTTACCATTTTGATGGTGTGTTCCATTATAAATTTCAATGGAAGATTCCATTATTTATACTTTTTTAATATCTTAAGTTTTCATCTTTTATACTTCAATAAAGTGTACGAAAACAGAGAGCCCAGGCCCTATAATTCACTATCAAAGTGATTATATAACCCCTGGTAACTGGATCACGCACCTTTTGGTGTGATGGTTCATGCCATAGAATTAATGTGGCGATCATTTCGATCGGGGTTCAGTACTCAAAAGCATGATAAAGTGTCTTAGGTACCAGGTTATGCATCAACTTCATGGTATAATACAGTGTCCCATGATAACTGAATGATGCAATGTATTCAGTCAAACACTTGAAACATGTGTGAAACCTAAAGTACACTTTAAAGGCTCCACAGTTCCTGAAACTAATCTAGCCCATCAAGATGAAATCTGAAAGATTTTAAAATCAAGAATTTTCCTCAAATTCAATATGAGAGCTGGTAACATAGATTGAATGAAAGATTTAAAACGCTTAAAAATATGTAATCATAGATTACTGTAAAAGTGGAAATGTTTGTGTTAACTTTATTTTCGCGCTCGATGCAGCTACCACAAAAATAAGATCACACAAATATATTTCTTCTGTGTATAGGTATATTTGATAAAGCTACAAATCGGGAAATTAAAAGCACTGATTTATTATTTTTAAATCGCCAAAATATAGAAAAATGATCATGCAAAATTTACCACTTTTACAGTAATAGAATTAGGTTTAGGTTTTAAACCAATTTTGTACTGCATAAAAACAACCGAACCAAAACCAAATAATTTGCTTGTGATGAGCCAAAGATAGTTTCAATTACATGTACATTCATGTATTAAATCATTATAACAACCAAAAAAAAATCCTAATCAGTATGTGTGTGTTATGTATTTCTGTTGTAAGATAGGTTAAAAGACCTGTATTCCTGGAACGGCTTACCTCCCAAGTAATAAAAGTGTATTGTGTGCATTTTCAAAATGAGCTTGCTTGTGTGAAGTTATTATTACCCCCCCCCCCCCCCCCCCCCCCCCCCACCACCACCACCACCACCACCACCACACACACACCAAATCCTGGTTACGGGCCTGTATGGAATATCCGGGTATACCAAAAAGTGCCCCTTTTCAACAAGGATGTATGTTGAGAAATCTTAACCATTTGTAGATGTTTTTCTTTGGCACAGATGTGTAGCTGTCATATATATGCAGAGTGACCCCCTCTCCCCCATAATGGGAATATGATACCAAGAGTATTCAATTTCCATAATTAAATTAAGAAAATGTTAATGAAAACAAATTGTGATGTCTCAATATGTCACAGACTTACTCGACTGAAAACATTTGTTTTGTGGTTCACTATATAATTGAGTTACAATTCTATTTTAGGGTTCTTTTCAAAAAGTCTTTGAATGCTTGCATATGATAAGCCAATAGTAGCAGGCCTAATGACAATGACCATTTTCACAGCACACCGTGTCAAGATTACGGTAAATAAAATTAAAATATAAAAGCACTTACTTACATGTTGAAAGTTGTATCCCAGTGGGCAATTTTTTTAAATAACATTGGATCAACGTTGCACTAATGTTGCAACTCCTTTTTGACGTTGATACAACGTCATTACCACGTCATTTAAAAAAATGCCCACTGGGATACAGTGTCAAATTTGGTGGTTTTTGTCTCGCCTGATGTAATCAGAAAGAGACTATGTTATCACTATTTCTGTCCGGCGTATGGCGTCCGGCGTCCGCCGTCCGCCGTGTGCTAAGAAATACCTTTGTGACGCGATATCTGGAGATCCGTAAGGCGTATCGTGATGGGACTTGGTGGAGGGAAGGGGGGTGGTGCGTTCTGTTGCTGATTGATTTTTCAAGGTCATCGGGGGTCATACAAGGTCATCGGGGTCAAATATGCTTAAAACTTTTGAGACGCGTTGTAACGCGATATCTAGAGATCCGTAAGGCCTATCTTGATGGGACTTGATGTCAGGGAAGGGGGTGGGGTGTTCTTTTGCTGATTAGATTTTCAAGGTCATTAGAGGTCATTCAAGGTCATCGGGGTCAAATATGCGGTCAAATAAGATCCGTAAGGCCGATCTTGATGGGATTTGGTGGAGGGAAGGGGGTGGTGTGTTCTTTTTGCTGATTACATTTTCAAGGTCATCAGAGGTCATTCAAGGTCATCGGGGGTCAAATATGGGGTCAAATAGATCAGTAAGGCCTATCTTGATGGGATTTGGTGGAGGGAAGAGGGATGGTGTGTTCTTTTTGTATATTAAATTTTCAAGGTCACCAGAGGTCATCGGGGTC